>JAWZYT010001189.1:127500-240000 GCA_034508575.1 Petrolisthes manimaculis
AATACATGCTGTCGATTATATAAGGTGAGTGTGTGTGTGTGTGTGTGTGTGTGTGTGTGTGTGTGTGTGTGTGTGTGTGTTTTAATTAATCATATGTGTGTGTGTGTGTGGATTATATATATGTGTTTGTTTGTGTGTGTGTGTTTGTGTGTGTGTGTATAATTGTAAGTATGTGTGTGTGTATTTATAACTGTGTGTGTGTGAGAGAGAGAGAGAGAGAGAAAGAAAGAGAGAGAGAGAGAGAGAAAATGAAAGAGAGAGAGAGAAAGAAAGAGAGAGAGAGAGGTTACAGGTGAGTGAGGTGAGAGGTAATCTAAGAGAGAGAGAGAGAGAGAGAGAGAGAGAGAGATGAAAGCTAATCTAACCAACATAGCCACAAAGTATATTATTACCATCACACACCACCACCACTACTACTACTACTACTATCATTATCATCACTACTACTACTACTACTACTACTACTATCATTATCATCACTACTACTACTATCATCACCACTACTACTACTACTACTACCACTACTACTACTACTACTACTACTACTACATTCACATACACACACACACACGTGAGGTGTACTGGAACCGGAGGCCTTTTATTTCCACTGCTGTGTGGACCACCACATTATTATACAGTATTATACCTTTGTATACAACAGTGTAAACTCCCTGTCCCTTATAGTCCCTTCAGGGCTGGTGTGATGGAAGGTGCTGCCCCACTTGTAGCTCTTGTGGTAACGTGGACTTGTGCCCACAACACAGTACAACACAGACATATAGCTCCTCCTTTATTTCAATTTGTCTTTTCACTGTGACCAGAGTGTACCAGGGGTGTGTGTGTGTGTGTCAGGAGGACATTCTACCCCACCACAACAACAACAACAACACACACACACACACACTCTCTCTCTCTCTCTCTCTCTCTCTCTCTCTCTCTCTCTCTCTCTCTCTCTCTGTGTTAATCTATATATAATTGTTTTTCCTGCCACCAGATGGAGTGAGAACGAAGGGTCTAAAAAACAACAACAACAACAACAACAACAACAACAACATGAAGAAGAAGAAAGAAAAGAAAGAGAAGAAAATGAAAACAAATCAGAAAAAGAAGAAAGAAAGGAAGGAGAAAGAACAGAAAATGAAGGAAGAACAGAAGGAGAAAGAACAGAAAAAGAAGAAAGAACAGAAGGAGAAAGAACAGAAGGAGAAAGAACAGAAAAAGAAGGAAGAACAGAAGGAGAAAGAACAGAAAGAAGAACATTAAAGTTATTAATACTAGGAGGCGACTTGAAGCACATATTGTGTTCATTATATAACACTCCAGACCAATGTAAAGAGGTAATAATAATAATAATAATAATAATAATAATAATAATAATAATAATAATAATAATAATAATAACAACAACAACAATAACAATAACAATAACAATAATAATAATAATAATAATAATAATAATAATGATAACAACAACAACAATAACAATAACAATAACAATAATAATAATAATAATAATAATAATAATAATAATAATAATAATAATAATAATAATAATAATAATAATAATAATAATAATAATAATAATAATAATAATAATAATAATAATAATAATAATAATAATAATAACTCTCTCTCTCTCTCTCTCTCTCTCTCTCTCTCTCTCTGTCAGGGTGTGGCTATGACAGTCGTTGATTCGAGTCCACATATCTTGGCTCGTGACCTGTTACTCCTCTACCTACTGTTGTTGACCCTTGATGACCCCGTACCCAGAGCTGACCTCGTCCATGCACACAAGGTTATACATATATACATTTATAACCCAATTAAATACAACCTTTACTCTTTTTTTCTCTAATTATAACCCAATTAAATAAAAACATTACTTTTTTTTCTCTAATTACAACCCAATTAAATTAAAACCTTACTTTTTTTTCTAATTATAACCCAATTAAATTAAAACATTACTTTTTTTTCTAATTACAACCTAATTAAATAAAAACCCTTACTTTTTTTTCTCTAATTACAACCCAATTAAATTAAAACATTACTTTTTTTTCTAATTACAACCTAATTAAATACAACCCTTACTCTTTTTTTCTCTAATTATAACCCAATTAAATAAAAACCATACTTTTTCTCTAATTAAAACCCAATTAAATTAAAACCTTATTTTTTTTTCTAATTACAACCCAATTAAATAAAACCTTTACTCTTATTTATTTTTGTTATACCCTTATTTTTTTTTATTTTTTTTCTAATTACGTCTCACATATATTTTTTTTTATACCTTTACTTTTTTTTTCTAATTACGTCCCATTTTTTTTTTTTATATGTACCATTATTTTTTTTTCTCTAATTATTTTTTTTGTACCATTACTTTTTTTTCTCTATTTTTTTTTTTTTTTGTACCATTACTTTTTTTTTCTCTAATTATTTTTTTTGTACCATTACTTTTTTTTCTCTATTTTTTTTGTACCATTATTTTTTTTTCTCTAATTATTTTTTTGTACCATTACTTTTTTTCTCTAATTATGTTTTTTTGTACCATTACTTTTTTTTTTAATTATGACTCACTTATATACATATATTTTTTTTTTATATATATACCATTACAATTTTTTTTCTAATTACAACCCAATTAAATAAAAAACCTTACTCTTTTGGTTTCTCTAATTACAACTCACTTATATATCTTTTTTTTTATATATCCTTACTCTGTGTGTTTGTGTTTGTTTTCAGGTGGTGATGGTGTTTTATTCTGTGTGTTTGGATATGGAGACACATGCTTTGCTCTGTAACACACTCCATAATTTACTCAACCTTACACACACAGCATTCATTCACGAAACTAAAAATAAGGTGAGTTATGTTATGTTATGTTATAGTCTCTCTCTCTCTCTCTCTCACACACACACATATATACCCAGCCTTCCCCCCTCTCTCTCTCTCTCTCTCACACACACACACACATATACCCAGCCTCTCTCTCTCTCTCTCTCACACATACACACATATACCCAGCCTCTCTCTCTCTCTCACACACACACACACACACATATACCCAGCCTCTCTCTCTCTCTCTCTCTCTCTCTCTCTCACACACACACACACACACACACCCAGCCTCTCTCTCTCTCTCTCACACACACACACACACAGCCCCCCCCCCCCCTCTCTCTCTCTCTCTCTCTCTCTTCAGCAAATAGGTGTATAAATATGTATGCAAAAATAGGCTAAATTTTCCTGTCATTAATTCACTTCCACATTTTCCATTATATTTTCATTTATTTTATTCACATCCACATTTTCTTTATATTTTTGTGTATTTTATCCACATTTTCCTTTTATTTTCCCGACATCTATCCACATTTTCCTGTTATTTTCCTGACATCTATACACATTTTCCTGACATCTAGCCACATTTTCCTGACTGCTATCCACATTTTCCTGATATTTTCCTGACTGCTATCCACATTTTCCTGACTGCTATCCACATTTTCATTTTATTTTTCTGACTGCTATCCACATTTTCCTGACATTTATCCACATTTTCCTGACTGCTATCCACATTTTCCTGATATTTTCCTGACTGCTATCCACATTTTCCTGACTGCTATCCACATTTTCCTGATATTTTCCTGACATCTATCCACATTTTCCTGACTGCTATCCACAGTTTCCTGATATTTTCCTGACATCTAGCCACATTTTCCTGACTGCTATCCACATTTTCCTGACTGCTATCCACATTTTCCTGATATTTTCCTGACATCTATCCACATTTTCCTGACATCTATCCACATTTTCATTATATTTTCCTGACTGCTATCCACATTTTCCTGACTGTTATCCACATTTTCCTATTTCTTAAGGTTATGGTGGATGCTGTGTCGTACCGGTTGGCTCAGGCCGTGTGGAGCGGGTGGATGAGCTTTGCCAACGATCCATCCGCACTCCACAAACTCCAGACGGTCCGCTCCCTCAAACAATCGGTCCGTACGGTGAGGGACGTACTGGCCCGCTACGTCAAGTCTTGCCCCAGACAACACCAACGCGCCGTGTCGGACTGGCTCAAGAGGGGGTCGTTGAATCGTACACAAACAGGCAACTTCCCCAATGTGACCCTGGCGTGCTTCAGTCCCCTCAGGAGCGAATACCTCGACCGATTTGAAGACGTCGCTCCCAAGTGGTCAGAGGAGACGGAGTGGTTGAAAGGTGTGGATGTGGTGGATGAAATGGTGTACGCTCCACACGGTATGGATATCATCTTTCAGGACTGGGATTATAATACGGTTGTTCGCAGTGTGAGGCAGGATGTCAGTCTCATAGATATGTACCGTATTTATCTCACTCAGGTGTTTGCCCGGGCGAGACATCAAATGCTACGCTCGTCCAAATTCTCGCTCACATTTATCCGAGCTCATGTGCGTGACCTGACTTCCCACCCAACTATTCTGAGGGATAAGTTTGATAGAATTGCAACAGGCATCCAAGCTGATCTTCTGGGAACGCCATACATACTACAACACCTTGGGAAGTTGTTGAATGAGGACAATATATGTGCCCGACTCATCACTCACCATCGCGTCTGGTCACTCTGTCTGGACTGGCGTAAGGATCAACAGGCAAGAGAAGCATGTCAGAAGAGTAAAAAAACTCAACGACCACCAGACCCACTGCTACTGATGTCAGGAAGATGGGCCACCTTTAGACACTTCCTACAAGCAGAACTCCTTTATCACCTCCACCAACAAGACAGTCGACCCCTTCACCCAGACAATGCTCCGGTGTTCCACAATGTTCGCCGCGCCTACCAGATGCTGCTCTCGGATTACACGCGTCATCTTAACAACATCGTCCCCTTCAGGTTTCAGGCGGATAAACGCACCGCAAGTATGGTGGACTCCAGACTTCATACACTGGAGTGGAGACGAATGACACGGTCTAGAATTTACTCCACAACATCAGTAATGACACCAACATCAACAACAACAACCACCACCACCTCCTCCTCTACACTACAAGACAATAGTGACCCTGCTTCACATTATGTTGACAACCTCATCTCCTTCTCACATCAGTCACAGTCCATGTCTACAACCCAACACATCTCAGCAAGAGTCAAAGTGGAAGCCCCGTCAAAGGTAATTCACAGGAGACATTACAAACACGAAATTCACCCCAGTAAACCATCTCTCCATTCCCACAGCAAATCCAAAAATGAACAGTCGACAACTAGTGGTGATGGTAATAATATCCTCACGAAACACATCAGTAAACAATTGAGCAGTTCCAATGAAGAACCAATAAATCAACAAGCTGACAATTATAATCCATGCAGTAAAGACCCACACAGTTATCAGTACAACATTGACAACCAAACCAATAACCAACCCAGTGTCCAGCGATGTGAAGATGAAGGGGCAAGTATCAGTCAACCTACCACTACCAACCTCTCCTCCAAAGCAAGTAGTGTTATTCCCTCTACCACTACTACTACCACCACTACTACCATCACCACTACCACCAGTACCTCTTCAACTAGACAACACAGGCCAAGGAGTCTGTATGTGTCATCTCATCCTAAGAGTCCTCTCCTCTCTCCTGAATTCGACTTCTGGGAAAGACAAGACATCGTCAGGGAGAAGCAGAAGAAAGCAACGACAGCCCGTACATATGCCGAGATCCCCGTGGGCATCAGTCGTCGCATACAGAAAGTCTTCCAGTCTGAACCGAAGAAGGAGAAGGCATCCCAGGCTACCAAGAGTGCCCCTGTGTCCCCCCAACTCACAAGGAACACACGGGTGGTCAAAGAGAAAGCCAGTGTGTTTGAAAGAGGAGTACCCGAACGCTCCACCTTCCCAGAGACCCGTAAGAAGAACCTAGACATGATTCCCACGACGCCGGTCAGAAAACTCATCTCAATGTTCACCCGGGCGTTTGCATTGAGAGACAACAAGGATAAGGACGGTATGATCAGAGGAAGGTACCGTCGCAGTCACAGTCTTCATAGTAGTTTATTCACAGACGATGATGATGGTGAACAAGAGAGAGGTTTCTTCACCAATTCACTCCGGATCAGTCGAGGTAAGAATAAGAGTCACAAGTACAGGGAGATTGATGAGAGTGGACTGTGTACCTTTCCACGTCGGGCCAGACCACACTCCGTCGCCGTCTCAAAATTCTACGTGGATTTTAGCGATGAGGAGGAGGACAAGAAAACTAACAGCCTTGAAATGAGTCCTGATCCATCCCTTGAAAAATGTCCTAACCCCTTTCCAAAAAGTCCTGAACCATCCCTTCAAAAAAGTCTTGATCCCTTTCCAAAATATGCTGATCCCATTCCAAAGAGTCCTGATCCCTTTCCAAAAAATCCTGATCCATCCCTTCAAAAAAGTGCTGATCCTTCCATGACCACCACCACCAACAGGACCACCACCACCACTACCACTAACCTCGATCCTCCAAGAAAGAAAATAGACTACGATTCCCCCATCAGGAGTCTCATAACCAGCGTCACCCTCGGTAGTCCCACCAGGAAGCGAAGTAGCCACAACAACAACAACAACAACAACAACAACAACAGCAGTAGTAGCAGTAGATCATCCCCCCTCAGAGACACCACCATTACCGTCAAACGCGACGAACTTAGACTTGTGAATCTTAGACCGGGGAGCCCGCGTCTACCCAGCCCTGTGTCACCTTCCCCTGCCGCGGATAATTTGCCAACCATGGACTGGCCCGAACACACATCCACGTTGTCACCTCACACGCGGTCACGATCCAGTCTGGTGTTGTCTGATGTTAAAACTTATCATCACCATCACCCCCATCACCATCACTCACCAACCGACAACTCTACCAGGTACCAACAACACCTCACACTTCCCAATCTACATTCTCACTCTAAAAGATCTTACAGTCCTCATTCTCACTCTGCTACAAGATCTCCCAGTCCTCATTCTCACTCTACAAGATCTTTCAGGCCACATTCTCACCCTTCTACAAGATCTCCAAGTCCACATTCTCATACTACAAGATCTTTCAGTCCACATTCTCACTCTGCTACGAGATCTCACAGTCCCAGATCCCAACAAAAATTAGAACAACTATTGTCTCAGAAGAAATCAAATCCTGTCGATATTCCAATGCAACAACAACAACAACATCAACATCAACAACATCAACAACAACAACATCAACAACAACAACAGCAGCATTTTCCGGTTGATCGTTCGGAGGCTGTGAGGTGTTTGGTTTCTCCTGTTGATCACTCGGAGGATGTGAGGTGTTCGCTGGTTCCCTCGTCCTTACCTCTCAAATCAGGGACCAACAAGAAACTCATTAAGGTCATTCCAAGTCAACCCCAATATCAACCTCCACCCTTAGCAGCTAGATGTGCCCTTATCGAACCCCTACCCTTATCTGAATGTCCCCATGTTGAACCCCTACCCTTAGAAAGATGTGCCCTTCTTGATACAGTAGCTGGAAAGGGTACTGGTGAGGGGGTCGAGATAAACATGATCAAGTCTAGTTTCTCTGACTCTGAAACACAAGGAAGAAAAGAGGAAACACTGGCTAAAGAAACACAAAGAAGAAAAGAGACAGAACTGATCATGAAGTCTAGTTTCTCTGACTCTGAAACACAAGGAAGAAAAGAGGAAACACTGGCTAAAGAAACACAAATACAAGAGACAAAACTGATCATGAAGTCTAGTTTTTCTGACTCTGAAACACAAGGCATCTTTTCACCTCGACCCTCACCAAAACTCTCCCCCCGTGGTAGTGGTGACAAGGAAATCAATGAGGTATCTGTGAAGGTAAAACACACATACACACATTCAGAACACTCACCATCAAACAGAAAAAACACAACACATTCTGAACACTCATTTCCAAACACCACCACGACCACCACCACCACTCAGTCCTCAAGCAAAAACAAGAAAGTTATTAAAAAACAAGAAGGCGAAATTCTGTCTCCAAATACGAGTTGTCAAAAAAATACTGATGAAAACACACACACAAAAATAACAACAACAACAACAACAACAAAAACGAATGATAATAATAAAAATAGTAAAGAGAGGAACATCTTACCTACTGCATCCTCTTCTCTTTCACCTCTCCTCCCATTTACTACCATCTCTCCTCCTCCTCCTCCTCCTCTCCTCATTTCTCCACCCATATCTTCCTCCCTCTTTTCTCCACCCACATCTTTCTCTATCATTTCCCCACCTACATCTCTATCCCTCATTTCTCTCTCTACATTGGATTCCACACAGAGTTCTCCTCTCTCCAACACACACACCGACAACACCAACACACATACACCCACACACACCAACACCAACACCCACACACCCACACACACCAACATAATAAATTTCACATCTCAACCCCATGCCTACACAAGATTAAACTACAACAACAGCAACAATAACAACAACAACGACAACAACAACACCACCACCATGACCTCTCCCTTCACCATGACCTCTCTCTCCACCATGACCTCTCAATCTATGACCTCTTCCCTGACCGCTGCAGATATGGAAGTTTCTGATCTTTTGTCACGTGAGGAAAAATTCTATCCCATACAACAACAACAACAACAACAACATGATGATAATGATAATATGGAGTCTTTAGAAGTTATGAAAGACACAACAACAACAACAACAACAACAACAACCACAACAACAAATACAACAATTAGTTCCCAATCACCACCACTACCACTACCACCACCACTACCACCACCACTACCCTCCATCAATTATTCTCTCAGTAATAAGGTGGAAATTACTGAAGGTGATAAAGAAGAAGAAATAATCAACAACAATAACAATAACAACAACAACACCACCTCAATACCGTCAACCACCACTTTAGTTTCTCCCGTCGACACCAGAGGAACATCATCCGTGTGTAGGATTGTGGAAAAATTTACACAACGTATACACAAAGAAACAGATTCGTCGCTACAACCCCAACAACAACAACAACAACCCACAACAACAGTGAAAGATAGTGAAAGATATAACAGCAACAACATTATTACAACCACCACACCCACAACCACACCCACACACACAACCACACCACCCACCCCAACATCCACACACACAACCACTACACCCACCCCAACATCCACACACACAACCACCACACCACCCACCCCAACATCCACACACACAACCACACCCCTCACACCCACCACACCCACACCCACACCCGTTAATAGAATGGTACATGAATTTTCTCTGATGATAAAAGCACAATCCCTTCCTTCTTCACCCAAATCATCTAGACCGAACTCCATAGGTAGTCTCATACAACAAGATTTTATGAGGTTATATTCTACCACATCACCCACACCCACTACTACATCACCCACACCTACACCCACACCTACACACACACCCAAAACAGCAACATTCACATACACACACACACCAACATTCACACCCACACCCACACCCACACCCACAACACACACATTCACACCCACAACACACACACCCACACACACACCAACATTCACACACACACCCAAAACAGCAACATTCACACCCACATCCACACACACACCCACAACACCCACACCTACACACACACACACACCATGGATACCAGAGACACGTAAACTCTCCTTAAAAACACATCAGAATGACTTTGTGGACTGTCAACTCTACCCCTCCTCTTCTTCCTCAGTGGAAAGTTTAAGTGAATATCCTGAGCCTATATTTAACCTCTCTGATATAGAAAATGATAATAATGATAAAGATAATAATGATAAAATTGATATTGAAGATGATAATGATGATAGAATTGATATTGAAGATGATAATGATGATAAAATTGATATTCAAGATGATAATGATGATGATAATGATAATGTTTATATTGATAGTGATGTAATTGCAATCAGAGGTAATAGAATTGATAATGATGATGATAATAATGATGATGTTTATATTGATAATGATGTAATTGCAAGCAGAGGTAATGAAGATAATAATGATAATAAAGTTGATAATGATGATGATAATAATGATAAAGTTAATAATATTGATGATAATAATTGTGAAGTTGTAATTAGTGGTAATAGAATTGATATACCTTTTATTACTCTGCTCTCAAACAAACAAAAAGTGAATAGAAGGGAAGCAGTGAGAAAGAGGGAAGAAGGAAAAGAGAGGAAAGTGAGGAAGAGAGAAGAGGGAGAAGAGAAGGAGGAGGAGAAGGAAGAGGAAGAGGAGGAGAAAGAAGAGGAGGTAAAGGAGAAAGAAAAGGAGGTAAAGAAGAGGGAAAAGGAGAAAGAGGAGGAGGAAAAAGTGGAGGAAAAGGAAGAAGAGGAGGAGAAAGAGAAGGAAAATTATGAAAGGGGTATTGTTTTAGATGTGAATGTGTGTACTACCAAGAAAAAAGACAAGGAAAAGGTGATAATGAAGAGAGAAAGGGAAAATGAGGAAAAGGAAAAGGAGGAGAAAGAAGAAGAAGAGAAGGAAAAGAAAGAACAGGAGGAAAAGGAGAAGGAAAGAGAAGAAAAACAGAAGGAAAAGGAAGAAAAGGAGGAGAAAGAGAAGGAAATAGAAGAAGAACAGAAGGAAAAGGAAGAAGAACAGAAGGAAAAGGAAGAGGAGGAGAAAGAGAAGGAAGAAGAGGTGATAGAGAAGAGGGAAAAGGAGGAGAAAGAGAAGGAAAAGAAAGAAGAAGAGGAAAAGGAGAAGGAAAGAGAAGAAGAACAGAAGGAAAAAGAGAAGGAAGAACAGGGGGGAAATAAGAATGAAAAGAAAGATGAGAAGAAAGAATTGAAGGAAAAGAAGTCTACCCACCCTGGAGGAGGTTTGAGACAACAGTTCCTACAGATGGTTTTGGCAATTAACTCTCTGCCTATTGGTGGTGGTAGTGGTGGTGGTGGTGGGGCCAAAAAGAAACCATTAGTATTATCATCATCATCAAACGAAAGAGAAATGGAAAACCTGACACAGAAAAGAAAAGGAAAGGGACTTATTATTAATACACAACAACAACTACAACTACAACCACAACAACAATACGAACCACAACATCAACAACACCAACACGAACCACAACACCACCAACACCAACAACAACAACAACCACACCAACACGAACAACAACCACACCAACACGAACCCCAACACCAACAACAACAACAACAACAACAACACACTTCCATGATGACTGGGAAACGTGAAGAAAGTGAATTTACGAGAGAAAATGAAGAAAGTGAATTTACGAGAGAAAATGAAGAAAGTGAAATGACAAGTAGAAATGAAAAAAAATCTATATTTACGAGTGAAAATGAAGAGAGTGTGTTTACGAGGGAAAATGAAGAGAGTGTGTTTACGAGGGAAAATAAAGAGTGTGTGTTTACGAGGGAAAATGAAGAGAGTGTGTTTATGAGTGAAAGTGGTAGTGGTGGTGGTGGTAGTGGTGGTGGTGGTGATGATCTTGAAGTGATGCAATATATAGTTGAAGTCAATACAGTAGATGGTGGAGGAGAGATGGGGGCCTTATCTCTCTTGTCTGATAAAGAGGGGGAAGGAGTACATGTGGATAGTGAGGAACTGTGTGTGTCTCATTATACATCTGATGCACAGCACATATGGACTCACTCACACACACATACACACACACCAACACACACACACACTTCCCCAACACATACACACACACCAATACAAACACACACTTCACCAACACATACACACACACTAACACACACACATACCTCACCAACACATACACACACACCAATACATACACACACTTCACCAACACATACACACACACCAACACACACACACACACCCCAGAGAGGATGTAGGGCAAGATCACCATATAGGCCTACTCACACAGAAAACAACAACAACAACAACAACAACAACATCACAATTCCCAGGTTACATTCAACAAGGAAAGGAAGAATTGACAAAATATCTTTCAGAAAATTGGTAAAGGGAGAATTGGGAGAGGAGGAAGAGAAAGAGGAGGATAGGAGAAGAGAGAGGGAGGATAGGAGGAGAGACTGGGATGATAGGAGAAGAGAGAGGGAGGAGAGGAGGGAGAGGGAGGAGAGGAGAAGTGAATGGGTTGATAGAAGGGAGGGGGAGGATAGGAAAGAGAGTAGGGACAGAAGAGAGAGAGAAAGAGAGGACAAAAGAGAGAGAGAAATAGAGGACAGAAGAGAGAGAGAAAGAGACGACAGAAGAGAGAAAGGGGACATAAGAGAGAGAGAAAGAGAAGACAAAAGAGAGAAAGGGGACATAAGAGAGAGAGAAAGAGAAGACAAGAAAGAGAAAGGGGACAGAAGAGAGAGAGAAATAATGCCTGAACGAGTAATTGAATTCACATCCAGTTTTGAAATCTCAATTGAAGAACTCCAAAATGAGGATGAAGACTCGGTGGAAGAAGCTGTCGAGGCATTTGCATTCTTGGAAGATAGTGATGATGATGATAGTGATGATGATAGTGAGGATGAGTATGATTTTGGTGATGATGAAGGGGTTGGTGGTAGTGGAGGTGGTGGTGGTGGTGGAGATGGTGGTGGTGTAGGTGGTGGTGGTGTAGGTGGTAGTGGAGATGGTGTAGGTGGTAGTGATGATGGTGTAGGTGGTAGTGGTGGTAGTGGAGATGGTGTAAGTGGTAGTGGAGATGGTGTAGGTGGTAGTGATGATGTAGGTGGTGTAAGTGGTAGTGGAGATGGTGTAGGTGGTGTAGATGGTGTAGGTGGTAGTGGAGGTGTTGGTAGTAGTGTTGGTAGTGGTGGTAGTAGTAGTAATAGTGGAGTACTCATTCCACCTGAACTGTCCAAAAGGTTAGCTGAATACGCAGCCAAACGTAACCTCAAAACAACAACAACATCATCAACAACAACACAACAACAACACACACAAGAACAACATCACACACACACTTTATCACAACAACAACACACACCACAACAACAGCACACACACACTTTATCACAACAACAACACACACCACAACAGCACACACACACTTTATCTCAACAACAACACACACCACAACAACACACACAACACACACACACAGTCTCACAAGGCCGGAGTTTTTTATGGGACTCAGGAGGAGAGAGAGAAGGGAAAGGAGGAGAAGAGAGAGAAGGAGGGATAGGTAGTAAAGGAATAGGGGTAGGAGGAGAGAGGGAGAGAAGAGGAGGAGAGATAGAAGGAGGCATAGGAAAAGGAGGGATAGGGAATAAAGGAATAGGGGTAGGAGAAGATAGAGAGAGAGGGATAGGGAAAGGAGGAGAGATAGAAGGAGGGATAGGGAGAAGAGAAGATAGAGAGAGAGGGATAGGGAAAGGAGGAGAGATAGAAGGAGGGATAGGAAAAGGAGGGGTAGGGAATAAAGGAATAGGTAGTAAAGGAATAGGGGTAGGAGGAGAGAGAGAAGGGAAAGGAGGAGAGATAGAAGGAGGGATAGGGAATAAAGGAATAGGGGTAGGAGAAGATAGAGAGAGAGGGATAGGGAAAGGAGGAGAGATAGAAGGAGGGATAGGGAAAGGAGAAGAAGATAGAGAAAAAGGGATAGGGAAAGAAGAAGATAGAGAGAGAGGGATAGGGAAAGGAGGAGAGATAGAAGGAGGGATAGGGAAAAGAGAAGATAGAGAGAGAGGGATAGGGAAAGGAGGAGAGATAGAAGGAGGGATAGGGAAAGGAGAAGAAGATAGAGAGAGAGAGATAGGGAAAAGAGAAGATAGAGAAAGAGGGATAGGTAGTAAAGGGATAGGAGTAATAGTAGGTGTATTAAAGAAACCATCGTATGACAACAACAACACCAACACCAACAACAACAACAATAACAACAACAGCAACAGTCGTCCACGTCGTCGTCAGCCGTGTCTGAGGGTGTCATGGGGGGACCTACCTCACCCCCACCACTACCACGACCCCCCCTACACGTCACCCCCACCCCCACCCCTACCTCACCCCCACCACTACCACGACCCCCCCTACACGTCACCCCCACCCCTACCCCTACAGTCACCCCCACCCCTACCTCACTCTGACACCCACCCCTACTCGTCACCCCCACCCCCACCCCTACAGTCACCCCCACCCCTACCCTACTCTGACACCCACTCCTACTCGTCACCCCCACCCCTACCATACTCTGACACCCCCTCCTACTCGTCACCCCCACCCCTACCCTACTCTGACACCCCCTCCTACTCGTCACCCCCACCCCTACCCCACTCCGATACCCCCTACTCTTCCCCCCTCCCCCTACCCCACTCCGATACCCCCTCCTCCTCTTCTTCTCTACCCCCCTCCTCTTCCCCCCTCCCCCCACAGTCCCCCCCTATCAACCTCCCCCCGCACCCCCCTAAAGTTGAAATTAAGACTTATCGTGTTACTAAACTATAAATAACAATAACAATAACAACTACAACAATAACAATAACAACAACAACAATAACAACAACAACACCTACAACAATAATAACAATAACAACAACAATAACAACAACAACAACTACAACAATAATAACAATAACAACAACAACAATAATAACAATAACAAGACATCATTGTATGGCAACACCGCCCCTTAAAGATGCCAGCCACCACTCGCCCTTTGCTATCTTTATTTTTGTAACCTTGACCTTCGTCCGCTTTTGCCCAAAAGTTAATCATTTTAATTTATGATGAATATCTATCAATAGAAAAAAAATGAACATCATACGACTAAACCTGTGGACGCTAGACTGTTAACAAACACACAAACAGATAAATAAATATCCGGCACCGAAAACAATACACCTCCCCCTTCGGGGCGGTGTAACAATAACAACATGAATAACTATAATGTGTAGTAAATGATTCCTTCAAATAATTCCAGACAACAATACCAATACCAATAATAACAATAACAACAATATAAACAACTACAACAACAATAAAAGGAACAATAATAACAATAATAACATGAACAAATATAACAATAATAACAACAACAACTACTACTAAATTTATATTATTATTTTTTTTATTATTATTATTCTGGTTTTGTTTCCTTGCATACTTTATTATTATTATTATTATTATTATTATTATTATTATTATTATTATTACTATTATTAATATTGTTATTATTACTATTATTATTATTGTTATTATTACTATTACTATTACTCCTATTATTAATCTTATTGTTATTATTATTACTCGTATTATCATTATTACTATTATTGTTATAATTATTACTCCTATAATTACTATTACTATTATTACTATTACTCCTATTACTATTATTATTACTATTGTTATCATTATTACTACTATCATTATTACTCCTATTATTACTATTACTATTATTACTATTATTACTATTACCATTATTATATTATATAATATAATATCTTAAAATAATTATAATAACTTTTAATATACCATAATAATTATATATATATTCCCTTTAAAAACACACACACACATTATCTTTAAAACACACACACACACTATCTTTAACACACACACACACACACTATCTTTAAAACACACACACACACACACACATATATAAGCTCAGTAATTATAAGATTATTAAATTTAGTACATAATTATAGCCTTCAAAAATAACTATATTATAAAAGATATATTTGCTCTCTCTCTCTCTTTTATTTCCTTCTCTTTCTCTCTTTTTTATTTCCTTTCCCTCTCTCTCTCTCTCTCTCTCTCTTTTATTTCGTTCTCTTTCTATCTTTTTTATATCCTCATCTCTATCTCTTTTTTTATTTCCTTTCCTTATCTCTCTCTCTCTCAAATAAAAAATATATTGAGAATTAAATATATAATAATGTTTTTATTTCCCTTACTAATATATATATATATATATATATATATATATATATATATATATATATATATATATATATATATATATATATATATATATATATATATATATATATATATATATATATATATATTCAATAATAATTAATAAGTTAAGTAAATAAATGTCGAAAATAAAATAAAATATAAAATTATTAAGTTTTCCTTTAATTTGATATGGTAATTTAACTGTTTTATACATTTTTTACTCTTATTATGAAATATATTTTAATATTTTTTAAGTAGTCTGCTGTGGTCCAGGTTAGGTTAGGTCCAGGTCAGGTCAGGTTAGGTTAGGTTGGGTTAGGTTAGGTCCAGGTCAGGTCAGGTCAAGTTAGATTAGGTTATGTAAGGTTAGATTGGGTCAGGTCAGGTCAGGTTAGGTTAGGTTAGGTTAGATTGGGTTGGGTTAGGTTAGGTTAGGTTAGGTCAGGTTAGGTTAGGTTAGATTGGGTTAGGTCAGGTTAGGTTAGATTGGGTTAGGTCAGGTTAGGTTAGGTTAGGTCAGGTTAGGTTAGGTTAGGTCAGGTTAGGTTAGGTTAGATTGGGTTAGGTCAGGTTAGGTTAAGTTAAGTTATATTAAATCAGGTTAGGTTAGGTTAGGTCAGGTCAGGTCAGGCTAATTCCCTGACCTGACCTAACCTAACCTAAACCACAGCAGACTACTGGGAAATAACCTGAACAGACTACTGGGACCTAACCTGGACAGACTACCGGGAAATAACCGGGGCAAAATACAGGGACCGGATCTGGCAACACTGCTACAAAACGGTAATTATTTCAATAAAACCCTCCAAAGTATATTATTATTATTATTATTATTATTATTTTGTTGTGTTTTCAGTTTTCCGTTACAACACTTACGACGTCATCTGCAGAACCGTCATCTGGTCGTCCAAGCGGAGGATTGGGGTACCGAAACCGTCTTGGGAGCGCTTGGTTTCAGTGACGAGAACTGACCAAATACGTAGAAACTGTGTTCTCGTCGTCCAGATACGGATTGGGCAGAAACAAAAGAAAGTTTGTAAACAAAGTCGTAAGAAAATACTACAAATTGGTCTACTTTTCCTTCACTTTTCTCATATTATGAAGCAAATTTGTGTCCTAAGTTGCATGTATTATACACCAAAAGATGCAGAATTAAGAAACGAATAAGATGAGACCAACTAGAAGTCTCTTAATATGATCTTTAGTTGAAGACTTGCCATTTTATTACTTTATTCTCGATTTTCGGTGAAAAATTTACTATACTTGCTAGAGATAGGTTGCCAAAAAGGTGATTGATTAGCTATATTTCTGGAATGTCCATCAACCATTTCGCAACACTTCAGACATCCACCTTAATTACTGAAAGTGCACATGATATTTATTCACCTTTTTGGTACTCTCTTAAGTTCCAGGCTCAGCTCATGGACTATAAGAATTCTGAGCCGGGTCTCATAAGCTAACAAGCCTCTCCCCGGGAATCATCTGTAAGAATCTGTAAGAAAGGGAGCCAGAACACAGTTGATTGACAAATAAAGATGGAAAGAAGTGACTCTGGTGGTTGAATCTGTAGTGAACATGAGTGAACCATTCTTCCTCACAACTATATGCACACAGGTCTCGTTACAGCTCTTGTTTCATATTCCCCAGTTATTGTAGTTCATAACTGTGTTTTTAAACCCATTGCTTATTGTGTAGATCCGATCGATGGTAAAAATTTTACGGTGATGGTAATGGTAAAAATTTTACGGTGATGGTAATGGTAAAAATTTTACGGTGATGGTAATGGTAAAATTTTACGGTGATGGTAATGGTAAAAATTTTACGGTGATGGTAATGGTAAAAACTTTACGGTGATGCATTCGGACTCCAGTTCGGGAATGTGTGACCTAGGCTTAAATTAGGGAAGCTTTCAAGGAATATTTATGTTAACTCGAAGATCGACTAAAAAATATCTTTGCTGGTTTATCTAAAGAAGATATTGTATAAATATAACAACATTCTAACGAGTAATTAGTTACGCAACATAGTAAAGGCAAAATATACATTGTGCCGAACCTGCTATAAAAAGTCTCTATCTCTATCTTCTGAAACAGGGAGTAATTTTTTGAAACTGTTACACCGGTCCCCTATTCCCGCACCCCCCTAACCCCCCCCCCCCCCCAAGCCTGTCCCCTTATTCCTGCACCCCACAACCCCCCCCCCCCCAAGCCTGTCCCCCTATTCCCACACCCCCTTAATTAAAGATTGTTGAAGAGTTAATGGGCAAATTTAGAAAAGCAGATTCCAAAGATTTGAGTTGGCATCACTGGTCAGATAAGTTGGCAACACTGGTCAGATAAGTTGGCAACACTGTAGTTCAAATTTAAACACAAACTGGACAGACGATATCAAAGGTGAAGTGAAAAATACAACTTAGTTAATTATAATATTATTCCCATTATAATAACGTATTTATTAACTTAATTAATTAATATTGAAGGTATAATTATCATTTATTAATAATTATGATTAATATTGAAGGTACAGTTAGTATTTACTAACATAATTAATATTTAGCATTATTGAAGGTAGTATAGTTATCATTTATTTAATAATAATAATCTATCTATCTATCTGAGTGTATCTATCTATCTATCTGGGCGTATCTATCTATCTATCTGAGCGTATCTATCTATCTATCTGGGCGTATCTATCTATATATACAAAACACTCTCTGTATGTCTGTGTGTGTGTGTGTCTGTCTGTCTGTCTGTGTGTCCGTCTGTCTGTCTGTGTGTGTGTGTGTGTGTGTCTGTCTGTGTGTGTGTGTCTGTCTGTCTGTGTGTGTGTCTGTCTGTGTGTGTGTGTGTCTGTCTGTGTGTGTCTGTCTGTCTGTCTGTCTGTGTGTGTGTGTGTCTGTCTGTCTGTCTGTGTGTGTGTGTGTGTCTGTCTGTCTGTCTGTCTGTGTGTGTGTGTGTCTGTCTGTCTGTATGTGTGTGTGTGTGTGTGTCTGTCTGTGTGTGTGTGTTTAGCTGCTATCCTACATTTTTTTTTTTTTTTTTGCCTTAACTGAAATATCCCAGATTCGAATCCCCAGTACAATTAAAAAAAAAAATATTGCCAATTGATAGAGCCTTGTGACGGAGTTTAGTGCCGGGAATGTCCTCGCTCTAATGTTATTTTTGGTGGATATGTGTTTCTTGAATTATCAGCTTATTAAAACAACGGTAAATTTATAGAAACTGTGTTCACTATATTGTATATTTTACTATCATTATCCACTATATTGGACCTGACTAACACACTTTTCATCTATGGTGTTTCTTTCGTTTTACAAGCATCATTTGGAAACTAGTCCGACCTGACCTGACCTGACCTAACCTAGACCACAGCAGACTACCGAGACCTAACCTGGTTAAACTACCGGGTATAACCAGTGTAAACTATCATAAAGTGACTGGGGCAAATTTCCAGGACCAAACCTAATGTGGTAACACTGCACAAGTCCCTAACCCAAACCCAGTTATTATGTAATACTGTAATACCAAAACAACCCAAGATTTATGTCTTTGTCAACCTAGACTCTATGGTCTCAAGGCACCTATATAGACTCTATATAGACTCTATGGTCTCAAGGCACCTATAGGGTCTGGCTTGTAGGTCCAGTTTAACAATAAATTCAAACCACAAAATGTTCAACACCTAAATTTAATACTAAATCTAACGACAGTGAATAAAAAAAGTTTTAAAATGACCAATGGAAGGGGGAAGGTTGGATCCCAGTACCCCTGCCACACGGGCCTTGCTATTTAATGGTGGCTGTTACAATGCCTACTACTACTACTACTACTACTACTACTACTACTACTACTACTACTACTACTACTACTGGCTGTTACAATGCCACCTTCATGGATAACTTTTGTGGTTATAAAGGTGGTATGGTTTCTCTGGGGGACCAACAACCACACCGGATAATACACTCCTCTACTCACACACTAATAATAATATATATATATACATACATACCAACAACCACACCGGATAATACACTCCTCTACTCACACACTAATAATAATATATATATACATACATACCAACAACCACACCGGATAATACACTCCTCTACTCACACACTAATAATAATATATATATACATACATACCAACAACCACACCGGATAATACACTCCTCTACTCACACACTAATAATAAAAGTTCACACAAAAATAATTAGAGGAAATTTATTGACAAAACCACATGTAGGATCTTCACCCGGACAACGTTGGGTATCACTGATAGTAATAATAATAATAATAATAGTAATAATAATGATAATGATGGTTATTATTGTTGTTGTATGTATGTAATTATCTATGAATATATATGTATGAATAGAATACTAATATCATAATATATTAGCGTTTGTTTCTCAGGATGTATGTATGATAATGTATTGGTGTTTGTTTACAGGTGGCGTGGACCGTACATACATACATACACACCATCATGGCATCACTACCACCTTGTAATAACCACACACCACCAATCAACCTTAGTCGGCAGCATCACACACCACTACAAATATTACTACATATGGGATTCCCTAAACATAAAGCGTAAGTATAGGTGTGTGTGTGTGTGTGTGTGTAAATGATGGATTGTATGTATGTGTGTGTGTGTGTATGTAAATGGTGGGTTGTATGTAAGTATGTGTGTGTGTGTCCCCGTAATTTCTTCCCATAATTAAATTAAGGGAATAATTTTATTTCCTTAATTTATCCCCTTTAAAAAACCCTGTAATTTAAACCCATTATTTATACTCATAATTTAACCCTATAATTGATTCACCGTTAATTTATCTATACATATTTATTTATACATATTTATTTATACATACGGTATTATATAATTATGATGTTGTCAGAGAGGAGAAATTAAGTGAATAAATTTTTTTATCCCCGTAAATTATTCCCCATACTTTATTGGCTGTTAAGGGGTGTGGGAGTAGGGGACAGGCTTGGGGGGGGGGACTGGGGGTTTGTGGGAATAGGGGGACAGGCTTGGGGGGGGTAGAAAGCCTGTTCCCTATTCCCGCACCTCCCCTACCCCCCCCCAAGCCTGTCCCCCTACTCCCGCACCCACCAAAAACCCCTAACCACCCCCCAAGCCTGTCCCCCTACTCCCACACCCCCATAACCAGTAATATATCTTTGTAATTTTGTGTCACTGTAATATATTTTGTATTTTCGGGTTACCAGAGAGAAGGTGTTAGCGGTTACAGTTCACCTTAGCTACTGTAATACACTCTCCTCTCTTTTTATGCGAATTTGAAATAGTGCATATGTATCATGAAAAAAATTAAATAAATGCAATTCACACGAACTCTTAAAATAACACAAACAAAGAGGCTCCATTTTCACGTTAAAGTACCATTTTTTCTTATGGAAATGTACAATTCACTTTATGCTACCCCTTCACCAACCTAACCTGTAATAAAAAAAGAAGAGAGTGTATACAGTATGTTTGTAATTTTGTGTTACCTACTGTAATATATATTTTGTATTTTTGGGTTATCAGAGAGAAGGCATTAGCAGCTATAATTCACCGAGGGATTGGTTACTGTAATATGTGTTTGTAATTTTGTGCTACTGTAATTTTGTGTTACTGTAATTTTGTGTTACTGTAATTTTGTGCTACTGTAATTTTGTGCTACTGTAATTTTGTGCTACTGTAATTTTGTGTTACTGTAATTTTGTGTTACTGTAATTTTGTGTTACTGTAATATATATGTTTGTATTTTCGGGTTACCAGAGAGAAGGCATTAGCAGCTACGGGACACAGAGGGGTAAAGCTGGCCTCAGACTGGCTAATGGCCCACGTGAATGACCCCACACTGGACCAAGAGGAATGTCCCAGGGAGTATGTGGTGTACCTGTGTCCCGTGGGTCCGTTGTCACACCTCATACACGCCTTTAGGGACGACTCATTCAGGAAATGTAAATGGAACGGAGCTCATAACTTGGTCCCTCATATTACACTATGTTCATTTTTTGAAGTGAGTATTATTAGTATTATTATTATTGTTATATATTTTTAAAGTGAGTATTATTAGTATTATTAGTATTGATATATAATTTTAAAGTGAGTATTATTAGTAGTAGTATTAGTATTGTTATATATTTTTAAAGTGAGTATTACTATTATTATTATTAGTATTATTATTATAAAGTATGATTATTATTATTGTTATTATTATTTTTTTTGTAGTTATTGTTATTATTATTATTATTGTTATATATTTTTAAAGTGAGTATTACTATTATTATTATAAAGTATGATTATTATTATTGTTATTATTATTTTTTTTGTAGTTATTGTTATTATTATTATTATTGATATATATTTTTAAAGTGAGTATTATTATTATTATTATTATTATGAAGTAAGATTATTATTATTATTGTTATATATTATTATTATTATAGTTATTGTTATTATTATTATTATTATTATTATTATAAAGTAAGATTATTATTATTATTATAAAGTAAGATTATTATTATTATTATTATTGTTATATATTATTATTATTATTATTATAAAGTAAGATTATTATTATTATTATTATTGTTGGAATGGAGCTCATAGTTTGGTGCCTTATATTACACTATGTTCATTTATTAAAGTGAGTGTTGTTGTTGTTATTATTGTTGTTGTTAAAAGAATGAAAATTAAGAAAAGTTAAAAATAATAATAATAAAAATAATAATATCACTCTCTTTCCCCAATCCAACCAACCCTACCTAACCTAACTTAACCTAACCCAACCACCACAACCCAACCCAACCAAACCTACCCTAACCAACCCCAACCGTCCCCAAAGTCGCTGGACGAGAACTGCGAGGCGTTGGTGTCCATACTAAAGGACGTGGTACACACCGTGAAGCCTTCGTTACCCCCGCACCTAATCCTGGACAAATACATCTCAGAGGACTACATGAGACTCTCCCTAAACAACCAACAAGCTGATGTACTCAAGAAACTAGCACTAGCATATGTTAAAGAAATATCTCCTATGTGTAAGTTAAAAATATATATACACACACACACACACAGTCTCTCTCTCTCTCTCTCTCTCTCTCTCTCTCTCTCTCTCTCTCTCTCTCTCTCTCTCTCTCTCTCTCTCTCTCTCTCTCTCTCTCTCTCTCTCTCTTCCTAAACGACCAACAAGCTGATGTACTCAAGAAACTAGCACTAGCATATGTTAAAGAAATATCTCCTATGTGTAAGTTAAAAATATGCATCTGTCTGTCTCTATTTCTCTCTCTTATACACACACACACACACACACGCAGTCTCTCTCTCTCTCTCATATACACACACACAGTCACTCTCTCTCTCTCTCTCTCTCTCTCTCTCTTTCTCTCTTTCCTCTCTCTCTTTCTCTCTCTTTTCTCTCTCTTTCTCTCTCTCTCTCTTTCTCTCTCTCTCTCTCTCTCTCTCTCTCCTCTCTCTCTCTCTCTCTCTCTCTCTCTCTCTCTCTCTCTCTCTCTCTCTCTCTCTCTCTAACCCATCAACAAGCTGATATATTCAAGAAACTGGCACTAGCATTTGTTAAAGAACTTTCTCCTATGTGTAAGTTTAAAAATATGCATCTTAAGCTATTTATTATTATGGTATTTTTTTATTTTTTATGGTGAATTCTGAACACATATACATACACACACACTGTCTCTCTCTCTGTCTCTCTCTCTCTCTCATCATACACAAATACACACACACAGTCTCTCTGTTTCTGTCTCTCTCTCACACACACACACACAGTCTCTCTGTTTCTGTCTCTCTCCCTCTGTCTCTCTCTCTCTCACACATACACACACACACACACACACACACAGGCTCTCTCACTCACACACACTCAGTCTTTATCTCTGTGCATCTCTCTGTCTCTCTCAGGCAATGTTGATACATTACTAGTAATTCATTCACTCTCTCTCTCAGGCAATGATACTAGCTGTTAATTCAATCTCTCTCATTCTCACACACACACACACAGGCTCTCTCACTCTTACTCTCTCTCTCTCCCCCACACACAGTCTCTCTTACTCTCTCTCTCCCCCCCACACAGGTTGTACAAGTGAGGCAGCCAACAATGCCTTACACCTGACATTAGCCTGTCAGTTCCAACCATCACAGTACCCGGGGCTGAAGAGTTTAGCGGACAATGTTGACTTCAGGGTTCCGGCCACGTGGGAAGTTCGCCTTTACTCCAGAGACACCAGGATTTTGGGATGTGAGGTGCGTATGTGGGATTTTGTATTTTTTGTATGATTTTGGGATGTGAGGTGCGTATGCGGGATTTTGTATTTTTTGTATTTTTTGTATGATTCTGGGATGTGAGGTATGTATGCAAGAATTTGTATGATTTTGTGTTTTTGTATGATTTTGTATTTTTGTATGATTTTGGGATGTGAGGTGCATATGTGGGATTTTGTATTCCTTCCTTCCTTCCTTCCTTCCTTCCTTCCTTCCTTCCTTCCCTCATTCCTTCCTTCCTTCCTTCCTTCCTTCCTTCCTTCCCTCCTTCCTTCCTTCCTTCTTCTGTTCCCCTGGTGGCACATAACCTAACTGTTTCTCCCACTAGGTACACAAGGTTCTAAACTCCCGCGTTCCCCAAGACCCAGACGAACTCGAACTACACATCGGGGATTTTGTGTACGTGCGTGGGGGGGGGGAGGGTCTGGGGGGTGCCGGTGAGGGTGGGGCGGGGGGCTCTACTGATGGCCGGGTGGAGGGGACTTCTTGGCTGACGGGTGCGGTCGGGTACGTACCAAGAAAATACATCCAACGCACGGCTGAGAGCGACGCGTGGACCTTACATAAGTGAGTGTGTGTGTGTGTGTGTGTGTGAGAGTGTGTATGTGTGTGTGTGAGAGAGTGTGTATGTGTGTGTGTATGAGAGAGTGAGAGTGTGTGTGTGTATGTGTGTGTGTAAGAGAGGGAGGGAGAGAATAAAAAGGGAAGAGATGGTGGGAGAGAGTGAAGAAAAGGGGGAGAGAGAGACAGACAGACAGACAGGCAGAGGAAAATAGTGTGTTATGACTTTGAGAGAGAGAGAGAGAGTAAAGATATAAATAAATGAGTTAGTAAATATTTTATAATGTTTGGCAAATAGTATAAGTTAATTGCAGTAGTAATAATAAACCCTTGTGTCACGAGTCTTTCCAGGTTAATTATAAAGTTCATATACAAATTATAACCTGTGGAAGGGAACATTATATTTACCTTTCTCTCTCTCTCTCTCTCACACACACACACACACACACACACCCAGATCCATCTCAGTAATAGGCTGTTCAACAGAGCCTTCACTACCGACACTCTCCATCTCCTTACTCAACCTCCTGGAGAGTAGTGAAGGCTCCAGATGCTCCATCACAGAGGAGGTCTTGTCTGGAGCTTCACTCTCCACACTCTCCACACTCTACCTCTGCCTACACCGACATGCATGGCTGACATCCAGCGAGGCGTCAACATCCGCAACACAATCCACTCCAATGTCAAGGCAGGAGGAACTTGATTTAAACAATGCTGAGGTAACGATTATTTTTTCTACTGTATAATTAAACTACAATTTAATAACAGAATTTAACTACTATTTAATAACAGAATTTAACTACAATTTAACTATAATTTAACTACACCACAATGCAATTCAAATTATGCTAAGGTAATGACAATATTTACTAATATTTTAACTACAATATTAACTACAATTAACTACAACTAACTTCAATTTATTACTTCTTTTCACACTCACACACATTTATACACATATATTATTATTGTTATTATTACACACACTCACACATATACACATACTTTATATTTATACACATATATTATTATTACGCATACACACACATTTATACACATATATTATTATTATTATTACACACACACATACACATATATTATTATTACACACACACACACACACACACACATATATATTATTATTATTACACACACACACGCACACACAGGTAAAGAAGCCTCTCTACCACTTCCCCATTGAAGGAGCTCGTCGAATCATTGTTGCCAGACACGGTGAAAGAGTCGACTTAACATTTGGGGATTGGATACGATATTGTTTTGATGAGGGAGGTGAGTTATACATACATACATACAGACACACATACACACACATACACATACACACACACAGGTTAGTCATTTGCCTATAGGGGTAATACACACACACACACACACACATATACAGGTAATATTATTGTTATTATTATTATTATTAAGTATAGTATATATTTAATATAGTACAAGCACTGGCTTCGCCACCCACGGCTACGCCGTGGGTGCTTTTGCCTGCGGCGCGGCTCGCTTCGCTCCCCCCGCCCCCACCCCCACCATACGCCCCCACTCCCACCCCACGCCCGCACTCCCACCCCCACCCCACGCCTGCACTCCCACCCCCCTACCCCACGCCCCCACCCACACCCACCCCCCCTACCCCACGCCCCCACCCCCACCCCCACCCCCACCCCCACCCCCACCCCACGCCCGCAACTGTCTGCCTGACAGTTCACCTGTATATTTTTTTAATTGGCACTTTTCCTTCCCTTAGTGCCAAAATATGGTCCCTTTCCTCCTTGCTAGTTGTTGTATCACCCTTGGCAATGCACTAGGTTAAATCTAAGGGCCACCAGAATCACGGGGTAAAGATTCAGTTTGAAAACAATCTGGGCACAAAAAAAGTCATTGCAATGATTCCACCCAGGCAGATATAACTAGTAAATTATGAAATGTGTCAGCCAGTGTCAGGCAGCAATAGGTTGTTAGTATACAACCCTCTGTCAGACTTATGGTGAAAAATAGGTTTAAAAGATACTAAGGTTGTTTGTATTGTTAACTTGAGTTGTGACACATCTTCCCTTCCATGTCGGTGGCAGTCAGCATCTTTTTTTGCCCATACTGTACTATTACTATCACTATTATATATATTTATAAACCTGTAACTATTACTATTTCACAACAGGTAACAATTACTATTACTATTTCTACATAGGTAATTATGAGCGTCATGACCTGAACATGCCGGACACATTGCCTGAGAGAGTCAACGCTCCAAACAGTTTTTCTAAAGACTGTCCACTGACTAATGTTGGTTTACTACAAGCTACACTCCTTGGTCTGGCTATGAGAGACACTGATACACACGTACATCATGTATACTGTTCACCTTCACTAAGATGTGTACAAACTTGTACTAATATACTTAAAGGTATGTACAACATTTCTTAAAGTTAAACACACACACACACACACACAGACACACACACACACAGACACAGACACACACACACACAGACACAGACACACACACACACACACACACACACACACACACACACACACACACACACACAATAACAAGAACAACAATAATAATACCAACAAATAATTTACTATATATTAATCTTTTGTTTAGGTTTAGGTATAGCTGAACAAATAATTTACTTTACATATTTACAAACAAATAATTGACTTTACACATATATCTTTTGTTTAGGTTTAGGTATAGCTGAACAAATGTCACTGAAAACACACACACACACACACACACACACACACAACAATACACACAAATAATTGACTTTACATATTTATCTTTTATTTAGGTTTAGGTATAACTGAACAAATAATTGACTTTACACATATATCTTTTGTTTAGGTTTAGGTATAGCAGAACACATGCCACTGAACACACACACACATACACACAACAATACCAACAAATAATTTACTACATATTAATCTTTTGTTTAGGTTTAGGTATAGCTGAACAAATGCCCCTGAACACACACACAACAATACACACACCCATACACACACAACAATACACACAAATAATTGACTTTACATATTTATCTTTTGTTTAGGTTTAGGTATAGCTGAACAAATAATTTACTTCACACATATATCTTTTATTTAGGTTTAGGTATAGCTGAACAAATGCCACTGAACATTGAGCCTGGATTATTTGAATGGCTGGCTTGGTATGACGAGGGAATGCCAACATGGATGACAGCGGATGAGTTGACCACCGCCGGCTACAACATCAACCATCGCTACGACCCAATCATCAGGAAGGAACAGTTACTTGACACACGCGAGAGTTGTGAACAATTCTACGCTAGGAATGCCTATGTCACACAGAGTATTATTAATAACACACAAGCACAAGGTTAGTTAGGTTGCTGATGGTTGGTATGCTTCCTAACTAACCATACTTTATTATTTTGGTTTGTATGCTTCCTAACCAACCATACTTTATTATTTTGGTTGGTATGCTTCCTAACCAACCATACTTTATTATTTTGGTTGGTATGCTTCCTAACCAACCATACTTTATTATTTTGGTTGGTATGCTTCCTAACCAACCATACTTTATTATTTTGGTTGGTATGCTTCCTAACCAACCATACTTTATTATTTTGGTTGGTATGCTTCCTAACTAATAATACACAAGCACAAGGTTAGTTAGGTTGGTGTTGGGTTGTATGCTTCCTAACCAACCATACTTTATTATTTTGGTTGGTATGCTTCCTAACTAATAATACACAAGCACAAGGTTAGTTAGATTGGTGTTGGTTTGTATGCTTCCTAACTAACCACACTTTATTATTAAATGAGTAAGTTAGGTTGGTGTTGGGTTGTATCCTTCCTAACTAATAATACACAAGCACAAGGTAAGTTAGATTGGTGTTGGTTTGTATGCTTCCAAACCAAACATATTTGTTAGGTTTCATTATTTTAGGGTTGATTTCACAATGGTATTGGTTTGTGAGCTTCCTAACCAACCAACCATACTTTATTATTTTAGGGTTGATTCCATAGTGGTATTGGTTTGTATGCTTCCCAACCAACCATATTTGTTAGGTTTCATTATTTTAATGTCCTTAATTAAACACCTTTTTTGACATAGTAGTAAAGTAATAATATTGTTTTTACTTTTTTTATTTGTTTATAAGGAGAAACTTGTGTTATTGTATGATAATGCTGCTAAATTTGTGTAACTAAAATTTCTGAGTTACTACAGGACAAGATAATTATACAGCAAAGTAATGTTGTTGTTTATTTATTGATTTATATAGAGTATTATTGGTTGATCTGTTACTTGTAAATTTACCAACACTCTCTCCTCTTCTCATTTAAATACAATATCAGTAATAATATTGTAATAATAATGTTTCTTTTTACTGTTTCAAAGTAATAATAATGTTTCTTTTTACCGCTTCAAAATAATGATAATGTTTCTTTTTACTGTTTCAAAGTAATAATAAGGTTTCTTTTTACCGTTTCAAAATAATAATAAGGTTTCTTTTTACTGTTTCAAAGTATTAATAAGGTTTCTTTTTACTGTTTCAAAGTAATAATAAGGTTTCTTTTTACTGTTTCAAAATAATAATAAGGTTTCTTTTTACTGTTTCAAAGTAATAATAAGGTTTCTTTTTACTGTTTCAAAATAATAATGTTTCTTTTTACTGTTTCAAAGTAATAATAAGGTTTCTTTTTACTGTTTCAAAGTAATAATAAGGTTTCTTTTTACTGTTTCAAAGTAATAATAAGGTTTCTTTTTACTGTTTCAAAGTATTAATAAGGTTTCTTTTTACTGTTTCAAAGTAATAATAAGGTTTCTTTTTACTGTTTCAAAGCAATAATATTTTCCTTTTATTGTTTTGTCAAGAGGTAGTGTGTTGTTGGTTGGTATATAAGGTTTCTTTTTACTGTTTCAAAGTATTAATAATGTTTCTTTTTACTGTTTCAAAGTATTAATAAGGTTTCTTTTTATTGTTTCAAAGTAATAATGTTTCCTTGTTATTATTTTGTCAGGAGGTAGTGTGTTATTGGTTGGTCACTCTCCATCACTTGACACATGTACTCGTCAACTGGTGGGTGGAGCTCCAAGGTCTGCACAGGAGATGACTACATTAATTGAAAAGGTTAGAAACAAACAAACAACATTATTATTGATATTTATGCCAACTCAATAATAATTAATAATACACCTCTTCCTGCCTCACTGTATATCTATCTATCTATAGCTCTGATGCCTCGTTCCCTCCGGTAACTCCCTCCAAGGGTGTGGCCACGACAGAAGTATCTCCAGTTGTCCCTGTTCCAATACTCCCTCCTTACTTGGTCCAGCCCTCCTCCCTCCCCCTCATGTTACTCTCCTTTACATACTCTTCCACTCTGTTCCAACACTCCCTCCTTACTTGTTCAAACCCTCCTCTGACCCTTATTTTACTCTCCTTTATATACTCTTCCACTCTGTTCCAACACTCCCTCCTTACTCCCTACTCTGTCTGTCATGTTACTCTCCTTTACATACTCTTCCACTCTGTTCTGCCATCTAACTGGTGGTCTGCCTCTCACACCAGGTGCCACAACTTCACTTCCATACACCTTCTTTACAAACTCCTCACCTTACATTCTCTCTACATGTCCAAACCACCTCAGTGTATTACATTTCACTCTCTCAACCACTCCACACTCAATACCAATTGCCTTCTCATTCATACCACATCTCTTATACACACTCTCATTACTTTCTCCATCCCACCTAGACACCCCACATGCACCTCTCAAGTAGCTCATTTCCACAGCACCTATTCTTGACTGATGAGCCCTACTCCATGTCCATGTCTCCGACGCATACGTCCCCTTTTCACTTCCATACTCACACTTCTACCTTTCATTATCCTCCCCAGTGATCCTATGACCTGTCTACCTTTCACTGCTCTCTCCCTTATTTCTCCTTCCATACTTCCATATGTTTAACTTTATATATCCCAGCTATTGTGTACAGATCTTTCCCAGCTATCACTACTTTACACTCCTCAAACGTACTCTTACGGCTGTCCTGGCTCACAGGGTTTACAAAATTCCATGACCTCCAAGAAATATTACCCTAGAATCGAGACAGTTTTACCCTATATTACTAAAAAGTATAATAAGTGAAATCATCATAATATTATTATGTCGGTGGCACTGGGGAGTGACCTGTAGCAATCATCATATGATAACACCAGCACTGTAAGGGTTAATAATTCGGCACACGCCAGTTACCAAGCATAAACAAAGCGGCAGCGAAAGGGTTAATACACATTTCTCTACCTTCCTATTCCCAGTACAGTTTTAGCTTCACAATTTAACTTTATAATAATTTCCCATCTACTAATAACAATACACGTTTGTTACTCAACAGATCCCTTACTGTTCCTTTGCCTTTGCTGGCCAAGACGATACTGGCAGCTGGAGTCTACAGGAACCTCCATTCCCTCCAGTAACACACACTGATAATATGAGGTATGATTGGCACTCTATATAGGTACTCGTTATACACACATATATATATATACACATACACACTCATTACACATACATACATACAGTACACATAGACACTCATTACACATACTGTACACACACCTATACCACACACACACAAACACAAACAATCACAAACACACACACACCTAGCTACTCGTTACAGATAGATAGATAATTATACAACATAGCTGAAGCCAACATTTAATATATTTATTAGTTAATTTACAAACCGTCCAACATTTCTAAGAGGCAAGGAACAATATAATTTTTATTTATTTATTTATATATATGATATAACAGAATATATTTTTTAGATTTATGATTAGGATAACTTTTTTACTTATTTTAATTTATACGGAATAACAGTATTTTTGTATTAGAATAACTGATTTTTTTTTATTTATACGGTATAACAGTATTTTTTTAATTGTTTTTATTTATACGGTATAACAGTATTTTTATTTATTTATGATTAGAATAACTGTGAATTATTTTTATTTATATGGTATAACAGTATTTTTTTTTTTAATTATTTTTATTTATACGGAATAATAGTATTTTTTTTTATTTATGCGGAATAACTATTTTTTTTAGATTTTTTTATACGGAATAACAGTATATATATATATATATATTTTAATTGTTTTTATTTATACGGTATAACAGTAATTTTTTTTTTTAATTATTTGTATTTATACGGAATAACAGTATATATTTTATTTATTTATGATTAGAATAACTTTGTGAATTGTTTGATCAAAGTATTTTCTACATACTAAATTTAATCACCAATATTATTTTTGTTTGTGATTAGAATTGTTTGTTCAAAATATTTTCCACCTTCCCACCGAAATTTATACTGATTAATAATAAGGAATTTACTGGTATAGTAATAATAAGGTTTCTTTACGGTTTCAAAGTAATAATATTGTTTCCTTTTACTGTTTCAAAGTAATAATATTGTTTCCTTTTACGGTTTCAAAGTAATAATATTGTTTCCTTTTACTGTTTCAAAGTAATAATATTGTTTCCTTTTACTGTTTCAAAGTAATAATATTGTTTCCTTTTACTGTTTCAAAGTAATAATATTGTTTCCTTTTACTGTTTCAAAGTAATAATATTGTTTCCTTTTACTGTTTCAAAGTAATAATATTGTTTCCTTTTACTGTTTCAAAGTAATAATATTGTTTCCTTTTACTGTTTCAAAGTAATAATATTGTTTCTTTTATTATTTTGTAAGGAGGTACAGTGGACTCTCCAATAACGCGGTTTTGATTAACGCGTTTTTGATTCAACGCGGTATAATATATAGGGGGGATATGATTAAATAACATTATTTGTTCGATTTAACGCGGCCACGCTCACCCGATTACCCACACTACTTTTGGCGGGAAGCAGGGTGAGCTGCTCAGGCCCGCTTTCTGACCAAACAGACACGACTTGATCAATTCTTTAAAAGGAAGACAGATGTGGTGTCAGAGGAAGGTAACACGAGTGTGGAAGGAGAGCGAGGAGGTGTGGAGGGAGAGTGGGGTGTGGAGGGAGAGCGGAGTGAGGAAGGAGAGCGGGATGTGGAGGAAACACAGAGTGAGGAGGGAGAGCGGGGTAGGGAGGGAGAGCGGAGTGAGGAAGGAGAGCGGGATGTGGAGGAAACACAGAGTGAGAAGGGAGAGCGGGGTGGGGAGGGAGAGCGGGGTGGGGAGGGAGAGAGGGGTGGGGAGGGAGAGCGGGGTGGGGAGGGAGAGAGGGGTGGGGAGGGAGAGCGGGGTGAGTAGGCAGACTGGAGTGACGAGTGTTAAATGTGAAGGAAAGTGTACCGTTACTTTACAAATATAAATAAAACGAGAATGTGGGTTTTTGTTGTTTGAGTCACCAACTACATACTTTAGTTTGACTCTACTATTCATACATTAGAGTAACAAAATCCCCAAAAGGTAGACTTTTGCATTGTCCAGGAACGCAACCCCCACTATTACCATTGTTTCCTATGGGGAAATTAAGTTTAAATAACGCGTTTTTTAATAACGCGACGTCTCCAGGAACGTAACTACCGCGTTATTGGAGAGTCCACTGTACAGTGTTATATATTATTATGCATCATCATCATTATTATTATTATTATTATTATTATTATTATGTATACATGTAATATTCTTCCAACAAGACATATATAATTTAAGTATTCTAGTCAGATTATCATGTTAATAGTCAAACCACAATATACTGAGGTCTTGGGTTGTGTCGGGATAAAGAGCAGTGTTGCCAAGTCATCACCAAATCAACCCCACATGGTTAAAATGTTAATATGTAAGACAATTTGTAGTTGCTCTAAGTATTTGATATATAATACAATGTTAAAAAGAAGTCTTTACAATAACGAGTTAGGTTCATTATTACTCTATACAACATGTGACATTATTTTACACATGTTGTCACATCTCCTGAATGTGTGTGTCAAGGATGTGTAGTACTCACTCACTCATACATGTCAGTCACCAACCACTATGGACCACACATCTCACAGGCGTGTGTGTGTGTGTATGTCAGTGTTCTCCACAGCCAAGCTAACACATCTCACAGGTGTGTATGTATGTCAGTGTTTTCCACAGCCAAGCTAAGCAAATTATATATAATGTAAAGATATATTTCCTCCAGAGAACTCCTAGTTATCTCATTAAGTTTATCTTTGATAATGTTGGATACCAAGTGGGTTTGTTTTGGTGATGATCTGGCAACACTGCTCTTAATCCCTGACCCAACCCGCGACCTCAGTATATTCTGGTTTGACTATAGAATAGAATATAAATACTTATTAATACATGATAAGTATTAATTGGTGTATAGAAGAATAGTTATTGTATATTTGAAGAATGTTATTAATATACATAAAAACATTAAGGGATCCTGTGTGTGTGTGTGTCATGTAGTTGTAAAATTGGAGGTAAAGGAGTCCTTCAAATATTGCTATAAAACACACACACACACAGGCTTATATTTTGTTAGTGTACCTGTACTTTAATTATTGTTATCAGTAATTAAAAATATTCCATAATTTTGCCTCACCAAGATTGTAATATAATTGTTTGTTAAGGGGGTGTGGGAATAGGGGACAGGCTTTCAACCCACCCAAAGCCTGTCCCCTATTCCCACACCCCCTTAAAGTGAGGCTTCTATAACTCATGTATGTATAGAATATGAGAATTATACATACTTGGTGCTTATATCTTACATTTATCAACTCTTTCTTTTTCACCTTCTTCCTCGGGTACAATATGACTTCACTGTTCCAATATTGATTGATTGATGTTAGGCGCCACAACAGTCAAGTCATGTGACACCCGAAGAAGAAGAAGAAGGTAGTGATAGTAAAAGGATGAAATAAATACTATGTTATTTATAAATTTTAATAATCTCATTCACATAAAACCATTTTTTTTTAACTTTTATACAACATTATTATTATTATACATAATATCAATTCACTTATACAACATCTAATCCTGAAAACTGAGTATTGAGATAAAAAACATTAATCTTTGAAATGAAAATTATAGTTGTCAAAAAAATATGAATTGCAATAAATCTTAATGTAACTTTAACCCATAGTAAATATCCATAACTATTTTTTGTATGGACTATAAGTATGTATATACAGAAGGAAATATACAATATCCTTCTGTATATACATACTTATGATCCCTACAAACAAACAACTATGGATATTAATAATAAGTTTAAATATTATATAAAAGGTTATTGCAATTCATATAATGGGAAGTGTACAGTCACAATCAAATATCCAACAACACCTCATAATAATAATAATAATCTTGGTAATAAAGAACAACACATGTATAATTTTGCAGCACCTCATAATAATAATTGATGAGGTTGAGTTGACGTAAGGTGTTGTTGTTGTATGATTATATTTTAATATGATACCGATTTATTTGAAAGTTGTAAGGAAAGTGTTGGTGGATATTTAATTGTGGCTGTACATTATAATATTATTCAGATAGGCTATTTACTTATGTTATTTTTATACAGTATACTCTACACCACTTCTAAAAGAACAAAATGATACAATATATAATTTTTTACAAAGGTGGAATAAATATGGACTTATGGTTAATTAAAGAAGGGAGGAAAGTACAGGTTAATTCAATTTGGAGCAAATAATTCCTCCAAAGTATGCCAGGGAATAAACAGCACCAGATTAACAACAAATAATGGTATCCTGTTGCCTGGAATAATTTGGAGGAAAAATTATCTCCAAATGTGTCAGAAATATATAATTATACCCTCTCCTTAAATTACAAAAACTATATTCCCAACATATACATATACAAAATATATATATCACTACTATTATTATTATAAAAGTGAAATATTAGTAAAAGTTATGATGATAAAAGCCACTACAACAAGTATAGTACCGTATTCAAGAAGGTATTGTACCATGGTAAACACTATGGATGTTGTTCATTACTACTAACCACTTCTATACGTTGTTCATTACTACTTTTTTCCTTACCTACATTACTTCTAACCTTCCTTCATTACCTCTAACTACTTCTTTCCTTACCTCTTCATTACCACTAACTACTTCTTTGCTTACCTCTTCATTACCTCTGACCACTTCTATAGGACACATTATCTAGTGGCAGTCCACGTTCCTGCCATTCATATGTCCTTGGAGGTTCTGAGCTGAGCATGGAGGCAGGGGGGGGATGTCCTGGGTGTCCTGGTGGGGGCCCTAGATGATGTAGATGATGTGGTGGGGGTGGTGGTGGTCCCATGGGTCCTCCAGCAGCTTGTGGGAGCATAACAATCGACCCTGGTGGTAATACAGATGGTGGCGACTCCAACAACCTGAGGTGACGTTGATGATGGTCCAGACGGCGACGATATCGTGAATACAGACAACACACTGTAATGGCAGACACTCCACCACCTATACCAATGAAGGCTGCTATTACTAATACCCAAACCTCTACCCAGTCAGCTCCAGTTGAGGCTCGACGAGGCACACAACGCTGTTAAAGATATCATAGGTTATTAAAGGTGCTCATTCACAACACAAAGATATCATAGGTTATTAAAGGTGGTAATTCACAACACAAAGATATCATAGGTTATTAAAGGTGGTAATTCACAACACAAAGATATCATAGGTTATTAAAAGGTAGTAATTCACAACACAAAGATATCATAGGTTATTAAAAGGTGGTAATTCACAACACAAAGATATCATAGGTTATTAAAAGGTGGTAATTCACAACACAAAGATATCATAGGTTATTAAAGGTGGTAATTCACAACACAAAGATATGATAGGTTATTAAAAGGTGGTAATTCACAACACAAAGATATCATAGGTTATTAAAGGTGGTAATTCACAACACAAAGATATGATAGGTTATTAAAAGGTGGTAATTCACAACACAAAGATATCATAGGTTATTAATGGTGGTAATTAATTCACTGTTGTTACATTGGAGTGCCTTGATTCCTCCAAAGTATGCCAGGAAACAACAGGACCAAATTAAGAAAGATAATGATATCCTGTTGCCTGTAATGGTTTGGAGGAATCAATTGCTCCAGATATTTAATGAATTTGGTTTGTAAGCACGCAAACAAATGACTTTTGGGTGAATTATTTAATGAATTTAGTGAGTAAACTATAGTGATTATTATTATTATTATCTAACTGTTGGATAGATTTTGTGAATGTGGATACTCACCTTTTGGAAAATAATTAAGCCTTACAAGTGTGGTTGGTTGGTTAGTAAGCTTACAAACCAATACCACTGTGGAATCAACCCATAAAACAAACAGAGATAATAACCACAACACACACCAACTTTCCTCACCAAAGATAAGACATAATAAAATAAACAAGAGATAAGACAATAAAATAAAAAGAGATAATAAAATAAATAAACAGACATAAGATATAATTAAATAAACAAAATAGATAAGACAATAAAATAAACAAAAAGAGATAAGACAATAAAATAAATAAACAGACATAAAATAAACAAAATAGATAATAAGATACAGTACTAATAATAATAATAATAGATATAATACAATAAACAAAACGGATAATAATAATCCCAACACACACCCACATACCTCTACTTTCCTGACTGTGAATCTGTTAAACACTTTGTCCAGGTCTGGGTTTTGTTGTGCGTCCAATAAGAGTTTGGTGTCGTGAAGATTACGACCCTCAAGTTGGAAGCAAGACCTGTTGGTGAAAACGGTTCTGTAGGGGGTGGGGGGGTTTTGGAGGGGTGGGGGAATAGGGGGACAGGCTTGGGGGGGTTTTGGAGGGGTGGGGGAATAGGGGGACAGGCTTGGGGGGTGCGGGAATAGGGGGACAGGCTTGGGGGGTGCGGGAGTAGGGGGACAGGCTTGGGGGGTGCGGGAGTAGGGGGACAGGCTTGGGGGGGGGGTTTGGAGGGGTGGGGGAGTAGGGGGACAGGCTTGGGGGGTGCGGGAGTAGGGGGACAGGCTTGGGGGGTGCGGGAATAGGGGGACAGGCTTGGGGGGGTGCGGGAATAGCGGGACAGGCAAAATAACAAAAATTCCCTTAATATAAAATAATATAAATATCCTTATAACAAAATAAACAAAATTACCCTGTGGTGGTAAAGTCGATGGCCCCGTCAGCATTGGAGTAGTAAGCCGTGTCGTAGATATTGAGTGATGCAGTGACTGGTAAAGCTTCCTCCACCTCCCTCCTGAAGTGGTCTAGTTGACGCCTCACCTCACCAGGGGTCAGGCCGAACACAAAACGCATCAGGTCAGAGTCTCTCAGTACGTAGATCTGTAAACGACGCAGAATGGAGTCAAAGGTGCAGTTGTGTAAAGGACGCAAAATGGAGTCATAGGTGCAGTTGTGTAAAGGACGCAGAATGGAGTCAAAGGTGCAGTTGTGTAAAGGACGCAAAATGGAGTCAAAGGTGCAGTTGTGTAAAGGACGCAGAATGGAGTCAAAGATGCAGTTGTGTAAAGGACGCAGAATGGAGTCAAAGGTGCAGTTGTGGTCCAGTTAGTGTGTATGGTAATGAATAACACGCCTGGGAACACACATACACACTATTCTTTTAACACAGTCAGTAGATCAGTTAGTTAGTTAGTGAACAAACACACACACACACACCTTTTAACAAACACAGGTCAGTAATTAATAACACACACACACATACACCTTTTAACAAACACAAGTCAGTAATGAATAACACACACACACACACACACACACACACACACACACACACACACACACACACACACACTATCCTTTTAACAAACACAGGTCAGTAATTAATAACACACACACACACACACACACACACACACACACACACACACAACTCACAGTAACTTTGGCCACAGCAGGTGAGGCAGGGGGCGGTGCAGAGGTAGCGGTGACATAGACAGTGAAGGTACCGTGTGCATAGCGTGTGAGCGGTGCGTTGGTGCGTAGTGTCCCGGTGGTTCCTTCCAGTAGTAATGTGCCGTCAGCGTTCACCTCTTCATCGGGTAATAATTCAACGGTGTCTTTGAAGTGTGAGAAGCTTATGTTGTGCATCTCGTACCTAGAGAGAGAGAGAGAGAGAGAGAGAGAGATGAATTTGGTGAGACAGATGGAGAGTTGAATTTGGAGAGAGAGAGAGAATTTGGTGAGAGAGAGAGAGAGTTGAATTTGGAGAGAGAGAGAGAGAGTTGAATTTGGAGAGACAGATGGAGAGTTGAATTTGGAGAGAGAGAGAGAGGTGAATTTGGTGAGAGAAAGAGATAGGTGAATTTGGTGAGAAAGAGAGAGAGAGGTGAATTTGGAGAGAAAGAAAGAGAGAGAGGTGAATTTGGAGAGAGACAGATGGAGAGTTGAATTTGGTGAGAGAGAGAGAGTTGAATTTGGAGAGACAGATGGAGAGTTGAATTTGGTGAGAAAGAGAGAGAGTTGAATTTGGTGAGAGACAGATGGAGAGTTGAATTTGGTGAGACAGATGGAGAGTTGAATTTGGAGAGACAGATGGAGAGGTGAATTTGGTGAGAGAGAGAGAGAGGTGAATTTGGTGAGAGAGAGAGAGTTGAATTTGGAGAGACAGATGGAGAGTTGAATTTGGTGAGAGAGAAAGAGAGTTGAATTTGGTGAGAGAGAGAGAGGTGAATTTGGAGAGAAAGAGAGAGAGATGAATTTGGTGAGAGAGAGAGAATATGTGTGTGAGTTAGTGAGATAGAGAGAGAGAATATGTGTGTGTGTGAGAGAGAGAGATGAATTTGGACAAAGAGAGAGAGAGAGAGAGAGATGAATTTGGAGAGAGAGAGAGAGAGAGAGATGAATTTGGAGAGAGAGAGAGAGAGATGAATTTGGAGAGAGAGAGAGAGAGACACAGGGGAAAAGAGGGATTAATTGAGAGACAGTAAGTAAAAGGTGAAAGTTATTAGTGTTGGTAAATCTGGAGGTACAGTAAAAGGGAAAAGACACCTACAAGAACTTCAACAACAACAACAAAACAACAAACTAATTCCTTCTACAGTATATATAAATAAATACCTACTCTAATTCCTTCTATATATAAATACCTACTCTAATTCCTTCTATATATAAATACCTACTCTAATTCCTTCTACAGTATATATAAATTAATACCAAACTAATTCCTTCTATATATAAATACCTACTCTAATTCCTTCTATATAAATAAAAATAAGGAATTAGTTTAGGTATTTATTTATATATATAGTACGAATAAGTTTAGGTATTTATATAAAGAAGGAATTAGTTTTATGTATATATTTATTTATTTATATACTGTATATAGAAGTAATTAGTTTACGTATTTATATAAAGAAGGAATTAGTTTAGGTACGGTATTTATTTATATTTATTTATAATTACCTAATGGTGTGTGCAGTGGGATCTTTGTCGACTGCCTTTAGTGTGAGTACTTCTGTCTGTAACGCTGCATCTACCCTCACTCCAGCCGTCACCTCAGACCGTTCAAAGGTGGGCTTGTTGTCATCTAGGTCACCCACTCGGACCACCACCTGTGTGTATATGTGTGGGTGTATGTTTATTACTTATTATATACACTATTATACACATTAATACACAACACATCATAACACACACTAGTATACAACACAGCATAATAAACCGTTTATTATTATGATCATTACAACACACTCACACACAACACAAAAACACACCAACACACACAACACAGCACAATAAACCATTTATTATTATTATCATTACAACACACACACACACAACACAACACAACACAACACAACACAACACACACACACAACACACCCACACCCAACACAACACACACCCAACACACAACACAAACACACACACACACACACTACATACCTGCATCATGGCTGGGTTTGCAGGATCATACTCCATCCTAGAAGGCATCCTACGACCCAACTTACCACACAACACAGTCAACGTCACAGAGTCAACCTACAAGTAGTACGAGTATTATTATTATTATTATTATTATTATTATTATTATTATTGTTATTATTATTATTGTTATTATTACTACTACTATTATAACTACTACTATTATTATTATTATTATTACTATTTTTATAATTATTACTATTTTTATTATTATTGTTATTATTATTACTACTATTATAACTACTATTATTATTATTATTATTATTACTACTATTACCGGGTAATAATATTATTATTTTTATTATTATTACTACTATTATTATTATTATTTTTATTATTATTATTGTTATATATTATTATTATTATTATTATTATAGATAGATATAGATTATTATTATTATTTTTATTATTACTATTGTAATGAGTTCACTATATTGGGGTAATTTATTCACTTTTATTAAATTGATTCCTCCAAAGTATGCCACGAAAAAAACCAGAACACACAGATGAACAAAAAAAAATAATGGCGTTTGTTCTGTTGTTGTTGCTTGGAAAAATAGTCTGGAGATTTTACCAACAACAAAAAATTTCCCCATTAAAGAAAGAAATAAGTTGCCCCAGATTTTACCCACAACAAAAAATTTCCCCATTAAAGAAAGAAATAAGTTGCCCCAGATTTTACCAACAACAAAAAATTTCCCCAGATTTTACCCAACACAAAATATTTCCATTAAAAATATGAATTGATAAAAATTAATGTGGGCACAAACCTGCTCTCGGTCGATTCTATTTTTAACTTGAATGATTCCTTGGTTGTCTGAAGTGCGGTTGATAGAGAAGAGGCCAGCGTCATTACCATCTGTTAATAATAATAATAATAAATAATAATAATTAAATAATAATAATTAAATAATAATAATAATAGTAATGATAATAATAAATAATAATAATAATAATAGTAATAATAATAATAATAATAATAAAAAATAATAATAAATATAATAACAATAATAATAATAATAATAATAATAATAAAAAATAATAATAATAATAGTCCAGCATCATTACCGTCTGTCAATAATAATAATAATAAATATGAATAATAATAATAATAAATAAATAAAAGAAAAAAACTATAAGCGTTATAACATACACGTGATGGTATAATCGATGAGTGCGTTGTGTCCGCTGTCGCTGTCCTGTGCCGCTATGTGTGCCACTATTGTACCCACCGCTGCCTCCTCCTCCACCTCCACCTCCAACGCCTCGTCTCCCTGTCGGTGCAAAGGACAATCACGACCAACGGCACACCAAAAATATCAGACAAAAAATTTAATGTGAAATAGGAATTATAGTGTGTTCAAAACTTGTGTTCCGCTGGCCTCTTATGCTTAGATAGATAGAAATAGATAGATAGATAGATAGACAGATAAGAGATAGATAGACAGATAAGAGATAGATAGACAGATAAGAGATAGATAGATAGATAGACAGATAAGAGATAGATAGAAATAGAGACAAATAGATAGATAGAAAGATATAGATAGAAATAGATATAGATAGAAATAGAGACAGATAGATAGAGGAAAATGGAACACAAGTTTTGAATAGAGTATAGGAGCCTTTTACTTTACCAATGAAAGAGTGTCAGAGGAGAAGAAAAATAGGAGAACAAAAGATTAAATAAATGGGGGTAATTAATTAATTCACTTTTGGTACATTGATCAAAGGGAAGACAATAAGAGACAATTAAAAAAATATATAGGAATTAGTAATTTTCTAATTTATAGGGGCTATTAATTCACTTTTGGTACATTGGAGTGCCTTGATTCCTCCTAAGTATGCCACGAGACAGAACCAGAAAAGCAAATTGAATGGCATTTTGTTGCTTGGAATAGATTGTAGGATTTAGTTGCTCCAAATTAACCAAACACAAAACAAATACTGTACCCCCTCAAATAATATTAAATATATACAAACTTACCATAATTGAGATGGTTTGGACATGTAGAGAGAATGTAAGGTGAGGAGTTTGTAAAGAAGGTGTATGGAAGTGAAGTTGTGGCACCTGGTGTGAGAGGCAGACCACCAGTTAGATGGCAGAACAGAGTGGAAGAGTATGTAAAGGAGAGTAACATGACAGACAGAGTAGGGAGTAAGGAGGGAGTGTTGGAACAGAGTGGAAGAGTATGTAAAGGAGAGTAACATGACAGACAGAGTAGGGATTAAGGAGGGAGTGTTGGAACAGAGTGGAAGAGTATGTAAAGGAGAGTAACATGAGTGACAGAGGAGGGTTTGACCGAGTAAGTAGGGAGTGTAGGAACAGGGACAACTGGAGACACTTCTGCCATGGCCACCCCCTTGGAGAGAGCTATAGATAGATGGAATGAATCTTACCGTGATTCTGGTAAAGACGGGAGGATTGTCGTCGGTGTCTGTAATGTTGATGGTAATGAGTCTTGATGTGAGTTGAGGTGGTCGACCCAAGTCCTGTGCCACCACTACTACTGTGTATTGACTCCTTGATTCACGATCCAACGCTCCAGCCGTACTGATCAGTCCAGTCGTGGCATCTGGAGGCAAGTTGGTATCCATTAGCTTACCTTAGATTAGGTTAGGTTAGGCTAGGTTAGGCTAGGTTAGGTTAGGTTAGGTTAGGTTAGGTTAGGTTAGGTTAGGTTAGGTTAGGTTAGGTTAGGTTAGGTTAGGTTAGGTTAGGTTAGGTTAGGTTAGGTTAGGTTAGGTTAGGTTGGGTTGGGTTGGGTTGGGTTGGGTTGGGTTGGGTTGGGTTGGGTTGGGTTGGGTTGGGTTGGGTTGGGTTGGGTTGGGTTGGGTTGGGTTAGGTTAGGTTAGGTTAGGATAGGTCGTGTTAGGTTAGGTTGAATTACAATAGGTTAGGTGGGGTTGGATTGATATAATAAAGAAATAATTATCACAGTATTACCACATCATCATCACACACAGTATTACCAATTTGAAATACGTCATTGCTTGCTCCATCGTCCAGGAAGGAGTAAACAATCTTGCCGTTGGGTGTGTTGGGATCGTCAGGGTCCTCCGCCTTCACTTGGAATACTGCCGTCCCGATCTTGGAATTCTGTTGGTATGGGGTGGGATTGATGTGTTGGTGATGTGTTGGTGATGTCGGGATTTGCTATTGTTGTTGTTGTTGTTGTATGTGTCTATGTGTATGTTGTTGTTGTTGAAGTTCCTCAAGCTGTCTCTATGTCTATGTCTATGTGTCTATGTGTATATATATATATCTATGTGTATATCTACATGTCTGTGTATGTCTATGTCTCTATGTGTATGTCTATGTGTATATATATGTGTATGTCTATGTGTATATATATTCATCTATATGTGTATATATATGTATATATATTCATCTATGTGTATATATATTCATCTATGTGTATATATATTCATCTATGTGTATATATATTCATCTATATATATATATTCATCTATATATATATCTATACATCTATGTGTATATATGTATGTCTCACCTCTAATACACTGGCTCCTTGGTTGGGTTGTGGGCGTATGAAAGTCGGTACACCATCATTAGCCGACACATCTCCAATAAGTATCCTTAGTGTTGTTTCAGAGTATTGTTGTGGTGTTCCCTGATCCACGGCCCTCGCTGTTAGTTCATACGGTTCAGTACGACCCTTACCGTTCAGGGCGTCCTTAACCGACAACACTCCACTCTCTCCGTCCAGGGAAAACAGACCTAAACCAAAAATTAATTCATATTGTTAAACAGACTTAAACCAAAAATTAATTCATATTGTTAAACAGAGATAAACCAAAAATTAATTCATATTGTTAAACAGACCTAAACCAAAAATTAATTCATATTGTTATACACACCTAAACCAAAATTAATTCATATTGTTATACACACCTAAACCAAAATTAATTCATATTGTTATACACACCTAAACCAAAATTAATTCATATTGTTAAACAGAGATAAACCAAAAAATAATCATATCTCTCCATCTAATAATAATAATAGATTGAATAAAAAATAAAATGACAACAGTGACGTCATATAGCGACTGAGGAAGAAAGTAAATATAAAATGAAAAAGTAAATTAATAAAAATAACTAAAAATAAACAAATATATAAGAAATAAAATAAAATAATGATAATAAATATAATAATAATAGATTGAATAAAAAAAAAAAAAAAAAAAAAAAAAATATATATATATATAAATGAATACATAAATAAAATAATGATAATAAATAAAATAATAATAATAATAGATTGAATAAATAAATAAAATAATAATAATAGATTGAATAAATAAATAAAATAATAATAATAGAATAAATAAATAAAATAATGGTTAACTGACCGTGTAATAAATAATAATAATAATAATAGATTGAATAAATAAATAAAATAATAATAATAAATAAAATAATAATAATAGATTGAATAAATAAATAAAATAATAATAATAAATAAAATAATAATAATAATAATAGATTGAATAAATAAATAAAATAATGGTTAACTAACTGACCTTGTAATTGTCCTTGTGGTTCGGGTAACTGGTACCTGACTAGTCCATTGAGTCCCAGGTCCGGGTCGGTGGCATGTAGTGTTGCCACAGGTACTCCCACACCTGTATTCTCAGCCACTACCACCACAGTGTTGCCACCTCCTCGCCAAGATGGACTCTCATCGTTGACGTCTACCAGTTCTATCTCAACCTGTTGGTGGTGGTGGTAACAGTGGTTTTGGTTTGTAAGCTTCCTAACCAACCCTACTTTGTTATTTTAGGGGTTTGTAAGCTTCCTAACCAACCCTACTTTGTTATTTTAGGGGTTTGTAAGCTTCCCAACCAACCCTACTTTGTTATTTTAGGGGTTTGTAAGCTTCCCAACCAATCATACTTGTAAAAAAGGTTTGATTATATAGTGGTTTTGGTTTGTAAGCTTCCTAACTAACCACACTTGTAAGGCTAGATAATAATAGTTCTATCTATCTATCTATAGCTCTGATGCCTCGTTCCCTCCGGTAACTCCCTCCAAGGGTGTGGCCACGACAGAAGTGTCTCCAGTCTTCCCTGTTCCAACACTCCCTCCTTACTTGTTCAAACCCTCCCCTCCCCCTCATGTTACTCTCCTTTACATACTCTTCCACTCTGTTCCAACACTCCCTCCTTACTCATGTTACTCTCCTTTACATACTCTTCCACTCTGTTCTGCCATCTAACTGGTGGTCTGCCTCTCACACCAGGTGCCACAACTTCACTTCCATACACCTTTACAAACTCCTCACCTTGCATTCTCTCTACAATAATAGTCTACAATAATAGTTAGATAATAATAATAATAATGAAAATGACTGACTATAACGGTTGTCTTGCGTTGTGTAACACCTCCTTGTGGTGTGTCGTGTGCCGTCACCTCCAGACTGATGATCGGCGAAGACTCACGGTCCAACTGAGCCCCTCGTGCCACTAGGATCTGGTAACACATGTAATATATACGTAAGTAAGTAAATAGATAAATAAATAAATAAGCAGATAAACAAATAAATAAATAAATAAACAAATAAATAAGTACATAAACAAACAAACAAATAAATAAATAAGTACATATACAAATAAATAAATACATAAACAAACAAATAAATACATACCTAAGTAAATAAACAAATAAATAAATCAATAAAACAAATGTCTCACCTCTCCATTGGTATCATTGATGACGAATAGCAAGGCGCCTTCACCCCCGAGGGAATAACGCACCTCACCCCTCACCCCAGTGTCCTCATCAGTCGCCATCACCTGTAGTACAGACTTGGGGAAGCGGGCGTCTTCTGCCAGCCTCGTGTGGTATTCCTGAGTGGTGTGGGGATAGGAGTGGTGAGTGTGGATAACCCAAACCCAACTTAAGCCCAACTTAAGCCCAAGCCCACCAAACCCAACTTAAGCCCAAACCTACCAAACCCAACTTAAGACAAACCCACCAAATTCAACTTAAACCCAAACCCACCAAACCCAACTTAAACCCACCAAACCCAACTTAAACCCACTACACCCAACTTAAACCTAACCCCCTTCCCCCCCCCCCCATGCCTGTCCCCTATTCCCACACCCCAATTTAAACCCACCGATGCTTCAACTTACATCTTGTGTAAATATTGGACTGTTGTCATTGATGTCTATGATGTTAACGGTAACCGAGGCTTGACTGGACCTTTCCCCTGCCACCGCCAACACTTGTAGTGATGATGTCTGTGTTGGAAGAAAAGGAGGAAATAGTGATGATGTGTGTGTTGGAAGAAAAGGAGTAAATAGTGATGATGTGTGTTTCATTATAATAGATAGGATATTAAATGGACCAATCACAATCACTGTAACATAACCCTACTTACAACTCCACATATGACCTTCTAAAACTGTGAGTAACTGTGTGTGTGTGTGTGTGTGTGTGTGTGTGTTTACGTTACCTTGGTTTGTGAAGCCTCATAGTCGAGCCTGGCATTGACCGTGACCTGACCAGTGATGGGTGACACGGAGAACAGGTCGTCCGGGTCAGAGGAAGGAACTTTCTCGTACCGACGCACTGGCTGACCTGTAAATAACAATAACAATAACAACAATATCAAAAACAACAATATCAATAATAACAATATCAATAACAACAATACCAATACCAATAACACCAACAATAATAACAATAATAACATTCATTAGAGATATATATATATATATATATATATATAGAGAGAGAGAGAGAGAGAGAGAGAGAGAGAGAGAGAGCAAGAAAGAGAGACAGAAACCCTCATCACATCATACAGTACTCTATAAAAAAATCTAGGGTGCTCCCCCCGTCCCCCCGCCCCCAAACTAACCAGTAACGGGGTCCCTCGCGGCGACAGAGAAGACGACGGTGCCCGGGTCCTGTTCCTCCTTCACCTCCACCTCCAGTTGTGGTCGTGAAGGTGTCCACGGTGGGCCAAAGATGGGGTCTTGGGCACTGAACGCTTGGATGTATAACGTTACTTCAACTGTGTATAAGAAAGGAAGATAGATAGGTGGTTAATTGGTGTGTGTGTGTGTGTGTTTATTTTTTTTTTAAGATACGTAGTTAATCTTTTTTTTTCTTTTTTTTTAAGATACGTAGTTAATCTTTTTTTTTTTTTTTTTAAGATACGTAGTTAATCTTTTTTTTCTTTTCTTTTTAAGATACGTAGTTAATCTTTTTTTGTGTGTGAGTGTGTGCGTTGGGGTAGAAGGAAGGAAGGTGGTTAATTATTGTTGTGTTTAAGTTTTTGTGTGTGTGTGTGTTTTTATGTGTGTATGTGTGTGTGTTGGGGTACAAGGAAGCAAGGTGATTAATTCTTGTGTGTGTTTGCATTTTTTTACGTGTGTGTGTGTGTGTGTGCGTTCAAAAAATAATTCACGTCCGCATCATTTACCAGTATCGTTTTGGTGTGTGAAGTTAATATGAGCGTTGGTGTCAGTGACGGTAATGGTGAGAATAATAACGGCCGCTTCATTATGGTCCAGACCTCCTGACACATACACATCACCGGACGTCTCGTTTATACTGGTAGGGAAAAAATATAGTGTTAATTTATTTATTTATTATTATTATTAACCTAACTTAACTTAACTTAACCTAACTTAGCCTAGCCTAACCTAACCTAACCTAACCTAACCTAACCCAACCTAACCCAACCTAACCTAACTAAACCTAACCTAACCTAACCAAACCTCCAGAAACATACACATCACCTGACGTCTTGTTCAATTAATCCATCTATCAATCTATCCGTCTATCTATCACCCTCTTAATTAATAATAAACCGACTTAAATGCACCCATATACTACTACTATTACTATTACTACTACTACTACTACTACTACCATTACTACTACTACTACTACTACCATTACTACTACTACTATTACTATTACTACTACTACTACTACTATTACTACTACTACCACCATTACTACTACTACTACCATTACTACTACTACTACTACTATTACTACTACTACTACCATTACTACTATTACTACTACTACTACTACTACCACTACTACTACTACTACTACTACTACCTAAATGCCTCCATATAATCATAGGGTGATGATGGGTGTAGTGTAACTCCGGTCTTATCCCTGGCCATGACGGGTGATGTGAGTTGATAGTTGAGGTTGGAGTCGAGGTCGGGGTCGCTGGCTCGGACATTCACCACCACCTCACCAACGGGTACACGCTCACTCACATACTGCACATACGATTCCTAAAAAATGTATGTTGATAATTATTGCAATGTTAATAATAATTGCACATACAATTCCTGTCATGAAAAATGTATCAATGTGTGTATGTGTGTGTATGTGTGTGTATGTGTGAGTGTGTGTGTGTATTACCTGGTCAAATTTAGGTGGTTTATTGTTTACATCCTGGACTTGTACGGTGATGGTTGTGGTGGAGGTTTGTCTGGTCTGTTCACCGTTGTCTACAGCCGCTACCACCACCTGACAAACAGACAAACAAACGTGCCAATTACCAGAATAATAATAATAGTAACAATAATAATAATAATAACAATAATAATAACAATAATAACAACAACAATACTACTAACACTAACAACGACAATAATAATAATAACACTAATAATAATAATAAAATTACTACTATTAATACTAACAAAAACAACAATAATAATAAGACTAATAAAAAATAAAAATAAAAAAAATAAAAAAAAATAAGAGTAATAATAACAAATAAAAAACAATAATGCTACCACTACTAATAACAATAACAACACTAACAACAACAACAATACCTGATACATAGGTGTGAGGTCCCTGTCAAGTGCCGCCCCTGTAGCGAGTGTAACGGTACCGGTTGTGGCATTGATGATAAAGTTATCCCTGGCACCGGATGTCAATATATAGGTCAGTTTGTCATCCTCTCCATCTGGATCCGTCGCCTCTATATGGACAACCTCCGCTCCTGGGGGGGTTGAGGGAGGGGTTGAGGGGGGTGCCGGAATAGGGGGATAGGCTTGGGAGGTTGTAGGAGGGGTTGAGGGGGGTGCTGGAATAGGGGGATAGGCTTGGGGGGTGCCGGAGTAGGGGGATAGGCTTGGGAGGTTGTATGGGGGGTTGAGGGGGGTGCTGGAATAGGGGGATAGGCTTGGGGGGTTGAGGAGTATGCCGGAATAGGGGGATAGGCTTGGGGGGTTTGGGGGGGTGTTGGAGTAGGGGTCACATGACAATTTGTATAGCATGACACACAAACAGAGTCTCTTCACTTAGATATACAGTATAGATGTGTACAAGTGAGTGGGAATAGATGGGAATAGAAGAACATATGGTACAAGATAGATAGATGTGGAGAGTAGTCATCACCCGTCCAACCCTATCCTAAATGGCAAAATACCCACGTTAAACAAAAATTATGATGATGATGATGTACAAGTAAGTGAGGTATATATTATTTATTAATTATTATTATAGACGTTAAACAAAAATGATGATGATGATGATGATGTACAAGTAAGTGAGGTATATATTATTTATTAATTATTATTATAGACGTTAAACCAAAATTATGATGATGATGATGATGATGTACAAGTGAGGTATATATTATTTATTAATTATTATTATAGACGTTAAACCAAAATGATGATGATGATGATGATGATGATGTACAAGTGAGTGAGGTATATATTATTTATTAATTATTATTATAGACTAACCAGGCATTGCATCCTCTGCCACCTGGGCCTTATATTTCCTCTGACGGAATCTTGGTGGTCGGTTGGTGTCTCTTCCGACCGTCACAAACACACCAACGTCTGTGTGTTGACTCGGCTCTCCTGTTAAAACAAAGGATATATTTAATACTTGTTCCATCATTTATTAATATCTTTATCACATTTTTATTGACTTTACTACAGAGGCTGTGAATATATTTGTGTGTAAGAGAGAGAGAGAGAGAGTTAAAGTTAGTGTGTGTGTGAGAGTTAAAGTTAGTGTGTGTGTGTGTGTGAGAGAGAGAGTTAAAGTTAGTGTGTGTGTGTGAGAGAGAGTTAAAGTTAGTGTGTGTGTGTGTGTGTGTGAGAGTTAAAGTTAGAGTGTGTGTGTGTGTGAGAGAGTTAAAGTTAGTGTGTGTGTGAGTTAAAGTTAGTGTGTGTGTGTGTGTGAGAGTTAAAGGTAGTGTGCGTGTGTGTGTGTGTGTGTGTGTGTGTCATTACCCCATACCTGCATCAGTGGCCCTGACAGTGAGTGCATAAGTGGCAGAGGGAGTGTCCATATGAGTGAGTGGTCGTTGTATTGTCAGCTGGCCACTCACAGGTTCCATAAAGAAGGCTTCATCTTCAGTATTGCCTTCTTGTAGGGAGTAGAACACTTTACCTCCTCCCTGGCTATCACCATCTACATCTGTCGCCTACGTAAGGATAATAATAATAATAATGATAATGATAATAATAATAAATAACAATAATAATAATAATAATAATAATAATAATAATAATAATAATAATAATAACAACTTTCTAACCTTAACAAATAGAGGATAATAACAACAATAACAATAATAATAACAACAATAATAACAACAACAATAATAACAACAACAATAATAACAATAATAACAATAATAATAATAATAACTTTTTAACCTTAACAAATAAAGGATAACAACAACAATAATAATAATAACAATAATAATAATAACAACAACAATAATAATAACTTTCTAACCTTGACAAACAGAGGTGGATCAAATATGGCCGCCCCTTCGTCAACAGTGCGCCTATATTCCCTGTGTGTGAAGACGGGTGGGTTATCATTCTCATCCCCCACGGCCAGGAATATATTAACCGACGTCACCTTCCCCCCCCCATCCACGGCGGAGTAGGTGAGGGAGTAAGTCCGTTGTCTCTCGTAGTCCAGGCAGTCCGAGTCCGACCCGCAGTCCGCCACGTATATCTTCCCTAGGGTCTCGTCCACGCCGAACTTCTCCGCTCCGAAACCTTTTAGGCTGTACCTGTTTGTTTGTTTGTTTGTTTGTTTGTTGGTTTGTTGTTGTTGTGGTTTGTTTATTTTGTGGTTTGTTTGTTTGTTGTGGTTTGTGGTTTGTTTGTTTTGTTGTTTGTTTGTATGTTTTTTGTATGTTTGTTTGTTGTGGTTTGTTTATTTTGTTGTTTGTTTGTTGTGGTGTTTTTTTGTTTTTGTTATTGTTGTTGTGGTAGTTGTGATGGTGACGGAAAAATATTCACATTAGTTATTATTACTATTATTCATTATTATTATTATTATTTACTATTATTTATTACTTCATATTACCTATTATCATTATTTATTACTTTACATTATTTATTATTATCATTATTTTACTTTACAAAATTAATAGTACATTATTCCTGCAAATTAATCCAATAAACAGAACACCATTATTTTTATTAATTAATCTGGAGTAAACGATTCCTCCAAACTATTCCAAGCAACAACAGAACACCTTTATTATTATTATTAATTTGGTGTTGTTGTTTCCTGACATACTTTGGAGGAATGAAGGCACTCCAATGTAACCAAAGTGAATTATGACCGCCTTATAAACCTTACCTGAGTTCTCCAAAAACTCCAGAATCTGCGTCTGAGGCGAGAATGGTTGCTACAAGTTGCCCCGGACGCACTCCTTCACTCACACTGAACCTGTCATGGACGTGGTAAAGGTATGGTGATAAATCTTGATAAAACTTTAACCCTAGTAATGTCCACAACTATATGTATGGACTATAAACATGTATATACAGAAGGAAATATACATATCCTTCTGTAATACATACTTATAAACATGTATGTATATACAGAAGGAAATATACATATCCTTCTATAATACATACTTATAAACATGTATATACAGAAGGAAATATATATATCCTTCTATAATACATACTTATAAACATGTATATACATAAGGAAATATACATATCCTTCTATAATACATACTTATAAGCATATATGTATATGCAGAAGGAAATATACATATCCTTCTGTAATACATACTTATAATCCCTACAAACAACTATGGACATTAATATATTTAATGTTGTATCAATAGTTGTAGCAATACCTTTTTTGGCAACTGTACATGTATATTATTTCTTTTAAATAAAATTAAGTATAATGTATGAGATTATATACTTGACGAATGTATAAGGTGATATGTATGTGTGTATTACCTGTATGATTACTATATGTATGCATGTGTGTGTGTGAATGTGTGTATATGTGTGTGTGTATATGTGTGTGTGTGTATATATTTGTGTGTGTATGTGTATGTGTGTATGTGTGTGTGTGTGTGTGTGTGTGTGTGTATTACCTGTATGATGACTGAGGAAAGACAGGTGAGTTATCATTAGCATCGGTAACGGTTACATTCACCACGGCTGAGGCTACAGGTGTTCCATTCTCACTTGCCACAACTGTAACAACAACAACAACAACAATACAATCAACATTCGCAACAACACAACACAACAACAATAATACAATCAACATTCACAACAACACAACACAACATTACAATCAACATTCGCAACACAACACAATAACAATACAATCAACATTCACAACAACACAACACAACAACAATACAATCAACATTCGCAACAACACAACAATACAATCAACATTCGCAACAACACAACACAACAACAATACAATCAACATTCGCAACAACACAACAATACAATCAACATTCACAACAACACAACACAACAATACAATCAACATTCGCAACAACACAACAACAATACAATCAACATTCGCAACAACACAACAACAATACAATCAACATTCACAACAACACAACAACAATACAATCAACATTGGTTCGTAGAGCGAGGACTTGGCGAAAGTATGGCAAAATTCAGACCCCTTGATTTTCGACCTAATGCTCAAATCGTGAGTTTTAGGAATACGGCCATCACTCAAGTACTATTAGAAGCAGAAATGAACATAGCAGGTTACAGAAAAAGTTTGATCAAAATCAGATCTCTACAACCAAAATTATTGAGGTTTTATCAATTTTAAGTTTTTTGATCATTTTGACCTTGAAAAACAATAGGTGACCTAGAAATGTTGATGCCTACCTGTGGTGAAAATGTCAGCAAAATCGGACAAGAATTGCGACCTATAGACAGCAAAGCTACAGACATACACACAAACACACAAGATCATAGAGCAACATACTTGGATTTCGCCAAGTAAAAAGATAGATAGATATATACAGTACAAATAATTATATATATACCTTTAAATATGAAGTTTGAAGCCTCAGATATAATTACACGGTATTATTATATATATAGTTTCAGATATAATTACACAGTATTATTATATATATATAGTTACCTTTATATATGAAGTTTGAAGCCTCGGTATTTTCAAAGTCTAGTCTATCAGCAAATGCCAGATAAATAGATAGATAGATAAGATAGATATATACAGTATAAATAATTTTATATATATAGTTACCTTTAAATATGAAGTTTGAAGCCTCTGTGTTTTCAAAGTCTAGTCTATCAGCCCGTGCTACTTTGACCACAACAGGCGTCCGTCCCACCGCTGCCTCGGGGAAGATGGAGAAGGTACCGTCTGATGCAAAGATGTCCTCCAGGGCGAGTGTAAAGGCAGCATTGGAGCCCACATCACCATCACTTACGACAAGGTTCAGGCCAGGTAGTGGAGTGCCATCAGCTGTGGGAGGGGGAATGGTAGGGGGGAGTGAGAGGGAGTGAGAGGGTGTAAGGGGGGGGGGGGGGGGAGAGGGGGGGGAGAGGGGGGGGTAGAAAGGTAAGGGGGTTTGAGAGGGGGGTAGGGTGTGTGGGGGAGAAAGGTAGGGGAGTAGGTGGGTGAGAGGGGGGTAGGTGGGTGAGAGGGGGGTAGATGGGTGAGAGGGGGGTAGATGGGTGAGAGGGGGTGGTAGGGTGTGTGTGGGGAGAGAGGGGGTGGTAGGGTGTGTGTGGGGAGAGAGGGGGTGGTAGGGTGTGTGTGGGGAGAGAGGGGGTGGTAGGGTGTGTGTGGGGAGAGAGAGTGAAGGTGTGTGTGTGTGTGTGAACGGGGGAAGGGTGAAATAAGGTTCAAGTTTCTTTCTTTGGTTAGGGTGCTTACAAACCAAACCAAACCAAACCAACCCCTTTTACCCGACTTACCAATATCTTCCGGGACCTGAACGTGTATGTGGTCGTGACTGAAGACAGGTCGCTGGTCGTCCACATCCGTCACCACCACTGTTACCTGACTCACTGCTGACTCACCATCCTCCTCCTGAGCCTGTGGATAGGAGAGAAGGATAGGAGAGGTGAGAGGGATAGGAGAGGTGTAAATATAGGATAGGAGAGCTGTAAATATAGGATAGGAGAGAAGGATGGGAGAGATGTAAATATAGGATAGGAGAGATGGATAAGAGAGGTGTAAATATAGGGATGGAGAGAAGGATAGGAGAGGTGTAAATATAGGGATGGAGAGAAGGATAGGAGAGGTGTGAATATAGGGATGGAGAGAAGGATAGGAGAGGTGTAAATATAGGATAGGAGAGCTGTAAATATAGGATAGGAGAGGTGTAAATATAGCAATGGAGAGATGGATAGGAGAGGTGTAAATATAGCAATGGAGAGATGGATAGGAGAGATGTAAATATAGGATAGGAGAGATGGATAGGAGAGATGTAAATATAGGATAGGAGAGATGGATAGGAGAGGTGTAAATATAGCAATGGAGAGATGGATAGGAGAGATGTAAATATAGGATAGGAGAGATGGATAGGAGAGGTGTAAATATAGCAATGGAGAGATGGATAGGAGAGATGTAAATATAGGATAGGAGAGATGGATAGGAGAGGTGTAAATAAATATATAAATGTAAAAGATAAAAATAGAAAGTTTAAATAATAAAAAAATATAAAACAGAAAATGATGATGATAAAAATATAAAGCTTAGATGATAAAAGAAATTAAAAGAAATAAAAAATAGAAGGTTTGTATGATATAAAAAATATATATAGTTTAGATGATAAAAAAAAAAAAAAAAAAATAGAAGGGGTTTGGATGATAAAAAAAAATATAAAGTTTAGATAAAAAAAAATATAAAGTTTAGATAAAAAAAAAAAAAAAATAGGTTTGGATGATAAAAAAAAATATAAAGTTTAGATGATAAAAGAAATAATAATAAAAAAAAAATAGAAGGGGTATGTATGATAAAAATATAAAGTATATATATATATATAATACAGATAATATATAGATAAGTATATACAGATAATATATAGATAAGTATATATATATAGATAATAAAACTGAACACAATACCGTATATATATAGATAATAGAGATAATATATAGATAAGTATATAATTATGTATAGATAATAAAACACTGACCCTTATATAGAATGTGTATAGACCACCATTGTTCAGTATGATTGGATTCTCTCTGTCTAGTGTGATGTTAGATGTTAGTATGGTGGTGGATAGAACCCCTTTGTTGTTATTGTTGTTGTTGTTGTTATCCGTAGTGGTGTGTCCGAGGGTGAAGTAGCCAGCATCATCACCCTCTAAGGTGAGTGTGAGTGGTCGAGGTTCACCCAGATCACCATCACGGGCTGCTACATCAACAACCTTTGTACCCTGAAGTATATAATATACACAATAATTATACAATAAATATAAGAATTATAGAATATATACAACAATTATAGAATAAATAAAAGAATTATAGAATATAGACAAGAATTATAGAATATATAAAAAAATTATACAATAAATACAAAAATTGAAGAATAAATAAAAGAATTATAGAATAAATAAATGAATTGAAGACTAAATGGTGTATGTGTGGCAGAGGTCGCCACCCAAACAGTGACGAGTATTTATACCCACCTTGGTTTACACCTCCTGCCAGTGTACAGTTATAAAGGAATGAATTATATACATACTGGTGGTGAAGCCTCTAGTACATATACATACTGGTGGTGAAGCCTCTAGTACAGTGAATTATATACATACATACATACCGGTGGTGAAGCTTCTCATACAATGAATTATATACATACGAAGCCTCTCATACGGTGAATTATATACATACATACAGTGGCAGTAAATGGATTATATACATAGCGGTAGTGAAGCCTCTCATATATATATACATACCGGTGGTGAAGCTTCTCGTACGGTTGCAGTAAATGGAGCATTAAGGAAGATTGGTGGTTGATCCTGAACATCTAATACTTCCACCATTACTGTTGTTGTAGCACTTAGGGAGGTCTCACGTCCACTGTCATGTGCACGGATCTGTAACACACACGCTAGGGGGATTAGGGGGGTGCGGGAGTAGGGGGACAGGCTTGGGGGGGGTTTAGGGGTGTGGGAGTAGGGGGACAGGCTTGGGGGGGGGGTTAGGGGTGTGGGAGTAGGGGGACAGACTTGGGGGGGGTTAGGGGTGTGGGAGTAGGGGGACAGGCTTGGGGGGGGGGGGTTAGGGGTGTGGGAGTAGGGGGACAGGCTTGGGGGGGGGGGTTAGGGGTGTGGGAGTAGGGGGACAGGCTTGGGGGGGGGGGGGGTTTAGGGGTGTGGGAGTAGGGGGACAGGCTTGGGGGGGTTTAGGGGGGTGCAGGAGTAGGGGGACAGAATCTTAAAAACCCGAGAATTCAAATGGAGTGTTTTTTTATTTTGTTTATCAATTAATTATATTATAAAATAAATCTTGGAGTAAATGATTTCTCCAAACTCTTTATTCCAAGCAACAACAACACAACAAACACCATTATTATTATTATTTGTGTTCATCAGTGTGTTCTGTTGTTGTTTCCTGACATACTTTGGAGGAATCAAGGCACTCCAATGTAACCAAAGTGAATTATATAACACCTTAATTTAAGACACATAAAGAGATATAATACAATAATAATAATAAATAATAATAATAAATAAGTTAATAAATAAGTTAATAAATAATAATAATAAATAAGTTAATAAATACTAATAAAGTTAATACAATAATAATAATATATAAGTTAATAAATAATAATAAAGTTAATATAATAATAATAATATATAAGTTAATAAATACTAATAAAGTTAATATAATAATAATAATAAATACTAATAAAGTTAATATAATAATAATAATAAATAAGTTAATAAATACTAATAAAGTTAATAAATACTAATAAAGTTAATATAATACTAATAAATAAGTTAATAAATAATAATAAGTTAATAAATATATAATAATAATGTTAATATAATAATAATAAAGTTAATATAATAATAATAAATAACTTAATAAATAATAATAATAAAGTTAATATAATAAATAATAATAAATAAGTTAATAAATAATAATAAAGTTAATAATTATAATACTACTAATAAATAAGATAGTTACTCACGGCAATATTATAATGTGTTTGTGTCTCATAGTCGAGTAGTTGTCTTAGTGATATAATACCAACATATTCACCTTCCGACACCCTCGCTTCTCGAACCTCAAACTTCTCACAGGCTTTGGGGGTCTGAGTGGAAGGGAGATAGAGAATAATACAGTATTTACATATATCTGAGTGGAAGGGAGATAGAGAATAATACAGTATTTACATTTTTCGCTATATAAAACAGCATAATTATTCTCTGGTGTTAAAAATACAATGTTTCTCTCTTCTCAAATTTCTCACAGGCTTTGGGGGTCTGATTGGAAGGGAGATAGAGAATAATACAGTATTTACATATATCTGAGTGGTAGGGAGATCAGAGTACTGTATAGTGTTTATATATATATCTGATTGGAAGGGAGATCATACATTCTGTACATTTTCTGTAAATATTCTGTACATATAAATAAGTAGAAAAAATAACCCAGCACCTCTTTAATAAACCCATAATTACTAACCCACCTCTTCATTAATAAACCCACCTCTTCTTTAATAAACCCACCTCTGTAATAAACCCACCTTTTCATTAATAAACCCACCTCTTTAATAACCCACAATAACCCATAATTACTAAACCCACCTGTTCATTAATAAACTCAACCTCATTATTAAACCCACCTCTTTAATAAACCCACCTCTTTAATAAACCCACCTCTTTAATAAACCCACCTCTTTAATAAACCCACCTCTTTAATAAACCCACCTCTTTAATAAACCCACCTCTTCTTTAATAAACCCACCTCTTCATTAATAAACCCACCTCTTCATTAATAAACCCACCTCTGTAATAACCCACAATAACCCATAATTACTAAACCCACCTGTTCATTAATAAACTCCACCTCTTTAATAAACTCCACCTCATTAATAAACTCCACCTCATTAATAAACTCCACCTCATTAATAAACCCACCTCTTTAATAAACCCACCTCTTTAATAAACCCACCTCATTAATAAACCCACCTCATTAATAAACCCACCTCATTAATAAACCCACCTCTATAATAAACCCACCTCTTCATTAATAAACCCACCTCTTCATTAATACATTCCAGTTTGACTTCAGCATTGCCGCCAGCATCAGCATCAGTAACCTTGACTTGTGAGTATAGAGTAGCCCCAGGTGATGCTGACTCTATCACAGTGAAGGTATATGGTGTGTTATGATAGAGGGGAGGGTTATCATTCACGTCAAGTATGGGGATCTGACGACGGATGGGGACTGTGTTGGCTTCTATACCATATACACGCTCATCTGTAGGGTACGAAGGAGGTTAGGGCATTTATACATACATACATACATACATACTGTGTTGGCTTCTATACCATATACACGCTCATCTGTAGGGTACGAAGGAGGTTAGGGCATTTATACATACATACATACATACATACTGTGTTGGCTTCTATACCATATACATGCTCATCTGTATAGGGTAGGCAAGTTATATATACATACATACATATAAACACACACTCATCTGTAGGGTAGGGGAGTTATACTATCTATCTATAGCTCCGACGCCTCGTTCCCTCCGGGAACTCCCCCGGTGAAGGGGGTGGCCATCTTGGCATTAAAACTACGTTTCCAGCAATAATTTCTGTCTTATCTACAATCTTATACCACCATGACATGCAGGAGGATTTTATCTACATCATCCACCCATTTTTAATCAAGTATAAATAAATATCGACATACTGTATAAAAAAAGTTGTATAAACATTTTTAGCTACTTGTTTCACTTCAACTCGTATTTAATCGTATATTTTTAATGATATGGATATTTTTTTTATGATAAAAGTAATCCTCTATCATTATTCTGTCAGGTTACCAAAGTACCAAGTAGATATTAAGTGAAATAAGTGAGGCACCAAGAAAAAACAAAAAAAGTGTAACTCGGAGAAATGCAATGTTTTGGTTTGGGAAAGGTAAGTGTGAACGGAGGTTGCCTGGAGATATTGACCAATCAGAGACCAGCATTAATAATACACCTAGGCTCCAATTGCAAGCTAGGATGGGATAGACTATACCAACTAACTCTCTCTCTCTCTCTCTCTCTCTCTCTCTCTCTCTCTCTCTCTCTCTCTCTCTCTCTCTCTCTCTCTCTCTCTCTCTCTCTCTCCTAGTACCACCACTATTACCAACCTACCAGTAACAGTAATAATAGCTTCAATATAGGGTGTAGTCTCTGTGTCGAGTGCGTGTAGCAGTGTTACCACCCCAGAGCCACGGTCCACACTCAGATAATCCCCGGACACAGTGAAGGAGACGTCTGTACCTTCAGGGTCATGTCCTTTTAGGGTATATACTGATGTACCCACGGCTGTATCCTCCCTGTGGACATATACAGTAAAATATACATTATACATAAAATACATAAAATACATAAAATACATGAAAATATACATTATAAAACTAAAGTGTGTTCAAAACTTGTGTTCCGCTGGCCTCTTATGCTTAGATAGATAGAAATAGATAGATAGATAGATAGACAGATAAGAGATAGATAGAAATAGAGACAGATAGAGATAGATAGAAAGATATATATAGAAATAGATATAGATAGAAATAGAGACAGATAGATAGAGGAAAATGGAACACAAGTTTTGAACAGACTTATAGTTACAGTATATCTCATCCACATTCAAATATATACTGTAAAATCATTCACAACTCCTCCACATTAAAATATACATTATAAACCAAATATATACACTTATACATTTAAAATATACACACTTATACATTTAAAATATACACACTTATACATTTAAAATATACACACTTATACATTTAAAATATACACACTTATACATTTAAAATATACACACTTATACATTTAAAATATACACACTTATACATTTAAAATATATACACTTATACATTTAAAATATACACACTTATACATTTAAAATATACACACTTATACATTTAAAATATACACACTTATACATTTAAAATATACACACTTATACATTTAAAATATACACACTTATACATTTAAAATATATACACTTATACATTTAAAATATACACACTTATACATTTAAAATATACACACTTATACATTTAAAATATACACACTTATACATTTAAAATATACACACTTATACATTTAAAATATACACACTTATACATTTAAAATATACACACTTATACATTTAAAATATACACACTTATACATTTAAAATATACACACTTATACATTTAAAATATACACACTTATACATTTAAAATATACACCATTCATTACCTTAGAGAGAAACCATTCATATCTCCACCACGTGAAAATTCTGGCGGTCTGTTGAATTGCTGAGCCGAGGTTGGTAGTGGTGGTAGTAGTAGTAGTAGTAGTAGTAGTGGTAGTAGTGGTAGTAGTGGTAGTAGTGGTAGTGGTAGTGGTAGGCTCATTACTACTATACACCTTCTTTCAACCATCTTTAATAATATCTGTAAAATACAATTAATACTAAAATAAATAAGTATAGCCAACAATCATCCTTAATTAATATCTGTAAAATATAATTAATACTAAAATAAATACCAAAATAAATAAGTATAGCCAACAACCATCCTTAATTAATATATGTAAATTACAATTAATACTAAAATAAATACTAAAATAAATAAGTATAGCCAACAACCATCCTTAACTAATATCTGTAAAATACAATTACCGGTAATACTAAATAAATAATATACAGTATGTGGTAATAAATAATAATAAATACTGGATGTAGAAAATAATAATATATGTATGTATGTTGTATTACCAAACTTTAATATATATAAGGAATCTGTAGCCTGCAAATTTCACCTTTTAAGTTGGTAATACTTTTTTGGTTACATTGGAGTGCCTTGATTCCTCCAAAGTATGTCAGGAAACAACAAAAGAACACACAGATGAACACAAATAATAATAATAATGGTGTTTGTTGTTGTTGTTGTTTGAAATAGTTTGGAGGAATCATTTACTCCAAGATTTATCAACAATACAAAATTTCCCCCTCAGTAATTTCAATGATGCTTTAGATAGCGATCCAAATATTTTTCTCCATTTTGAAATTAACCTGACCTAACCTTACCTAACCTAACCTTACCTGGCCTTACCTAACCTGACCTGGCCTTACCTAACCTTACCTTACCTAACCTAACCTGGCCAAACTACCGGGACCTAACCGGATCTGGCAACACTGCTACAAAACGGTAATTCTTTCAATAAATACCGATATATTTTAAAGTTAGTGACAAGATTAATCTATAAAAATGTGAAAAATTAACAGAAAAACGTGAAAAAAAATAGAAAAATTAATTCCATCAGACTCCTCATATTTCAAATTAGTCTCGTGTGCTAAATAAATAAATGGGAAGGTTGATTATAAAGTTAGTGAATAGTTTAAGAGAAAAAATACGTGAAAAACTAATAGAAAAATGTAAAAAATAATAGAAATACGTGAAAAATAATAGAAATACGTGAAAAATGATAGAAAAATGTGAAAAAATAATTCCATCCGACTCTTACCATATTTTAAATTAGTCTCGTGTGCTAAATAAATAAATGAGAAGGTTAATTTTAAAGTTAATGAATAGTTCAAGAGAAAAAATACGTGAAAAATGTACTTACGAATGAATTAGCAGTGAGGAGGCAGGTGTCATGGAGAGGTGAAAAGCAACGGTACCTTCAATATTATTCTCTTTTAACACATATTTTGGCAATTTTCAGCCTTATTTTGACTCTATTTTCGGCTTTAATGTGTGTAAGGTATATTATTCTATCTTTTTAAACCATCTGAGCACATCACTAATTCCTAAAATGATGAAAAATGGTGAAAAATATGATTAAGTGTCGAAGGATTTGTTGTTCTTCTTGTGAGGAACCCGCAGGACATGATGTATGCAGTGTTACCAATGATGAAATAATAATGGCTATAAAATTATATTGGGCTGGTGTGTTTTTTATTACCAACCATGTTGATGATTATTCCTATTAATTAATGTAAAATGATAATAATAAAAAACATATTAATTATTGTTATAGTATAGTTGATAAATGAAGAGGGCTTAGAATTTAGAATAACATTGATTGATTAAAATATAATTAAGCATAAAATAAAAACCGCACCATATAATATTATTATGTTTATAGCCATTTCTTCAGTGTAGGGTCTGGAATAATCAATTAAAATAAATAAATAAAATAAAGACAGCCATTTATTCAGTATAGGGCCTAAATAATATGAATAAATAAATATATACAATAAAAACTCGCCCAATAAAAATAAATAAATAAATATAATAAAATAAACAGCCCAATACAATGTTATAGAAATTATTATTTCATCAAGGCTACTTTCTACACCATTAAAAAAAAAAAAATAGCCAATTCGGGCCTAAATATTTCAAGTTGGCAACACTTGTGACTGATGTACGATGCTTTTCACATATTGTATTATTATTTATTTATTTATCTAATTAGGGCTTTAACTAAATAATAACACATACAATAATACAATAGATGAGATAATAAATAATAAAATACACAGTAGTATATAAACTACTAATGATATTTAAATAATAAATAATATATATAACCTGGCAACTCATCTTACCTAGTCCCCCTACCTATCCCCAACCACCTCCCCCTTCCCACCAACCCCCCTCTCTCTCTCGACACACTTTTGTTCCTTCCCTCCCTCCCTCCCCCAATTATTTTATTATCTATTGTTATTGTATTCTCTCTCTCTCTCTCTCTCTTTCAAACCCAAGACACATATACATACATTCATTCACACAAACACACTGTCTTTCTCTCTCTCACACACACACACAAACATATTCTCCCACTCTCTATTTACACTCTCTATTTACCTACACATGCACTCTCACACGCACACACTATCTCACATGCACTCTCTTACACACACACACACACACACAAATTCTCTCTCTCTCTCTCTCTCTACTTCCGGATTCAAGACCACGTAACTGTACATACGTTAAGACTCTCAATCGGCCCTGGCTGGTCTGATGTGGGGGGGGGAGGGGGGGAGGGAGAGAAGGGGGGTAGGGTGTGGGGGAGGGAGAGAAGGGGGGTAGAATAGGAGAGGAGGTAGGGTGGTGGGGGAGGGGGAAAGGAGAGGTGTGTGAGGAGGGGGAGAAAGGATAGGTGGGGAGGGGAGGGGGAAAGGAAGGGTGGAAGGGGAGGGGGAAAGGAAGGGTGGAGGGGGAAAGGAAGGGTGGAAGGGGAGGGGGAAAGGAAAGGTGAAGGGTGGGGGGTAGAGAATAGGAGAGGAGAGGTGGGGAAGGAGAGAGAGGGAAGAGGAGGGGGAGAGGGGAAGGGGTCAAGGAGAGAGAATAGGAGGGGTGGAGGAAAGGAGAGAGGGAGGGAGAGAATAGGAGGGATGGAGGAAAGGAGAGAGGAGGAAAGAGAGGAATAAATTGGAGAGAATAACCGTTTAATTTCTTTTGTAACAATAAATATTTAAAATCTTGCATAACTTTTAAATTACAGTAATTTCCTTGTAATAAATTTTCAGGATAGTAAAAATAACAATACTTTATTATTATTATTATTATATACATATTTATTTAAATCTTTTTTTATACTGCATTAAGTATATCTATGAATACAGTTAATATACACTAGATAGATTTATATAACTATTCTATATATATGTATGTATGTATGTATGTATATATTGGTCACAAGAATTTGTATACTGTACATGGTGTTATTTTATATGTTTGTATGTATCATATTACAGTATTATTATTATTATTATTATGGGTTACTTGCTTGGCACACACACACGCACACATACATACATACTGTACATACATACATACACACATACACACACACACATACACACGCACACAGACACACACACACTATTATTACAGTATTATGTATGTTGTTTTATAATTGAATCACTTGTTTCACACACACACACACACACACACACACACACACACACACACACACACACACACACACACACACACACACACACACACACACACACATCTTTCCATATAGCCTGTGTATGAATTCTTGTGACCAACCGTACATACAAAAATGCAAACACACACACACACACAAACAAACAAACCAGAAATAAATGGAAATCACCTAGTTATAAAGTTAAGGAAACATTGTGTCCGAGAAAGAGAAAGAGAAAGAGAAAGAGAGAGAGAGAGAGAGAGAGAGAAAGAGAGAGAGAGAGAGAGAGAGAGAGAGAGAGAGAGAGAGAGAGAGAGAGAGAGATTATTCCACATTGGTTGAATACAGTATACATCACTCAAGAGATTAATATGAATACAGTCTGTCCCTTTATTCCTGCACCCCCCTAAACCCTCTCCAAGCCTGTCCCCAACACTTACACCCCCCAAAACCCCCCACTATTCCTGCACCCCCCTAAACCCTCTCCAAGCCTGTCCCCTACACTTACACACCCCAAAACCCCCCACTATTCCTGCACCTCCCTAAGCCCCCTCCATGCCTGTCCCCTTATTCCTGCACCCCCCTACTTACTCTAGAACTTGTCTGTGAAGTTCGGCCGATTCCAATTAAATTTGTCACATTTATCAGGGATTACTGTATAAGAGATAATGATACGTATTGATAATGATACATATAAGAAATAATAATACGTATTGATAATGATACGTATAAGAGATAATGATACCTACTTCACAATGGAAAATCGGTCTTTTGGTTATAAAGTTATGATTTTGTTTAGGTTAGGTTAGGTTCTTCTTCAACAACTGCAATTGAATCAACTCACATTAAGTACAGTACAGTACAGTATATCCAAAGTTATACCGTGGCAAGTGTTAATATCTTTCCTGATAGATATCTTAGAGCAATACACTCTCCTCTTTTTTTATGTTAGGTTAGGTTGGTGAAGGGGTCGCATAAAGTTAATTTCACATAAAGTAAATTGTACATTTCCATAAGAAATAATGGTACATACTTTAAATTGAAAATGGAGCCTCCTTGTTCCTGTTATTTTAAGAGTTCGTGTAAATTGCATTTATTTAATTTTTTTCATGATACGCACTATTTCAAATTCGCATAATTTAAACTCGCATAAAAAGAGAGGAAAGTGTACAAAGTTATACAAACTATTTTTTGTCATTTTTCCAATTTAAAAAAATAGCAGTAAATCACCACGGCACATTTATAGAACTTTTGACGAGCTTTTGAATGCACCCTCCAAACACCCCACAAGCCTGTCCCTCTATTCCTGCACCCCCCTAAACCTCCCTTCATCACCCGCCAGGCCAATCAGTACTCTCCTTACCTCTTAGTTTACTTGGTGTGTGTCTGGGTGTTCTGAGATTAATATGAATACAGCCTGTCCCCTATTCCTGTACCCCCCTAAACCCCCCCTCATCACCAGGCAGACCAATCAGTACTCTCCTTATCACTCATCACCAGCCAGGCCAATCAGTGCTCTCCTTATTTCTTGGTTGACTTGGTGTGTGTCAGGGTGTTCTGAGATTACCCACGTGTCATCGGTGCTGGCAAGACATTCACGACACACTGGGCAGGTCTTGTCCTTCACGTTCCTGTTGGGGGAGGGGGAGGAGAGGGGGGGTATGTGGGGAGAGGTGGGTTATGTGGGGAGAGGTGAGGTGTGTGGGGAGAGGTGGGGTATGGAGGAGAGGTGGGGTATGGAGGGAGAGGTGGGGTATGGGGACGAGAGGTGGAAGGAGAGGTGGGGTATGGGAGGGTATGGGGAGAGAGAGAGAGAGGGAGTTTGGTTATTGTTGGTACACACACACAAAAAAAAAAGTATTGGAACCCCCCCCCCCTCCATGGAAAATTATATTCATTACTGTTCATATAAAACAAAGTTAAAGGTTTGTGAATGAGTCAATGATAGAGAGTGTAACAAGGGAGTGTATGTATAAATTGTTAACACTACTATAGCTACACATTATAAGTATGATGATGAGTGGCCGGAGAGAAACACACACACACACATACAGAGAGGGAGGGAGGGAGGGAGGGAAAGAGAGAGACACAGAGAGACACAGAGAGAGGGAGGGAGGGAGAGACAGAGAGAGAGAGAGAAATAGGGAGGGAGAGACAGAGAGAGAGAGGGAGGGAGGGAGAGACAGAGAGAGAGAGAGAGGGAGGGAGACAGAGAGAGAGGGAGGGAGGGAGACAGCGACTCATGCAAGCTGAACAAATTGAAGTCACAACAACAACAACAACAACAACAACACAATGCAATAAAAAAAAAACTCCTCCAAGTACAACAACTCCCCAATAATAATAATTACTACTGTACACACACACACATACAGATACACAAACACACACACAGATAGGTACATGCAAGGTGAACAACAACAACAACAATAATAACAACAATAACAAACCATGCCACCATCACCATCACCACCATAACAATAACAATATAATACACACACACACACACAGACACAATGCAAGGTGAACAACAACAACAACAAGCCATGCCACCACCACCACCACCATTACCACCATAACAATAACAATATAATACACACACACACAGACACAATGCACGGTGAACAATAACAACAACAACAACAATAACAACAACAAGCCATGCCACCACCACCACCACCACCATTACCACCATCATCACCATAACAATAACAATATAATACACACACACACACACACACAGACACAATACAAGGTGAACAACAACAACAACAACAAGCCATGCCACCACCACCACCACCACCATCATCACCATAACAATAACAATATAATACACACAGACACAATGCAAGGTGAACAATAATAATAACAACAACAACAACAACAAGCCATGCCACCACCACCACCACCACCATTACCACCATCATCACCATAATAATAACTATAGTACCGTTTGTTTTATGGTGTTTGGAGAAATTTACACAGGCCAATTTTACTCCAGGCAACAACACGCAACTTTGTGTGTATGTATGTATGTGTGTGTGTGTATATGCGTGTATGTATGTATGTGTGTGTATGCGTGTATGTATGTATGTACAGTATGTATGTATGTGTATGTATGTATGTATGTGTGTGTGTGTGTGTATATGCGTGTATGTGTGTGTATGCGTGTATGTATGTGTGTGTGTATGCGTGTATGTATGTATGTACAGTATGTATGTATGTGTGTGTGTGTATGCATGTGTGTATGTATGTATGCATGTATGTATGTGTATGTATATGTGTCAAGTGTGCAAAATTGTCGTGTGTAAACCGACCTATAAGGGAAGGGAATAGGTCTGATATCATTTTTGGAGATAATTATTCCTCCAAACTATATCAGGCAACAGGATACCATTACTTTTCTTCATGGGGGTCTGTTTCCTGGCATAGTTTGGAGGATTCAAGGTGCTCCAATCTATCCAAAGTATACTCTGCCCTTAATACTGCTTTATAAATATTACATGTTGCTTACATTGCATACAAATAACCGGATGATGATGAAGTGGGGGAGTAGGAGGTGGAGGATGCGGATGTGGATGCGGATGTGGATGAGGTGGAGCATTGTTCACGTGGTGGAGGTATGGTAGTATATTCCCACCATTGTTCGATGCATGGTAGACAGTAGGCGTGGGCACAGGGGAGAATCACGTCCGGTCGTCTCTCCAAACAGATCACACATTCGTCTAGACTCGTGCCTCCTCCTCCTCCCCCTCCTCCTCCACCGCTCCCCCCTGATGCTGCCGTCCCTCCCCCTGATGCTGCCACCTCCCTCATACCCCCTAATACCATAGATGCAGCCATGGTGGGTGGTACTGGTACTACAGAGTTGTTGGTACCACACTCTCCTCTCACATCTGGCAATACAATAGAAAAGAATTATTATATATTCGTGTATTAAATGAATATAACTGCCATTCATAAAGTGTTGGGAGATATAAAATTATAGTACAGTAGAAGTTAATTATTATACTGTATATTCTAGTATTAAGTGAATATAGCTGCCAGTACAGTATAAGTGAATTATTATACTGTATATTCTAGTATTAAGTGAATATAGCTGCCATTCATAAAGCCTGTCCCCCTATTCCCACACCCCCTTAAGTAATTAGTTATATATACCTGTAGTTTCAGTGTAAGAATTGATTAAGTAATTAGTTATATATTACCTGTAGTTTCTTCAGTAGCAATGATGCCTTCCATGTCACCAAGTGTTCCTCCGGTACACTCGTATGTTATTCGACGGAACACCTAAACAAAATAAACAAACACACAATTATTATATTAAAAAAAACATCTTGAACACAACAAACATTAATACACACAATTATTATATTAAAAAAACATCTTGAACACAACAAACACAAATGCACACAAACAATTATTATATTAAAAAAAACATCTTGAACACAACAAACATTAATACACACAATTATTATATTAAAAAAACATCTTGAACACAACAAACACAAATGCACACAATTATTATATTAAAAAAACATCTTGAACAAAAATAAATCTTGCTAGAAACTCACTAAGAAAATAAACAAACAGAAATACACATAATTATTATATTAAAAAAACATCTTGGGACGAATAAAAATAAACACACACACCACCCCACCAACACACACACACACAGACTCTCTCTCTCTCTCTCTCTCTCTCTCTCTAACACACACACACACACACACACACAGACACACACTCTCTCTCTCTCTCTCTAACACACACACACCACCCCACCAACACACACACACAGACTCTCTCTCTCTCTCTCTCTCTCTCTTACACACACACACACACATACACACCTGTAGAAACTGTCTAATATTCAATAGACGATAGGACTGGACTTTGTTGTTATCAGTACTGAGTTTAACACAGGCAATACGGACGGTTGCCTTCCAGAAGATGGTGGAGTCTGTTCCTTTCTTCACAGCAAACACCAACACTTGTTTCGCCTCGTCCTCATATTCACGGCATCTGTCAACGTTATTACATCTTGTTAGGTTAGGTTAGGGTTAAGTTACACCCGTAGTTTTAAAACATTTGAGGGCCCTTACTGGAGCTCTATGAATTCTCCAAACTACTCCAGGCAACAGATTCCCTATTCGAAAAACTGAAACGTTTTGTGGCCTGGATTATTTGGAGGGTTCATAGAGCTCCAGTAAGGGCCCTCAAAATTTTTAAAACTATGGGTGTTAGGGTTGAGTTAGGTTAGGTTAGGTTAGGTTAGGTTAGGTTAGGTTAGGTTAGGTTAGGTTAGGTTAGGTTAAGGTATAATAGTGTTTAAATATGGTTAAGTTGTGTAATATATCCAAGGAACTGATCATAAGTTAAGGTAGGTTAGATTAGGGTAAGGTAGAGTTAAGTTAAGTTAGATTGAGTTATAAATATAAATACATTAAATACATACATATGGTTAAGTTAGAGTTAAGTTATAAATATAAATACATTAAATACGTACATATGATTAAGTTGTGTAATATAACCCAGGAACTGATCATAAGTGAGTGTAGTAGTAGTAGCAATGTCATAGTCGGCACCAGCGTGTTTCATAAGTTGACTGTGTAGAGACTCAAGGTTCTCACGTAGAGGGTTACTGCTACTCTGACCCATCCTGAGGAAACACACATATAAACATTAAAACACACATATTAAATACTGTTACTGCTACCCTGACCCATCCTGTAAACACACATATAAACATTAAAACACTTATTAAAACACACATATAAACATTAAAACACTTATAGCCTATATGGTATTAAATCACACACACACATTAAACACTTATTCTCACACACACTGTAACAAACCTTTTTGGGGTTTCATCAACAATTATTTATTTTACATGGGTCCCTTCGATATATATGCATTATAATTCCCACGTACTCACCTTCTCTCACGAGTTAGCTAGGATTAAAGGGAAACTATCCCTTTTCACTGGGTTTTTATTTGGTACAAAGGCTAAGTAATAATAATTATAATAATCTATCTTCTTTTCACAGGTTATAATTCGTATATGAACTTTATAGTTAACCTGGAAGGTAACTTGGAATATCTCACAACAGGAAAGCTAACCTGGAACATTACATAACTTCCTAATTACATTACAAAATAAAGTAGTGACATCTTCTATCCAATAGTAAAGATGTCACTAAACATAATGACAATAGTAAGGATGTGTAGCAGAGATAATCATCTCCCACTTCATAGTGAAGATGTTGAGATGTGTATTGGTTAGTTTGCACCAACACATCTCCCACACCAGTGTGTAGTGGGTAGTTAAGATGTGTGTTGGGTAGTTAGTTTGCACCAACACATCTGCCGCACTAGTGTGTGGTGGGTAGTTAAGATGTCACACCGTAGTGAAGATAATCATCTTCCACTGAATAGTGAAGATGTTAACGTTTACCTCAACTGAATATAAAGGACGATGTGACATAATATGGGTAGTGAAGATAATTATCTTCCACTTATCTCTGCTTCACATTGACTAATATGTCACGAGTCAATTTTTGACTCGTGACACACACACACACATTAAACACTTATTCTCACACACACACACACACATTAAACACTTATTCTCACACATACACACACACACACATACTAACCTGTAATCGTTGAACTGTAATCTTGAATACAGGAATTATTTTACATTTTTTTTATCTAATATAATTTACGTGCGAGGTTTTCTTCGCTGGTGAAATTCCCACTTACACTATTTTTTCTATTTATGTAATCTGCTTTAATGTTAGTAATAAATAAATATATATATATATATACTGTATATTATTATTATATAGTTCTTTTATGGGATGTAATTTATTCTTGTTCTTTGATCAATTTTATTCGTAATTTTTTCCTTGATATTATTTTCTTTTCTTAATTTTATAGCTACATTCCTTATCTATTTATTTATTTACTTATTAATTATTTTTCTTTGTTCTGGTAAAATTCACTTGATATTTTCACATACAGTATTTCAATATATTTTAATATATTTTACTTTTCATCTCAATTTTCTAGTTTTCAAAAATTAATTATCAAACAGAATTCAATACCATTTTTCTTTGAAGTGTTTTTTATAAAGACTGCTATGGCTATATTTTCTTCATTTGTCATTAATTACGGTCATTATTAGGCAAGTAAAACAGTGTTGGTAAATCTGGAGCAACTGAATCCTCCAAACTATTCCAAGCAAGAACGACACACCACCATTATTATTATTTATGTTCATATGGTCCTATCTGTTTCTTGGCAATACTAACACACACACACACACACACACACACACACACACACAGAGTCCTTGTACGATGTTATTATGCCGTTATGTTGTTATGTGATTCGTGTGTTATGTTATTTATATTGATTGATATATTTATGTTGGTAATGAATCTATGTAATCTATCTATGTCATCTATTTCACACTTCAATTAATTCCAAAACAGAAAAAATAAAACAATAATGAATCTATGTAACCTATTTCACACTTCAATTAATTCCAAAACAGAAAAAATAAACAATAATGAATCTATGTAACCTATTTCACACCTCAATTAATTCCAAAACAAAAAATCAAACAAAACAACAGCCTAATACAACAACAACAACAACAACAACACACTCGACATTACAACAACACCAACACACGACCAGTTCTTTTTCCCTCACATGTGCGGCAAGAAAAACAACAGCCTAACACAACAACAGCAAGAAAAACAACAACAACAGCAATAAAACTAACAACAACACACTCGCAGTTTCTTTAAGAGACACTCGACATTACAAAAACACACTCAGTTTCTTTATCCACAACAACAACACACTCGCAGTTTCTTTATCCGACACACGACGTTACAACAACATAAAAAAATCGACCAATTCTATTTCCCCCTCTGCGGCGCCACCATCACTCGGCCAGTTCCCTTTCCCCCTGTTCAGCCAGAAGCAGTAATTTGGCTGACAGTGCGTTGCTGAAACTTTGCCGGTACAAGGGACTGATGTTGTCTAGGAGGGAGTAAGGAGTCTCAAAGTAATCCTCGGTGGGTTGGGACTTGTCGTCGTATTTGTCACTCACGATTCTGTAACGTTATAGTTAAGTTAAGTTAAGTTAGGTGGAGTTATATATACAGTATAAATACACTGTTTGTTCATGGTGGTGTTCTTATATCTGGTTAGGTTAAGTTAGGTTAGGTTGAGTTATACATATATATAAATACAGTACATTGTTTATGGTGTTGTTGTTGTTGTTGTTGTTGTTGGTGGTGGTGAAGGTGTTTGTCCCAGCAGTCCCTGAGCTCCTGAGGAAGGCCAGGGTCTGAACCAGGCTCTCCCACAGTGCCCTCAGAGAGTGTATGTTGTGTTGTTGGTGAGTGTGTTGGTGTGTATTGCAGTGTTCAATAATGTGTTTATAAAAATGGGGTGTTGTGTTGTGTTGTTGGTGAGTGTGTTGGTGTGTATTGCAGTGTTCAATAATGTGTTTATAAAAATGGGGTGTTGTGTTGTTAGTGAGTGTGTTGGTGTGTATTGCAGTGTTTGGATGGACTGATGAGTGATTGGAGTATGTATATTCAGATGGGTGGCTGTCAGGAGGTCATACATACATACATACAGCTGTGTGTTGTTTGTGAGTGTTTGGATGGACTGATGAGTGATTGGAATACAGTACAGTACAGTATATACAAAAACAATAAAACATTACATACAAAATTACATTACAAAAATACATTACATTACAAAAACAATAAAACATTACATACAAAATTACATTACAAAAATACATTACATTATAAAAACAATAAAACATTACATACAAAATTACATTACAAAAATACATTACATTACAAAAACAATAAAACATTACATACAAAATTACATTACAAAAATACATTACATTACAAAAACCTAATAATCGTACCTAAACCCCGAAGCCGTGAGTTCAATACAGTATGAATTCTTTTCCTTGGTAGTGAGATTAAAATAGATAGTAGTGTCTGATACAGGTAAACTTGAGACTATAATATTCTCTACACATTCCTTCACATCTTGTATGACGGCTGCTGCTTCAACGTGCCATTCCTGTTCATCCAACACACGTTCCTCTTGTTCATCCATCTTCCCTCGTACATGCTGGTGGAAAAAGGATGGATGGATGGATTGATATACAGTGATGTCATATAGTGCCAGACCAGAGGAAGAAAATTGATTGAATGATTGATTGATATACAGTGATGTCATATAGTGTCAGACGAGAAGAAGAAAAATGATTGATTGATTGATTGATTGAATGATTGATATACAGTGATGTCATATAGTGCCAGACAAAGACAAATGATTGAATGATTGATTGATATACAGTGACATCATATAGCGTCAGATAAAGAAAAATTAAGGCGGTTATCAATTTACTTTGGTTACATTGGAGTGCCTTAATTCCTCCAAAGTATGTCAGGAAACAACAGAACACACAGATGAACACAAATAATAATAATAATAATGGTTAGGTTAGGTTAGATTAGATTAGATTAGGATAGGTAAGGTAAGGTTAGGTTAGATTAGATTAGATTAGGTCAGGTTAGATTAGATTAGGTTAGGTTAGGTTAGGTTAGGTCAGGTCAGGTCAGGTTAGATTAGATTAGGTCAGGTAAGGCTAATTTCAAAATACCCCATTATCTTTGAAATGGGGCATTGACAAAGAAAATGTCATAGAAGAAAATAGTCTTAAAATATTATAAATTAGTGGATAAAGAAAATGTCTTAGAAGAAAATAGTCTTAGAATATTATAAATTAGTGGATAAAGAAAGTAAAAACATTGTAATACTAATTGGTAATAGACTGTTAAATATTTACCAAAATACGTAAGACAAACAAAATTAATAGATAAACAAAACACACACACACACACACACACACACAGAATTGGTGTGTCAAAAACATAAATACACACACACACACACACACACACACAGAGATAGAAGTGGTGTGTGTCAGAAACATACATATACACACACACACACATAATACACAACTTTAAAGAAAAATATGATAATTGTGATATAAAATACGGGATATTACGAGTTTGACTTAATCCTGTAAAGATAAAGGTAAAAATTTACAATAGCGCCTCCAAGTTTTTTTTTTTTTTTTTTGGTGAAATGTTTTACAGCCAGTCTAACCAACCTGACCTGACCTGACCTAACCTAGACCTAACCCTAACGACCTTCACCTAACCCTAACAACCTTCGGTCCTAATGCTAACATGAAATTTTATATTGTGACGAAACGAAATCCGAGCAGCAAGTTAAACCTTCATGACGGTATTGTATATAGAATTAACTATTATGTTTACATATTGACATTAAAATGTATTTGGAGGCGTGCTTATAAACTTATGCCAAGATAAATAAAGATAACAAATAATAATAATAATAACTAACAATAATAATAATAATAATAATAATAATAACAATAATAATAATAACAATAATAATAATAACAATAATAATGACAATAATAATAATAACAACAATAACAATAATAATAATAATAACAATAATAATAATAATGGTCGTCTTTTATAATTATTTTCTGCCTTCGTGTGTTAATAATAAAACCTCATTATTTAACTATTAATTACTATACTCACATGCTCTAATTGTTATTCCAGACCACAACTAATTAATTAATAACCAATTACCACCAATTTATCACCCACCAAGTCGGTTATTTAATTCTAATTTTGTATTTTTTTGTATTTTTTTTAATTATTATTATTCGTGTCTTCCTCTGTGATGGTGGGTTGTTGTTGTTGTTCGTGACGTCATCATATCAGTGTTGCCAATTCTAATCTCGCTAATAAAGAGTCGCTATTGTTTACTAATTTATTTTGTATTATAACTCTTATTATTATTATCGCTACTGCTGCTGTTGGTTGGTTATTTTTATTTTTGTATTTATTTTTATTCATTTATTGATAGTTTTGATGTTCTTGTTGATATTATTATTTTGTTTCACTATTTTTTTTTAAAGCACCGAGGTTCCTGCAATAATAATAATAATATTTTTAGTCTATAAACCAACAAGAACTTTTACATATATAACCCACTATAGCTAAAAATTATATATCCACTATTTATAACAACTACAAAATAAACTATATAAAAAAAATGGCTTACCTTTATCTACTCGCCAAATATAGCAAGAAAAAAATAATAGAGAAACATGTTATGGTATCACTGCATTTTGCTCCCTCTATGTCGCGGGGTTATTATAATTCTCACCTACGTATCATACTTAAATTGTCTAAGTTATATTAGTAGTATTAATTTGGTCTTTAGAAATTATATGAAACCTTTTTATTATTTATTATAGACATTTTAAGGGGGTGCGGGATTATGGGGACAGAATTGGGGGGGTTAGGGGGCGGTGCAGGTTTTTATCGGGGGTGCGGGAGTAGGGGGGTTAGGGGGGTGCGGGAATAGGGTACAGGCTTTCTACTCACCCTAAGCCTGTCCCCCTATTCCCGCACCCCCAAGGATAATAAACTATAGTCTATTATCCATGGTCACCCCTAAGCCTGCCCCCTATTCCCGCACCCCCCAGTCACCCCCTCAAGCCTGTCCCCTATTCCTGCATTTATTTCTCATGTTTCCTTAGGTATAGATGAAACTGATTGAAATAATAAATAATTTAGAATGTAAAATAATTTAGCCCAGATTTTCTTCAAGGTAAAGAATAATAGCAGCAGTATTGCCAACTTGCTATTTGCTATCTTCTGTAGCCTATAAAATTAATAACTATGAGAAAGAAAGATATTATAAACAGAATCGTGAAACCACAATTTTAAGATAATTTTATATAAATGTAGTTTATTTTTCTCCAATAGTTGTACAGTAAATTATGATAGAAAAAATATATATTTGTATGGTAATGAGTCTACAGTATGGGAGACAAATAATAATGAAAATAAAATGCTACTCCAAATTCATAATAGTTATAACCACTATGGAACCAACACTAATAAAATAATGAAGCCTTACAAGTTAGTGTGGTTGGTTGGAAAGCTTACAAACCAAAAAAAAAAAAAAAAAAAAAAAAAAAACCAATAGCGACATATAAAAATAAAAAAATGCCCTGGCAACACTGAGTGAACCACAACAATGACACTGACATCTGGCAACACTGACACATTGCCAACATGGCTCATCCGAAGAAGGAAGATGGAGGGGAGATAGTTCGAGTAGTATTTTATTGTATATTATGGTATTGTATAAGTTCTGGAAATAATGTAGTGGGTAAAACACTATTAAATGACTTCCCTTATCCATTAACAGTAACTATGGTACAACTAGTATCCATAGCAGTGTATAGTAGTCCAGTATTAAAATGGATGGCTATAAGGAAACGTAGTAATATTAGTTTAAGTTATTATAAAAAAATTATTATACCTTTAGCTTTTGGAAAATTTGTGTCGTCCGTGTCTTCCCATGTTAGTATATGGAGGGTACCAGTGTCTTATGCACATACAGGTGAGTGGGGGAGTGGGGAAGGGGAGTGGAAGGATTGAAAGTGAGTGGGGAAGGGATGAATGAAATGAAAGTGAGTGTGGGACGAGTGGGGAGGGGTTGAAAGTGAGTGTGATGAGTGGGGACGAGTGGGGAGGGGTTGAAAGTGAGTGTGATGAGTGTGGAAGGGGTGAAAGTGAGTGTTATGAGTGGGGAAGGGGTGAACGTGAGTGGGGACGAGTGGGGAAGGGTTGAATGGTGAGTGATGAGTGGGGAAGGATTGAATGGTGAGTGTGATGAGTGGGGAAGGGTTGAATGAAATGAAAGTGAGTGGGGAAGGGGTGAAAGTGAGTGTAATGAGTGGGGACGAGTGGAGAAGTGAGTGTAATGAGTGGGGAAGGGTTGAATGGTGAGTGTGATGAGTGGGGAAGGGGAGTGGAAGGATTGAAAGTGAGTGGGGAAGGGGTGAAAGTGAGTGTGATGAGTGGGGAAGGGGTGAAAGTGAGTGGGGACGAGTGGGGAAGGATTGAAAGCGAGTGTGATGAGTGGGGAAGGGTTGAATGGTGAGTGTGATGAGTGGGGAAGGGTTGAAAGTGAGTGTGATGAGTGGGGAATGGGATGAATGAAATGAAAGTGAGTGGGAGTGGGAAAGGGATGAATGAAATGAGTGTGCGAGTGACAAGACATAAATAATAATAATAATTCACCTACTAACTTACTGTAATAATGATAATGATAATAATAATTCACCTACTAACTTACTGTAATAATGATAATAATGATAATAATAATTCACAAACTACTTTATATACCGTACTAACTTTATATTATTATTATTATTCTTTTTTTTTTCAGTAAAAGCTACAATGCCTTTCTTCACAATTTTACTGGCCAGAATATTAATGGGAGAAAAACAAACCACTAAGGTATGTTATGTTATGTTACGTTATATTTAAGAGTAGGTTACGTTATATTTAAGAGTAGGTTACGTTATATTTTAGAGTATGTTATGTTACGTTATATCTTAAAGAGTACAGTATGTAAAAAAAATAACTTCCCTTTCCATTTTATTTCCAAGTGTATTTTCTCGCTGGTTCCGATAAAAAAAAATAACTTCCTTTTCCGTTTTATTTGCAGGTATATTTCTCTTTGGTTCCGATCATCCTTGGGGTGGCTTTGGCTACCATTACCGAGCTATCGTTTGACATGTTGGGTCTCGTCGCCGCGCTGTTCGCCACCTGCGGCTTCTCCCTACAAAACATTTACTCCAAGAAGGTCGGGTTGGGAATTCGTTCAGCCTTACTTAATTAATGAGACCATGGAGGTATAAAGGGTGGAGAGGCCCTCAGCCGTGCTCAGGTACAGACTCAGTGATGCCTCTTCCACCATGTTGTTGTGGTCATGTACGGTACACACTGAGTTAATGGTTATTATTTCCCCTATTTTCATTGTTTATATCCATAAATAACTTTCAGATGTGTGAAATTGAACTACTGCTTACTCTTAACCATTTATTACATAACAACATTTAGGTTAATATTGAATTACATGTCACTGAATAATACCAATTTATTCATCCTAGTCATGATGCCAGACCAGATTATTTCCACTTAGGAATATATTTTGTAGGGAAAATAATCAGTTTGCACCTATCCTTACCACAGGAAATACTTCCATACTTCTATAGGGTTATACCAGACAAACACTTCCCTAGACCACAACAATATGGCCGACTCACAATTCAGAGGCTTCAAATCCACACGCTGCTGGCCTCTCCACCCTTTATACCTCCGTGAATGAGACCCTGTGTGTGTGTGTGTGTGTGTGTGTGTGTGTGATGTACTATAGTCAGAAAATTGGACACACACACACAACAGCATGCACAATATATTTTTTTTTTTATTATTATTCCCACCCACCCCAACCCCAACACACACTTACACCCCCACCAATTTTTTTGTAAACTCCCTCCCCCCCCCAACACACACACACACACTTACCTTACCTTCCTTCTACAGGTACTAAACACACACACACACACACACTTACCTTACCTTCCTTCTACAGTTACTAAACATACACACACACTTACCTTACCTTCCTTCTATAGGTATTAAACACACACACACTTACCTTACTTCTACAGGTCATACACACACACACACACACACACCATAACACATCCACACTTACCTTACCTTCCTTCTACAGGTACTAAACACACACACACACACACACCCACCCTAACACACACACACACCATAACACACACACACACCATAACACACACACACACACACTTACCTTCCTTCTACAGGTACTAAACACACATACACACACACACCATAACACACACACACTTACCTTACCTTCCTTCTACAGATACTAAACACACACACACACACACACCATAACACACACACACACTTACCTTACCTTACCTTCCATTCAACAGGTACTCAACGACACAGGTATACATCACCTTCGTCTGCTACACCTGTTGGGTTACCTGGCACTCTTTATGTTTCTCCCCGTGTGGATTCTCACCGACGCAAGACAAATATTGGCCGATAAAACACTGGTGAGTTTATTTATCTGTGTGTGTGGTTGGTTTATCTATGTGTGTTTGTTTGTGTGTGGTTGGTTTATCTGTGTGTGTGTGGTTTATCTCTGTGTGTGTTGTGTGTATGTATGTGTGGTTGGTTTATCTCTGTGTGTGTTGTGTGTATGTATGTGTGGTTGGTTTATCTCTGTGTGTGTTGTGTGTATGTATTATTGTGTTGGTTTATCTCTGTGTGTGTGGTTTATCTCTGTTGTGTTATTATTGTTGTTATACCACACATTTATTACCATCATTATCACCAACATCACCAACATTATCACCACAACACACCATTTCATTATATTTTCTCCGCCCCCACAGTTAACAAGAAGAGACCCCCAGACCACACTAACATTACTGGTGGTGGACGGTGGACTGAGTTGGCTACAGAACTTTGTGGCGTTCACGATCCTCCACCACGTCACTCCCCTCACGTACGCCGTCGCCAACGCCACCAAACGCATCTCCATCATCACCGTGTCCCTCGTACTGCTCGGCAACCCCATCACCATACCCAATGTGGCGGGCATGTTCCTCGCCATCATGGGAGTCCTTGGATACAATAAGGTCACATACAAACACATTTTTATATATTTTTTTTGTACTACTGGGCTACAATAAGGTCACATACAAACAGATTTCTATATACATATTTTTTTGTACTTGGATATAAAATGCCAATATTTTAGGCCAAGTATGACGTGATAAAAACATTTGTTGTGTTATGTTATTATATGATGTGATAAAAACATATGTTATTGTACGACGATATAAAAAACATTTGTTACGTTATTGTACGACGATTCAAAAACATTGGTTGTGTCATTCCAGGCCAAGTACGACGCCAACCAGTCGAGGAAGAAGTGTGCCGTGGTGCCCCTAAGCCAAGTGACAAGTACTGGCTATATGACCGGAAGCAACGGAGTCACAACAACACTACAAGACTTATATCATCCATTATATCAATCAGGTAGTGTACTCAGAACCTCATCATCACCACTACAACAACAACAGCTACTACAACACCCTCACTTCTCCTCCTCCACTGCCAATCACAACAACATAGGAGAACACACCAGGAGACCAGAGAGTGTGTTAAATGGTGCCTACACATCACCCAGGATAGGAGAACACACTAGGAGATCAGAGAGTGTGTTAAATGGTATCTACACACACCACAACACATCGCCCAGACCAGGAGAACACACTAGGAGGCCAGAGGGTGTGTTAAATGGTACCTACACAGTCACACAGAATGGTTACTTACACTCCGACAACATGACATCAGAGAAAGATCGACTAATTAACGCCAACATACAGCCCATCTGAGGGTAAGAATAGTATTAAGGGAAGAGTATATTTTGGTACAGGTGCCAAAAAAGGTATTGCGACAAATCTTGATAGAACTTTAACCCTAGTAATATCCACAACTATTTGTATGGACTATAAATATACAGAAGGAAATATACATATCCTTCTGTAATACATACTTATAAACATGTATAACAGAAGGAAATATACATATCCTTCTGTAATACATACTTATAAACATGTATAACAGAAGGAAATATACATATCCTTCTGTAATACATACTTATAAACATGTATAACAGAAGGAAATATACATATCCTTCTATAATACATACTTATAATCCCTACAAACAACAGTGGACATTAATATATATAAAAATGTTGTATCAATAGTTGTCGCAATATCTTTTTTGGCAACTGTACATTGGAGTGCCTTGATTCCTCCAAAGTATGCCAGGAACATGAACAAAACTAATGGTGGACGTTTGGTTGGTGGGAATAGTTTGGAGGAATCATTATCTCCAAAAATACCTAAACTGTACTCTCTCCTTAACTAGAAATATTATTATTGTTGTTAGCGAGTGTGTGTGTGCGCGCGTTTGTTTCTCGATCGCTAAAAGATAAATATTTCAAAGTGCTTTAACTGACTCGAGCGGACGGTAAAAATAAATTATTATTATTGTATTCGAACTCTCAAACACTGAAAATATTATACAGCTTTGGGTAAAAAAATAAGATTATTGTATTGTAGTCAGTTTCTCAATTACTGACAATTAAAATATATATACAGAAAGAAATAAGGGACAGTCGAATAACTCAAATTAAAAGCTAGTTAGTGGCTGGGACCGAAGGGGCGCCAAAACCCTTATGAAAGTATTGCCCACATCACTAATAATCATAAGTAAATAAATAACTAAATAATAATAATAAAAAGTTCTTACATGTTAATATCTTGTATATTTTTTTACATGGCTTCAAAATCAATCATAAGAATATAGTGTACGGTGTAGTGTAGTTAGGCTAAAACAATAATGATAATATTTTTAATACATTTGTGACGATTACCGGTGAAGGCGATAATAATAATAGTTTATTTATTATGGGAAAGAAAGTGAATTTAAGGTGATGATTATTGTTGTTGTTGTTATTGAATTTGAAGGTTGTGTGTGTGTGTGTGCTCCAAACATTGGGTCAATTCCAGTGGTTGGTATTGGTTTGTAAGCACACCAACCAAAGAATGTTAGCCTTGTAAATGACTTCTGGGTGAATTATTTAATGAATTTGGTGAGTAAACTATAGAGTGTTTATTATTATTATTATTATTACTGATATTATTATGATTATTAATATTATTACTGGTATTATTATGATTATTAATATTATTACTGGTATTATGATTATTATTATTATTACTGGTATTATGATTATTATTATTAAATGACTTATGGGTGAATTATTTAATGAATTTGGTGAGTAAACTATAATATTCATCATTATTATTATTATTATTATTATCTAACTGTTGGATAGATTTTGTGAACTATAATATTCATCATCATCATTATTATTATTATTATCTAACTGTTGGATAGATTTTGTGAATGTGGATACTCAGCTTTTGGAAAATAATGAAGCCTTACAAGTGTGGTTGGTTGGGAAGCTTACAAACCAATACCACTGTGGAATCAACCCAATGTCAGAAAACCATTAAGGGCGGTCAGGGGCGTGTATGTATGTATGTCAGTAGCCTTCCAATTCAACAACAACAACGACAACAATAACAAACAAACAAAATTTCCCCTTAATTAAAAGTTTGGATTATGTGTGTGTGAATTTGAGGTGCCTTGTGGTAAATAAATAACAAACAAATAACAACAACAAAAACAGTTCTATTTTATATATTAACATTGATTATTTACCATGGTTTAATTTAAGGAACCCTGTGTGTGTGTGTGTGTGTGTGATGTAGTCAGAAACAAAATGGAGGTAAACGAGTCATTCAAACATTGCCACGAAACACACAAACACACACACACACACACACACCTATATGGAAGGAGCTTGTTTTTTTCATGGCATAGTAAGGAGGAATCAGAAGCCTCCAAACATACACACACACACACACACTCTCTCTCTCAAACACACACACACACACACACAGGGTTCTTCAATATGGAAAGTTGAAACGTGTTGGAAATATATACAGTAGTTATGTTATTATTTATTTTAATATTAAGGAACCTGTCATTGTGTTTGAGAATTGGAGAATTTTGATTTACTCCTGATAATGTTACAAAAAAAATAAGGTGTTTCATGGCAATATTTGAAGGACTCATTTTCCTCCAATGTTTGGGATTTGGAGGTGTGTGTGTGTGTGTGTGTGTGTGTGTGGAGGCTTCTGATTCCTCCTGACTATGCCACCAAACCACCTCCTTCCATATAGGTGTGTGTGTGTGTGTTTCGTGGCAATATTTGAAGGACTCGATTGTCTCCAATTTTCAGAGTACATTTCAAGGTCCCTAAAGAGTTTGAATTAAAGTATCCTGTCTTAATTAATCCCCTTCCACACGAGGCAAACAGACGCCAGACACAGTTACCAATTTTGTGGGTAGGTGTCGGGCACAAGTGGCCAATGGGTAAGACAGCGTTACCAATTTTGTGGATAGGTGTCGGGCACAAGCGGCCAATGGGTTTGACAATGTTGCCAATTTTGTGGGTAAGTGTCGGGCACAAGCGGCCAATGTGTACAACTAACGGCAGACACACTGTTACCAATTTTGTGGGTAGGTGTCGGGCAGAAGCGGCCAATGGGTACCGGGGACTGTTTGATATGGCAACACTGTTTAAAGGGGAGAGAATTGCACTGAGTTGGTCGTACTGTACTTGGCGTCTGTTTACCCGTCGTGTGGAAGGATAAAGTTATAATGTTGTGATGTTGTTAAAGAATTTGGTGTGACATTATGAACAATTTATGTTGTTATTGTGTTTGTCCAGGTAAAGTATTGATCATTATATTATACAGCAGGTTATTTGTTAGTAAAAATATATTGTTTAACCTATAATTATAAAAGGTTAGTAAAAATATATTCTTTAACGTATAAATATGAAAGCTTAAAAGGTTAGTAAAAGATATATTGTTTAACCTATAAATATAAAAGGTTAAAAGGTTAGTAAAAGATATATTGTTTAACGTATAAATATAAACGGTTAAAAGGTTAGTAAAACATATATTGTTTAACCTATAAATATAAACGGTTAAAAGGTTAGTAAAACATATATTGTTTAACCTATAAATATAAAAGGTTAAACAATAATAAAGGTGCTTCCCTCCATTGTATAAAAAAATAGTCTAATGTGCAGGAAAAAACATGAGTTGTCAGATGTTATTTAAGGTGATACGGTAATTCACTTTGGTTACATTGGAGTGCCTTGATTCCTCCAAAGTATGTCAGGAAACAACAGCACCACATGAACAAAAATAATAATAGCGTGTGTTCCATTGTTGCTTGGAATAGTTTGGAGGAATCATTTGCTCCAGATTAATAATAAAAATAATAGTGTTTATATTGTTGTTTGGAATAATTTGGAGGATTTATTTACTCCAGATATTTCACCAACACTTTAACTTAAACCTTAATTAAAGAGTAGAACATTTTGTCTTCCATCTTGAAAATTTAAAGTACTGTTTTATTGAGGTTTATAAAGTGACTCAGTGATTCCAAAACAACAAACCTATTATATTATATTATTATTATTATTATTATTTATGTTTGTGTTGCAGTTTGTTTGTGTTGAACCCTTGAAGCATAGTGTGTGCTTGTGTGTGTATGTATGTATATGCGTGTGTGTGTGTACAAATTCCTGAGGTACTAATAGAAGATGTGTATTTGTTTGATGGCATAATTTTTGGCAGGAATCACACACCTTCCAATTCATCAATACAAAAATGACCCTTACCTTAATTGAAAGTCCATTGAAGCCGAGTGTTTAATAATAATACACACCTACAGTTTCCACACACACTAAAGTACAGTGTTGGCAAATCTGGAACAACCAATTCCTCCAAACTAATCCAGGCAACAGGACACCATTTATTTTCTTCCTGTGGGTCTGTTACTTGGCATACTTTGGAGGAATCAAGACACTCCAATCTATCACAAGTTTACTCTCCACTTAACCTGTTGGAGCCTTACTCGTAAAAAATAAAAAGATTAGATCCTAATATAGCAAAAATGTGCATGTTTATAAAAGGGATTGGACTCTAATATATATAAAAAATTGAATGTTTATAAAAGAATTGGACTGATATATCAAAAATGTGAATGTTTATAAAAGGATTGGACTCATATATCAAAAATGTGTATGTTTATAAAAGGATTGGACTAATATATCAAAAATGTGAATGTTTACAAGAGTGTGGAGCCATTACCATGTTGCCAAATAATGAACAACAAACAATCCCTAACAAGTGTCTGTCATCTTGTGTAAAAAATCTCATTCTTAGACAATAAGAACATGAAATCTTAAGGGGGTGTGGGAATTAGGGGACAGGCTTGAGGGGGGACTGGGGGGGTGCAGGAATTAGGGGACAGGCTTGAGGGGGGACTGGGGGGTGCGGGAATAGGGGGACAGGCTTGGGGTGGGTAGAAAGCTTGTAACCTATTCCCGCACCCCCCTAACCACCAAAGCCCCCCAAGCCTGTCCCCCCACTCCCGCACCCCCCCCAAAACCCCCAAGCCTGTCCCCTACTCCCACACCCCCTTAATGACAAGGCTACAATAATATATAACAAGTCCCATTTTATCACGGAATTGTTAAAAATGGAATATTTTTTGAGCGTTTTTGAAAGTTTGCAATTTTTAAGATTTATTGATATACTGTTTATACTGTATATGATACTTATAGGCTTTAAAATTCCATAAGTTGTAATTACAGTACAGTACGTGTAAATTGTGAAGGTAAAACTATTAAGAAAATTTATACCGGATCTGTTAGGTAATGGTGAACGGGGGGGGGGGGGGGAGGTTATTTATAAAGTGTATACAATATTGACAATGATTAAGGGGAGAGTAAACTTTTGGTACATTGGAGCCTTGATTCCTCCAAAGTATGCCAGGAAACAGGACCAGAGGAACAAATATAATGATGTTCTGTTGCTTGGACCAGTTTGAAGGAATCATTTACTCCAGATTTACCAACATTTAAGTAGCTATTATTTCAACACAAGGTTTTAGTGGAGTAACCGGTTTGTTGTAATGAATAGGAAGGCTACTGGAGGCTACTGGTTCCTCCAAACTTTGCTGTCAAACTTTTTCCCTATTTTGTTATATTAAAGTTTGATAACAAAGTTTGGAGTTGTCCATACATAACCTTCCATATCATTCATAATAAATGATCCCTTTAACATATAATGTATTTGGAGTTTTTTGAATACTCAACATGAATGTGCTTTACTTAAATTATTTTTGACGAAGATATTGTCTTAAGTGTTCAAATAAGACGTTATGTTCCTGTAGAAATAAATGAAATACTATAAAGTTTTATGAAAGATGTCTTTACTTATTAATGTGTTGCTTTGTCACAATTCTGACCAAATAGTTCATTCTTCTGTAACACTAATTTTTTTAAAGTTATAACAATAGGAACTAATACCAAACAACAGAGCAATTTTTTGGCACAATGGTGAGTGTCAGATGAAAATTAGATAGAAGGAAAAAGTCAAATTACTGTACAAAGTTATAATTATATGTTGTAAAAGACAATGATGGGAAACAGATTAATTGACTTGCTGCTAACACAGTAATACTTTGACAGACAAGCTTGGGGGGGTTATGGGGGTGCAGGAATAGGGGACAGGCTTTCTATCCCCTCCAAGCCTGTCCCCCTATTCCTTCACCAACCCCCCCCAAGCCTGTTCCCTACTCCCACTCCGCCTTAAGACCGACACACACTTCATTTATTTGTCACCTTAATATTGTGTTTGTGTTGGGAGTAAAGTACAGACTTAAATATTATTTATTTACTTAACATTCTAAGTCCACTCCAATAATTAAATCAGGTGAATCAGAACAATGCACCATTTAAATACATTTTCTTTATTTTTGATGCAGTTCAGTATTTAAAATGGAAATGAATACAACAAATAATTTCAAGTTAAAACATTTCAAAAAAAAAAAATCCACTAAAAAGAAAAAAAACTTTGGTCATTTATTAAAAAATAATAATAATAAACTAAAGGCTGATTGAGAACAAGGCAGATGATGTTGTATTAAACATTCCTAAAGACTGATAAATACCAGTTAGTTCCAAGCTGGTGTGTGTAGACATGGAATAAAAGACGTAAGATATTATTGACAAACTGAAGGATATCAATTCCAATGAAGTAAGTATCTTAAAAAATAATAATAATCACATAATACCTTGTAACAGTGTCATCATATCTTTTACTTGTGGTGTGTGTGTGTGTGTGTGTGTGTGTGCGTGTGCGTGTGTGTGTGTGTGTGTGTGTGCGTGTGTGTGTGTGTGCGTGTGTGTGTGTGCGTGTGTGTGTGTGTGTGTATGTGTGTGTGTGTGTGTGTGTGTATGTGTGTGTGTGGTGGTTGAGTTAGGATAATTCCACAGGTTCCAGTTTGACAATAATAACTTACTCCTTTCATATATATATTTTTTTACACTTTTAATGGCGTATTAATATTTTGGCTAATAAATGTGTGAGTAACGACATGATGTACTCGTTGCCAGTTGACAGCCTTGGGTGACAAATACCTGCCAACTGTTTCCATACCATTCTAAGGGCAAATTTCACAGTTATTTTTTGTTCGTTAGGATGCTCCCCAAACACACACGTCAAGTCTCCAATATTTCCAAAGTGTTCAGCGTGGGTACAACACAACAACACCATCATAAAATCTATCAAACCTTTCCATCTTTACAATCACAACATTATTTACTCGCTGCATTCATCAAATATTTCAGTCCTAAGTCATATACACAGTCCAATATTTCAGTCCTAAGTAGTTTACACAGTCCCAAGTCATTTACAGTCCAATATTTCAGTCCCAAGTCATTCACAGTCCAATATTTCAGTCCTAAGTCATTTACACAGTCCAATATTTCAGTCCTAAGTCATTTACACAGTCCAATATTTCAGTCCTAAGTCATTTACACAGTCCAATATTTTGGTCCTAAGTAGTTTACAGTCCAATTTCTTTTATTTGGGTGATAAGAAATTGACACAACAAACCACTGTGAAATTTACCCAAAGACAGAAGGAGGAGTTGCTGGATATTAACAATCGCATTACAGTACATCAATTGCAATCCATAATTTCTAACCTACCAAGGATGCTGGAGAGAAAGGATGGCAAGCTATACGTATATAGATTATTTTTGATCTACAGTATGTAAATTATTAGTATTATTACCGTATATATGGCTTGCACTGTTGTTTACATACCATCGACCAAGTTACAATCAAAACCTACAATAATAATAATAAGGGTTTTTTGTTTTTGTTTGTTTGTTTGTATGTAAGCAAAGAACACTGGTTAAAAATAAAATCCAACACACACATTAAAAAAAGAAATAAGTTTTTTGAGTCGACTACACCTTGAGCAATCCTCTCTCTATTATATAAATGTTGTTGAATATTTATTACCTATACTCCTCACAGCCGAAAAAAAAAAAAAAGACAAAAATAAAAAACGATAATAAAAATGAGAGATCTACACACCAACAATATCATGCACTTCTCAATAATAATTATGTACAACAACACACACAAAAATAAAGCATCAATGTTTATCATGACACCTTTGCACAAACAGCTGCTGCAACCAACCAATCAACCAACTAACACATGAGATGCATCCTGGGTGGGTTAAAAATAATCATAGAGAATTAAGAATAGGTGTAGTGGGGATAGTTATACAATGAAATGCAGACAGACAGACAGACAGACAGATAGCAGCAGGAGTATTATTGTTGTTATTACCTAGACCGCTTTGTAGAGCACCAAGGAATGGTTATGTCTCGTTCAAGAAGCTCAATTTATGTGTACTGTAGTGTAAATAAAAGGTTTAAAGTGTAGAATTAATGAAATGTTGGGATGATAGTCAATTTGGTGATAGGGTGTGATGGGGAGGAAGGAAGGATAGAGGGGAGGGAAGGAAGGAAGAATAGGGAGAGAAGGAAGGAGGGATAGAGGGATGGGGAAGAAAGGAGGGATAGACGGGAGGGAAGGAAGGAGGGAAGGAGAGAAGGAAAGAGGGGAGGTTAAGAAGGCAGGATGGGGAAGAAAGTAGGGATATAGGGGAGGGAAGGAAGGAGGGATATAGGGGAGGGATAGAGAGGGAAGAAAGAGAGGAAAGGAAGGCAGAAAGGCAGAATGTTAAACTTGCATATATGTACTGTAATGTTTGTTTCTTAATGGCCAGTCACCCGCCCCCCCACTAAAAACACGGGCCACACCAGAGTGAACACAAAAATACAAACAAAAATACACAAAAATGTAAATAAAGCTCATTGGATTAATTGTTGTTGGTGAATAATGACATTTAATGATTCTACTGTTTATAAATAGCAGCTAAATCACCAAAACATTACTTTATTTCCACTTCCTTCCACATTACTTAATTTCCACATTACTTTACTTCCACATCACTTTATTTCCACATCACTTTATTTCCACTTCCTTCCACATCACTTTATTTCCATTCCTTCCACATCACTTTATTCCCACTTCCTCACACATCACTTTATTCCCATTTCCTTCCACATCACTTTATTTCCACATCACAAATTATTTCCACTTCCTTCCACATCACAAATTATTTCCACTTCCTTCCACATCACAAATTATTTCCACTTCACTTTATTCCACATTACTTTATTCCCACTTCCTCCCACATCACTTTATTTCCACATTACTTTATTTCCACTTCCTTCCACATCACTTTAAACAATAGATATTATAATACAAGGTGCCACAATTAAATCAGTATTCCACATTTAGGCGAAGTGTGAATTTTACATTAGTTAAGTTTTCCATCAGTTATTGTTATATTTACAGTGTTCAGATCAAAGGTGTGTGTGTGTGTGTGTGTATATGTGTGTGTGTGTGTGTGTATATGTGTGTGTGTGTATATGTGTGTGTGTGTGTGTGTGTGTGTGTGTGTGTGTGTATGTGTGTGTGTGTGTGTGTGTGTGTGTGTGTGTGTGTATATGTGTGTGTGTGTGTGTGTGTGTGTATGTGTGTGTGTATGGGGGGCACGGGAGTAGGGAAGGGGACAGGCTTGGGGAAGGAGGGTGGGAGATTTGGAGGGTGCAGGAATAGGTCACAGGCTTCCTACCCCCTCGCCCCCAAGACTGTCCCCCTATTCTTGCACCCCCTTAACCCCCCCCCACTCCCCCACCCCTCAAGAGATGTTATTTAAAACTTATGTATATATTTATTTGTGGCAGTTAAAGTTAATTATGAAGCAAACATGATTATTGTATGTATGTATGTTTGTTTGTTGGTAGGTATTTATAATGAATGATTTGACAACACTATGGATACTGTATGACTGGTGTGTGTGTGTGTGTATGAGAGAGTGAAAAGGAAGGAAGGAAGGAAGGAAGGAAGGAAGGAGGGAGGGAGGGAGGGAGGGAGGGAAAAGGAATGAAGGAAGGAAGTACAGGAGAAAAAGAAAAGAAGGAAGTACAGGAGAAAAAGAAAAGAAGGAAGTGAAAGGTAAATTGTTGAGGACAGGAGTGTGTGTGTGTATGTATGTTTCTCTCCTAGACTTGGTGTGTGTGTATGTGTGTGTATGTATGTTTCTCTTCTAGACTTGGTGTGTGTGTATGTGTGTGTATGTGTGTTTCTCTTCTAGACTTGGTGTGTGTGTGTGTATGTTTCTCTCCTAGACTTGGTGTGTGTGTATGTGTGTGTATGTGTGTTTCTCTTCTAGACTTGGTGTGTGTGTGTGTGTATGTTTCTCTCCTAGACTTGGTGTGTGTGTGTGTGTGTATGTATGTTTCTCTCCTAGACTTGGTGTTGACGAGACAGTTTTTCCTCTTCTTCGAGTTGATGTCTGAGTTTAATGACTCTTTCCCTCAACTGTGTCCACCATTCCATGTTCTCCAAGACCACGTCCTCTAACTGCTGGGCATACGCTGAAAATAAACAATAACAAACACCATGTAAGGGTTTTATTGGTGTTTATATTAAATATGATGGTAACACACAAACACATACATACAGTACATACAATACTTCATTATCTATCTATCTATCTATAGCTCTGATGCCTCGTTCCCTCCGGTAACTCCTTCCAAGGGTGTGGCCACGACAGAAGTGTCTCCAGTCTTCCCTGTTCCAACACTCCCTCCTTACTTGTTCAAACCCTCCTCTGACCCTTATGTTACTCTCCTTTACATACTCTTCCACTCTGTTCCAACACTCCCTCCTTACTCCCTACTCTGTCTGTCATGTTACTCTCCTTTACATACTCTTCCACTCTGTTCTGCCATCTAACTGGTGGTCTGCCTCTCACACCGTGACCACAGCCCACAACTTCACTTCCATACACCTTCTTTACAAACTCCTCACCTTACATTCTCTCTACATGTCCAAACCATCTCAGTGTATTACACTTCACTCTCTCAACCACTCCACACTCAATACCAATTACCTTCTCACTCATACCACATCTCTCATACACACTCTCATTACTTTCTCCATCCCACCTTGTCAGTCCACATGCACCTCTCAGATAACTCATTTCCACAGCACCTATCCGAGACTGATGAGCCCTACTCCAATGATGGTAACACACAAACACATACATACACACAATACTTCATTAATTCAATAATATTTTAATTAGTCCTAACACACACACACACAAACAATATTTCATTAATCCCATAACATTAATTAGTCCTAACATTAAATATGGTAACACACACACACACACATACATATACATACACAATATTTCATTAATCCCATAATATAAACATTAAATAAGATGGCCTACTCTCCACATCATAATCTACTTCAATACTCCACTTTCCACCTATCCAGTACTTACCATCCACTTCAATACTCCACTTTCTACCTATCCACATCATACTCTACTTTCTACCTATCCACTACATATTCCACTTCAATACTCCACTTTCCTCCTATCCAGTACTTACCTTCCACATCATACTCCACTTTCCACCTATCCAGTACTTACCATCCACATCATAATCGACTTCATTGGTCATCTGGTATAGTGGTATCAACATTTTATCCATCTTGTCCCGGTGTGCGAAGTATTGGCCGTGTAAATCCACCACCTCCTCTTCTGCTTCCTGTACGTGACCCATTGCTACTTGGAACGCCTGCTGGTCGGCACTCATCTCGTTCTCCTGTTGGGTTTGTGTTTGTGTTTGTTGGGTTGGGTTTGGTAGGGAATGAAAGGTGTTGGTTGGTTGGTTGGTTGGTTGGTTGGTTGGTTGGTTGTGTTTGTGTTGGGTTGGGTTTGGGTTTGGTAGGGAATGAAAGGTGTTGTGTTGTGATGTTGGGTTTGGGTTGGGTTGGGTTGGGTTTGGTAGGGAATGAAAGGTGTTGGTTGGTTGGTTGGTTGGTTGGGTTGGGTTTGGTAGGGAATGAAAAGTGTGTATAGTTAGTTAGTTAATAAATAATAAATAAATAAATAAATAAATTAATAAATGAAAGAATGGAGGTCGGGTAATTCAAGAACAAACAAGTAAATAAATCATGAATATAAACACAAATATCATAAACAACAAATAACTCCTGATTTTTTTGTTGTTGACCAGCCAGTGTTAGAAAATAAGTGTGTGTGTGTGTGTGAAGTTAGTGAATGAATGACTGTGTGTAGTGAATGAATGACTGTGTGTGTAGTGAATGAATGTATGTGTAGTTAGTGAATGAATGAATGAATGTGTAGTTAGTGAATAAATGAATGTGTGTAGTGACTGACTATATGAATGTGTGTGTGTGTGTAGTGACTGAATGACTGACTGTGTGTGTGTATAAGACTTACATTAAGGTTAGAGAGTCTGGAGTAGTCGACATCATTGGTTCCGTTCTCATCGAGGTCCTTATCGGTGGGGGAGTTTTTATAATTGTTCTCGGCATTTTCAGAAGCTCCGCCGCCCAGTTCTTTCACACGGTCTGCATATCTGAACGAGAGAGTGTATAATAAATGTATAGTGTATTCTTATGTATGTATGATTGCATGTGTATATAATGTCTAGTGTATTCTTATGTATGTATGATTACATGTGTATATAATGTCTAGTGTATTCTTATGTATGTATGATTGCATGTGTATAAACCACTACAATACACACAAACTTACTCTGTGTGTGTGTGTGTATTTCTTGTGTATTTTTATGTATGAATGCATGTGTATAAATCACTACAATACACACAAACGTACTCTGTGTGTGTGTATATGTCTAGTGTATTTTTATGTATGATTGCATGTGTATAAACCACTACTTAACAATACACACAAACTTACTGTGTGTGTATTTCTCTCGCATATGATTGCATGTGTATAAACCAGTAGTTCTTGTTATCAACACAAAATACACACACAACCTTACTGTGTGTACATCTAAGTAGTGTATATTTTTCATAATTTTTGCATTATTGTATGGAGAAAACAACTTATTGAAGCCAGTACCTTTTACCATTAAGGAACCCTGTCATGTACTTACAATATTCAGAGTTAAATGAGTCCTACAAAACAGAGATAGAGACAAACAGAAACAGAAAGAAACAGAGAAAGACAAACAAACAGATAGAGACAGAGAGAGACAGAAAGAAACAGAGAAAGAGAGACACAAACACAAACAGATAGAGACAGAAACATACAGAGAGATAAAGATATACCCACCTTAGAGTATTGAGGGTATGTTCACAGCAATTCATGCCTGGTGAAATCATGGCAATCATACACGTTCTACTCTTGTCGCCGATGAAGGAGTCTCGAAGCACCTGGGTAAGTTTAGAGGCTCTGAAGGGCAGGTGTGCTCCTCTTCGACCAAGGGCACGTATACACTCCTTCAGGGCAAGCAGCGATTTGTTGATTTCAGCTCCTTCCATTCCTGGCGATGACGGGAGATGGGTTAGTTGGTTTGTTGGTGGGGTGGGTTGTGTTGTGTTGGTTGGTGTGTGTTGGTTGGTTGGTGTGTGTGTTGGTTGGTTGGTGTGTGTGTTGGTTGGTTGGTGTGTGTGTTGGGTGGTGTGTGTGTTGGGTGGTTGGTGTGTGTGTTGGGTGGTTGGTTGGTGTGTTGGGTGTTGGGTGGTTGGTTGGTGTGTTGTGTGTTGGGTGGTTGGTGTGTGTGTTGGTTGGTTGGTTGGTGTGTTGGGTGTTGGGTGGTTGGTTGGTGTGTTGTGTGTTGGGTGGTTGGTGTGTGTGTTGGTTGGTTGGTTGGTTGGTGTGTTGTGTATTGTGTGGTGTGTGTGTTGGTTGGTGTGTGTGTTGGTTGGTGTGTGTGTTGGTTGGTGTGTGTGTTGGTTGGTGTGTGTTGGTTGGTGTGTGTGTTGGTTGGTGTGTGTGTTGGTTGGTGTGTGTGTTGGTTGGTGTGTGTGTTGGTAGGTTGGTGTGTGTGTGTGTTGGTGTGTATGTGTGTGGAAGAGAGAGAGAGAGAGGTGGTGGAAACAGTATACACACATATACACATGTACAGTCACACTTTTTCGGGGTAAATGTACAGTAACTTTTTTTGTCAAATGTACAGTACTTACTTGTCTGTCTGTTAGCACTTGATACATCTGCTCCTCTCTCATTACCAGCCAAGTCGATCAGAGAGAACTTGCCATGTAGTTTGTAAGCTTTGTCTCCTTGCTTCTCTATCCTATCTAAATTTCTCAAGATTATCTGCAAAAGACAAATGTAGGGGTTATTAAAAGATGTACCGTAGGTGTGGATATTAAAAGATGTACTGTAGGTGTGGATATTAAAAGATGTAGGTGTGGATATTAATTAAAAGATGTAGGTGTGGATATTAAAAAATGTAAGTGTGGATATTAAAAGATGTAAGTGTGGATATTAAAAGATGTAAGTGTGGATATTAAAAGATGTATTGTAGGTGTGGATATTATAAGATGTAGGTGGTGGATATTAAAACAAACATAGATACATTATTAAAAGGCGATGGTTGTAGATTTTAAAAGCTATGAGTGACTGCTATTTTCTTCCTCAAAATTTTAAATGAACATATATATATATATATATATATATATATAAACAACATAAAGGTGAGTAACGAGTGACACATGAGTAACAAGTGAATAACAAGTAAAAATTGAATTAAGTGGAGAACAAGTAACAAATAAGAAATGAACTAAGTGAATAACAAAGTAACAAATAACAAGTAATTAACAACAAACGAATAACAAGTAACAAAGAACAAGTAACAAACAACAAATGAATAACAAGTAACGAAGAACAAACAAATAACGACTAAAATCCCACACACCTGGAAGACAGCATGTGAGCGAGAGGATTGGTTATTGGCTGCCGTTTGTCCAGAGGTGCGTACTTGTGACCCCAGACTAATGAGACGCAACACATCGTCTACGTTCTGACACACGCGTTCCTGGAGACCCACAACTTGTACCACGTTCTTGCCGTCCTCAAGAACACGAAGTTTGGTCTTACTGTTCAGCAAGTCGAACACCTGAGGCAGAATATAAGTACGTTTATAGTCGGTATAAAATTTGTGTTCCACTACAGCCTCTATCTATCTAGCTATTTCTATCTGTCTATCTATCGCTATTTCTATCTGTCTAACTATCTCTATTTATATATCTATCTATCTAACTATCTCTATTTATATATCTATCTATTGCTCTATCTATCTAAGCATAAGAGGCCAAAAGGAACAAAAGTTTTGAACAGGGTATAGTTAGGTTAGGTTAATGGAGAATCAAGGTATGGTTGGTTGGTTGGTTGGTTGGTACAGGTTAATACATTATAATACTCCTCCTCCTGCTTAAATGGCTACACAATCAATATAACCATTAATTGAAGGCATGGGTACAATCATAATCCCATTAACTGAATAATCACATAATTATCCCATTAACTGAATAATCACATAATTATCCCATTAACTGAATAATCCCATAATAATCACATTAATTAAATAGTAACAGAATCTTCCTCCTCCTCCTCCTCTTCTTCCTTACCTTGCCACCATATATTTCAAAGAAGCTTGCAGACACTTGTAGGTTAAGGTTTCTATACTTTGGGTTTTTGGTGTATACAAAGACATCCTTGGCTACCATGGCATATATTCCCTTGGCACAGTCTTGGCTCTTACCCTGGAAGTCACCACCCATTGTGTGTGTCTTACCCGAACCTGTCTGTCCATAGGCAAAACAAGTAGCCATTCCTCCCTCAAAGACAGTCTGGACTAGTGGTCGGGCTGTATATCTGTTGGTAGTAGTAGTAGTAGTAGTATTAATATTATTATTATATATTTAACACATTATTATTATTATTATTATTATCATTAAGGTTTGTATATATTTAACACATTATACAATACATTACGTTACTTATACAAATACAAATAAAATACAACATAACTTAGGGTGCATTCACACCAAGCGAGTCGAGTCGCGTCACATCAATTCAGAGTAAGTCACGATGAGTCATAATTCGCCACCCGCAGTTAACATTAAATCATATGGATGCAAGGCAAAGCCGTTCACACCGGATGCGTCCCATTTGTGTGTCAGTCACAGCAAGTCCACGGTGGTGAATCACTTACCAGCAGGAATAAATGAACTATTACCATGTTTTTTTATTCATACACACATACTTATTGTTGGAATTTTTAATAAGATATTTCTTACCATAAAAGAATTGTCAGCACTCCAACAGCACGTCTGTAATTAATGTTCCTTTTCTTTATGGAAGATCCTGCCAACTCCACCACCTTATTGAAGTTTTCACTACTGTAGTCATCTTAAAGGAGTCGGAGAATTTTTCTGGATGGTTCAGCAAGTCTGGGAATAAATGACTGAAGTTTCCAAAATCTGGCCTTTTGGTGTTGAGTTCATGTATCTAGATTGGGGTTATCTTACATCTACAACGACGACAAAGCCTTAACAGAACAGCTACCTGCCTCACCAACTGAAAATGGGTCCATTGTTCTTGAAATCTGGCACCACTGAGTAAACAGAGTAATGACTTGACTCTGGCTGAGGCTGTCTGTGTGAACGGAGATTTTGTGTTTCGACTCGCACCAATTGACGTACACTGACTTGATGTGACGCGACTCGACGCAACTCGCTTGGTGTGCATGCAGCCTTATACAAATAAAATACAACATAACTTACTTATACAAATAAAATACAATAAACGATTACTTACTTATATACGAGTTCGTTATGACAAGTTTCATCAAAGGCATAATCAAATCTGAAGTTCTGGTTCTCCAGGTATTTGGTGAGGTCCACTTTGGTCCGTGGTTCATGTACGGACAAGGAGTTTCTCTTTGGAATGGTTATCACATCTATCTCTCGTTTAGCTTGTTCTGAAATATAGAAAAATGCAATTAAATTACAATTAAAAATACAAAATAAACAGAAAAATGCAGTTAAAATACAAAATACACAGAAAGATACAATTAAAATACTAAATACAGAAAAATGCAGTAAAATATATACAACACAGAAATATACAATTAAAATTACACACACACACACAGATAATACTTCTATTTACCTTTTTTATTAAGAGGTCTCTTTCTAACAGCAACAGTAATCTGATGTTCCTCCAAGGGATCTCCATCTTTCAGAGTACGGAATTCTAACTCAGATCTGCGGCAAGAAAAAATGATAAATATTGACCATAGATTACATTCACTCCATTTATTAACATGTTTAAATTGAACACATAATTATTTATCTTTTCCCTTGATAAAAGATGTTTAAATTTAACAATTATTTATATCAGTTTCCTTGATATAAGATGTTTAAATTTAACATAATTATTATATCCTTTTACTTGATACAATGTTTAAATTTAACACAATTATTTATATATTTTCCCTTGATATAAGATGTTTAAATTTAACCTAATTATTATATCCGTTTACTTGATACGATGTTTAAATTTAACAATTATTATATCCGTTTATTGTACTTGATACGATGTTTAAATTTAACACAATTATTTATATCCTTTCCCTTGATTATTCATTATAATAATAAATAATATTATTAACCTACCTAAACTCTCTAATATTAACACATATATTCATTATATTAATTAATACTGTAATAATAATATTAACACCTTATTATTCATTATATTAATAAATAATGATAATAACATTAACCTACCTAAATTCTCTAATCATATTAAGGAATTCCCATTGTGGATTGCCAGGGTCGAGATTCATAAGTGCTTCCTTTTCTTCTTTCTTCTCTGCTTGTTGTTTCCTTCGTTCTTCTCGTTTCTTCTGGATGCGGTCCACTTCCTTCACTACGTTGCTTCTCCTCCGTGCTGGGGGACAAATTCACACACATTAACTATTATTGGTGATAATTAACAAAAAGTGTGGTTAATTAAACAAAAAGTGATTACAAATGAAATCTTTTAAGACATGCACACTTATACCCGATTACACATGAGCAAATACACGCATACATATAATATAAATACAGAATTATATGTATGTTGGTATATTAAACAAACACACACACACAAAAATTCCGGACACTCTGTATAATATATGTACAGTATTATATGTGTGTATGTTGGTATATTATACAAACAAACACACACACACACACACACAAAACTACTACTAATAACAACAACTTACAAGCAGGTACAGAGGCGGTTGCTTTGCTGACGGTGGATGTAGATATATTCTCCGTGGATCTGGCCGGGGACTGACCCAACAACTTATTCTGTAGGTTGGACCGCAGCTCACCATTTTGAGGAGGCTTCACCAGGTAACTCGGACGAGGACGGTTGCTGTCTGTAGGTTAGGTTGGTGGTTGGTTAGGTTAGGTTGGTGGTTGGTTAGGTTAGGTTGGTGGTTGGTTAGGTTAGGTTGGTGGTTGGTTAGGTTAGGTTAGGTTTGGTTGGTGGTATGTTAGGTTAGGTTAGGTTTGGTTGGTGGTATGTTAGGTTAGGTTGGTGGTTGGTTATACGGGACGCTAGAATAATATTGGATGTTTTGACTAAAAAAATAAATAAGTAATAATATATATATATATATATATATATAGTGTACTATTTATCTCAATTAAACCCAACAACACATCTTAGTATTTTGACTTAAATGAGCTAGAAAATAATCTTGTTAATCTGATTTAAACAAAAATAATAATAATAACAATAATAACATTACTACTACTAATACTACTACTATTACCTTTACTCCTGGTTGCTGGTGCTGGTGCTGGCTGTGTAATCTGTGTTTGTCGTGAGTACTGTAATGAAAAACAAATTACTAAACCAATTACAAAACAATACCAAGTACAAAACAAATTACAGTACAATGATTACTGTAATATGAAGACGAGTACAAAACCTATTACAATGATTACTGTAAAAGAATTAATTTTTCCTTTAATTAAGGTTATAAAGTTACAGTATATATGTGAGGAATGATGTAATAAATGACAATGTGATAGTGTTACAAAATTGGAGGTAAATGAGTCCTTCAAATATTGCCACGAAACACACACACACACACACACCTATATGGAAGGAGGTTGTTTCATGGCATAGTCAGGAGGAATCAGAAGCCTCCAATTTTCATACACAATCACCGAGTCTTTAATTATTTACTATTAACACCTTACCTGTGTATAATATTGTATTGTTAACTTAACCTACAATTGTTAGTGTTAATATTAATGCATTCAGTGTTAGGGTTAGGCCTATATATATATATACACGCAAAATGTCCAAACACACAAGGCCTATATACACACAAACACAGTAAAAAAAACGCAAGCACGCAGTAAAAATATGCACACAAAAAAAAATGCATACACACAGTAAAATAAATGCAAACACACACACAGTAAAATAAATGCAAACACACACACACACACACACATATATACACACGCAAAAAATGCAAGCACACAGTAAAAAAAATTGCAAACACACAAAAAACGTAAGCACACACACGGTAAAAAAAAAAAAAAAAAAAAATGCACAGGCAAAAAATGCAAGCATACACGCAAAAAAAAACACACACACACACGCAAAGAAAAAAACGTAAACACACACACACGCAAAAAAAAACTTAAGCAAACAAACACACACACATACAAGTCCTGTATGTCCAAAACTCGTTATACATTGGGTGAACACAAAGGACCGATTCCACTATGGTATTGGTTTGTTAGGATGCTCCCCAACTAACCAACCACATTGTCAGGTAGTTCTATTATTACCACGGTTTGTTAGGATGCTCCCCAACTAACCAACCACATTGTCAGGTAGTTCTAGTATTACCACAGTTTGTTAGGATGCTCCCCAACTAACCAACCATACTGTCAGGTAGTTCTATTATTACCAATAGTTTGTTAGTGGAGTAATTAAATTAATCAAATAAGTCATTTATATACACAGTTCAGTTACTTTGGTTGGGGTGTTTACAAACCAAAACAAACCACTGTGGAATCAGCCCTAACTAAAACTCCCTATGATTATTAGCAATGAAATGGTCACCTACATAAACCTACTAAACATATCCTTCAATCCTACATTTACATAAACCTACAAAACATATCCTTCAATCCTACATTTACATAAACCAAAAAAATATCCTTCAATCCTACATTTACATAAACCTACAAATACATTTCCAAATAACTTTTTTTTTTACACTACAAGAATAACAACATCAATAACAACAACAATAACATGCACAAATAATACAACTACAAAATACAACTGTAACAATACATAATTACTTCCTCATTAATTAACACTAATAATATTACATAAATACATACATACATACACTAATTTATTTCCATTGTGTGTACAGTATGTTGCTGTGTTGAAATCTGTCAAACCTCAACTTAATACAAACATCAACAATAATAATATATTTTCTTGTCATTTCCAAATTTCCAAACCAACACAAAATATATTCGTCTCCACAGGACTGGCATTATTTTATATGTATGTACATTCGCCAAACAAAATATGTATTCAGGCTTGCTTCCAATATAATTATGGTCTGATTGAGTTTTAATTATGCGAGATGAAGCAAATATGAAACAGTGTAAGCGTTGTAATTGGTTCACTAATATGTATGTATGTCAAATGATTCAAAGCTTCAACTAGACCTGGATACAAATTTTGGATTGCAAGTGTAATCTGAAAAAAAAAAAAAAAAAAAAAAAAAAAAAAAAAAAAAAAAAATTGAAATTCCCCTATTGATAATTTTACTTACTTTCCATGTAAGGATGCTTCCAATATTTTGTTTGCCTACTGTACACTCAGAAATCAGTTTTATTGAGACACCTTGTAGAATTTAAGTCCTTCTGATCGTGAGGTATAGATAATATTTTCATTTTTTATTTTTTTAAGCAGACTTTACTGTTGTGTTGTGTTTGAATACATGTGTGTGTGTGTGTGTGAATTCATGTGTGTGTGTGTGTGTGAATTCATGTGTGTATGTGTGTGAATTCATGTGTGTGTATGTGAATTTATGTGTGTGTGTGTATTCATGTGTGTGTGTGTGTGTATTCATGTGTGTGTGTGTGAATTCATGTGTGTGTGTGTGTGTATTCATGTGTGTGTGTGTGTGAATTCATGTGTGTGTGTGTGTGTGTGTATTCATGTGTATGTGTGCGATACATTTACCAGACTATCTTAAATAAAACTGTATATTTCTGAGTGTGGTGAAATTACAAACGGAAAATTAACCATAAAAATAAGGAAATAACAATGACGACAACACACAAACAAACACACAAACAAACAACAATGATGACAAGACACAAACAAATAAATAAATAAACATGGAATAATAAGACAAACTATTAGAAAAAAAAAAAAAAAAAAATGGACTTTTAATACTATCATATATTTTTTTATTTCTATGATGGGAGGAAAATTATTACTTACAGCATCATCATCATCATTATCATCATCATCATCATCATCATCATCCACATCCTCATCATCATCCTGGTAGTAGTAGTAGTAGTAGTAGTAGTGGTAAGCATGGTAAAATGGGGGGGGGGAGGGGGTTAAGGGAGTGAAAGGTGTTATATTATTAGTCAAGATGGGAATTATTGGGGGGTTGGGATGTGTGTGTGTGTGTGTGTATATATATGTATGTGTGTGTGTGTGTGTGTATTTACCTATTTTTGTGACATTTGTGTGTGTGTGTGTGTGTGTATGTATGAATGTGTACCAGGTATGCATGCATGTACAGTCGTGGTCAATAATAATCATCCACATATGGGTAACTTTAACAATTTACTGTGTAATGTTTTCATGTTCACATATAATTTCATTGATTTAAGTAGTGTGTAGCTGCTTGTAGTAAATTAAAAGATGGTACTTAATCTATTTATTGGAAAGTTTATCAGCTAAGGAACAGAGGGAAGCAGTCAATATTTTACGTAAGTTACTCCTATGTGGATGATTATTTTTGACCACGACTGTATGTATATATGTACAGTTGGCTCCACTCCCATGTTTCTCCCCTCACGTTGCCAATGTTGGGCCAGTCAGAAATTCGAATCCCGATCCACAAGTTGAAATATTCGAAACATTCATATCCTTAGAGTGAAAGATATGAATGTTTCAATTATTTTAACTTGAAACGCGGGAGTGGGGGGTGCAGGAGTAGGGGGACAGTCTAGGGGGGTTTTTGGAGGGTTAGGAGGGTCTGTCCCCTATTCCCGCATCCCCCAAGTCCCCCCCCCAAGCCTGTCCCCTACTCCCACACACCCCTAATAATGTTAATATAACCAGATACAATAGTTACATTATAATCTATTTTCTATCCCAACAATAACATGTGTAAATTATAATGTGAACTATTTATCTGTCATCCCTGTATTTAAATTGTATTACAACTTACTGTATGCTGCCGACTATACCAAAACTATACATACATACAATTTTGTTAGTTAAGAATAATAATGAAAATAAAATAAACACTGGTAAAATCAACCTCCTCGTGTAAAATAATAATAATAATAATAATAATAATAATAACAACAACAAACTCTTCATTTAATTATAGGTTAATTTTCTTGCTGGTAAATTATGAGGTCTTTAATTCCTCCAAAATATGTCTTGAAACAACAGATAATAATAATAATAATAAGTAACAATTAAAGTCTGTTTTGTGGTATATAATAGTTTGGAGGAAACGGTAACCTAATTCATTCTCAAAACAACTAACTAATTGGTTCAGCCATTATTAAATATCCAGTAACATTATTTTCTATTATTACTATTATTATTATTATTATTATTATTACTATTATTATTACTATTATTATTATTATTACTATTATTACTATTATTATTACTATTATTATTATTATTACTATTATTATTATTATTACTATTATTATTATTATTACTATTATTACTATTACTATTATTATTGTGAGGTGCTGCAAAATCACTTTCATACGTAAATATAATCATACAATATTTTATTATCTTTATATAAACTTAATTAACATACATACATACATAAATACAACAATAACATACATACATCTATAACAATACATATGGTTAGCAAAATAAGGCATTGTACAGTCAACAACAAAAATAAGTAAGGGGTGGGTGGGAATAGGGGACAGGCTTTCTACCCACTGGGCCCTATAAGCCTGTCACACCCTTATTCCCGCACCCCCCCCCCCAAGCCCGCACCCCCTAAATAAAACAATTCCACACTTCAACAACAACAATAATAACAATAACAACACTATCGAACACATATATTCATCCTAAAATAATAATAATAATAATAATATCTTACCTAATGCAATAAAATTAAGTCAATAATTTATACTCCTTTTATTTATTTATTTTTTTCCATAAGCCTTGTAAATACTTGAATTATTATTATTATTATCATTATTTATTATTATTATTATTTCTATGTAACTTTATATTCCTTTTATTTTATTACTTGTATTATTATTATTATTATTATTATTTCTATGTAAGTTATTATTATTATGATCTTTTTATTACACGTTACAAAGTTATACAGAAGTACATAAGTTGTGGAAATTTCTTTATGTAATTGTGTGTATGTATTTATTCTGTATGTTCATGTGTGTGTATGTGTATTTTTCTGTATGTTCATGAGTGTGTGTGTGTGTATGTAATTTTTCTGTATGTTCATGTGTGTGTGTGTGTGTATTTTTCTGTATGCTCATGTGTGTGTGTGTGTGTGTGTATTTTTCTGTATGTTCATGTGTGTGTGTGTGTGTGTATGCAAGTTTTCTGTATGTTCATGTGTGTGTGTGTATTTTTCTGTATGTTCATGTGTGTGTGTACATGTGTGTGTGTGTGTATGTGTATGTTCGTGTGTGTGTGTGTGTGTGTGTGTGTGTGTGTATTTTTCTGTATGTTCATGTGTGTGTGTGTGTGTACATGCGTGTGATTACTGTACTATCAATCTAGGCCATCAAAAGCCGAATTAATTAGGCTATGGCAAGTACAGTATAAGGGACAGTACACACACACACAGTCATGAATATACAGTACACACACACACAGCCATGAATATACAGTACACACACACACAGCCATGAATATACATAAAAATACACACACACACACACAGCCATGAATATACATAAAAATACACACAGCCATGAATATACAGTACACACACAGCCATGAATATACATAAAAATACACACACACACACACAAAGCCATGAATATACATAAAAATACACACACACACACACAACCATGAATATACATAAAAATACACACACACACACAGCCATGAATATACAGTACACACACACACACAGCCATGAATATACAGAAAAATACACACACACACACACACAGCCATGAATATACAGAAAAATACACACACACACACACAGCCATGAATATACAGAAGAATATACAGAAAAATACACACACACAAACAAATGAATAATATATATGTATGTTATTTAACTATTTTCAACCATAATAAGGATATATTAACTAAAAATCATTAAAGATTATAGTAAAGACATATACCAATTTCTAAATAACTAGACACACAGACAGACAGACACACAAGACCAAGGCAGGCAGGCAGACAGACAGACAGGCAGAACACACATGCATATACTGTACACACACACACACATGCAGATACAAACGCACACACAAGACAGATACAAGCAGAACACACACATACAACATACATACAAATACACACAGAACTCGCATATACAACCACATACACACACACACACATACATACAAGCAGATATATATACATACACACACTGACAAGCAGATATATATACTGTACATACATACATACATATATACACACACACAACATAAAGATATGGTTAGTAATAATAATAATTGATTTCTCCAAATAAACAATAACAACAACAATAATAATAATAATAATAATAATAATAATAATAATGACATGTTATTGTTGTTTGAAATAGTTTGGAGGAATCCTTTACTCCATATACCAAAAGTTTATTACCGCTATAATTATTTTATTTATAAATACAGTACACAGCAAGGTAGAAAATACATACATAAATAATGATAAATAGGGATAATAATAATGATAAATAATGATAATAATGATAAAGTTATATATAATGATAAATAGGGATAATAATTATGATAAATAATGATAATAGATGATAAATAATGATAATAAATACTGACACATGATAAATAATAATACAAAATTAATATATAGCCTTTTTAAACAATCCATGCAACATGCAAACAGGCAGATAAACAGACAAGTAAACAGGCAGATACATACATGCAAACAGGCAGATAAACAGACTTAAATAGGCAGATTAACAAACATCCAAACAGATTAACAGACATGCAAACAGGCAGATAAACAGACAAGCAAACATGCAAACAGATAAACAGACGAGCAAACAGGCAATCAAGCAAGCAAACATGCAGGCAAACGGACATGCAAACAAGCAAACAAAATCTCCTTCAAACAAACAAGCAAAACCAAAATAATTTCCCAGAAATCCAAACAAACAATATGTGTAAGTTTTATTTCACTTATATTTATTTATTTCTGAATTATAATAATCCCTAGTAAGTAATTTTTTAGTTAATTACCAAAGTAAAAAAAAAAATATATAAAAATATAATGACTTTTTTTTCATTTTTTTTTTTTTTTTTTTTTTGGTTATAGGGAATAGGGAGGGGAAGATTATTATGAATATTATTATTATTATTATATTCACATTATAATTATATGTTATTATTGTTATTATTATTATTGTATTTACATTGTTATTATTATTATTATTATTTGAGGGGTAAGGGGAACCATTATTCTTTTAGTGGTGGTTGTAAGGTGGTGGGATAAGGTGGGGTGTGTGGGGGGGGGGGGGGGGGAGCGTCGGGTGTTGGACTGACTGAGTGAACAGACAGCTTGGATTATATGCCAGCGGAGAAGGAGAGTATACAGATGATAGATAAACATATACAGTTGGGGAACAATGTATCTGGACACTGTTGATGGCTTCTGGTAACAATGTCAGTGATAAACACGTTTGGAAATAGGCAAAATTTATTCATTACTACATAAGGATGACTGATATTGGGTGACGTCGACCAACCACAGACACTGAAAGAAAAGTTATCCTTCAATTCATAAAGACTTTCTCTCATTGATGTGTTTACTTTTGGGGATGTTGCCAGAAGACGCCAACAGTGTTCACATACATTATTCCCCAACTGTACATTGTATGTGTATATGTGTGTTATATTTGTATGTATGTATGTGTTATGTAAGTACAGGTATATATGTACTGTAAATATATATATATATTATTGACAGGGGTGAGTAGGGGCTGACTGACTACCTGTTTGTGTGTTCGTGGTTGTCGTTGTAGTTTGGTGGAACTCAACACGGCCACATCACTTATTCTTTCTTTCATTTTTATCTATAAATATTTTCAAAACAAGTTACATATTATATATTTTATAGTAATAAGAAAGTATTTTATCATTTCATCATTTATTTATTATTTTGTATAAAATATTGAATTATTTTACTATTTATTACATATATATATTTATTTTACTATCCATTATATATATATTTTTTATTTTGCAGCTACTACTTGTAATAAACATTTAAATAAATCTGAAATATATCTTTAACAACAAATAATAATAACAGTATTACAAATGACAACAATAGTTAAAATAATTATAATAAGTTTTGAATTAGTAAACCTTTCAATGTGAGTAGCTGATTAATTTTATCCAATGGGGGAAGACGCACGCACGCACGCACAAACAGGTAGCCTTATATTGGTAGGTAGATAGTAAGGTGTGTGTGTGTGTGTGTGTGTGTGTGTTAGGTAGATAGTAGTGTGTGTGCGTGTGTTAGGTAGACATATAGGTGTACAGTACGTGTGTGTGTGTGTGTGTGTGTGTGTGTGTTAGGTATAGATGAAATTGAATTAAGTAAAAACGAAGGCAAAAACTTTATAAAGAGGCAAGCAGGTTGAGTCAGCCGGGAGTCTGGTTGTTTGGTATATAGTTAGTTTACGATTGTTAGGGTACAGTCATGGGTGATAGTGCTTGACCAGGATCCACCGAGTGTTGGAGAGTAACTGAACAGAGTTGGAAAATGTGAGTCTTCTAAACCTCTCTCAATGTTGAGAATGGTTTGGAAAATTCACTTGTTCCAACTCTGTTCAGTTACTCACCAACACTCCTTGTACCCTGGTCAGGCACTATCACCCATGACTGTACATTGTTTGTTCGGGGTTGGTTGGTTGGTTGGTAGGTAGGTAGGTAGCTTGTTTGGGAGTTGTTAGGGTAGATTGGTAGGTATTTCTTTAGGGTACGTTGTTTGTTTGGGGTTGGTTAGGGTAGGCTGGTTCTTGGTTTGGGGCTGTTTGTTCGGGATTGAGTTGTTAGGATAGGCAAACGTTTGTTTGGGATTGTTAGGGTACGTTTGGTAGGTTGTTTGTTCGGGATTGTTAGGGTACGCAGCGTGTTCGGGATTGTTAGGGTAAGTTTGGTAGGTTGATCGGGATTGTTAGGATAGGCAAGCATTTGTTTGGGAGTCGTTAGGGTAAATTTGGTAGCTTGTTTGAGGTCGATTGGTTGTTTAATTAAAATAGTTAGGGTAGGGTAGGGCAAGGCCAAGGATAGGTAGGGTATAGGCTATTTGTATTGGGGTATAATCCTACCATGGAGAGTCTAGTGGCGGACTGTGATCGGGCCACTTGATGCCCAGGGGGTCGCGGCAGATGTGACGTATGGGCAGCTGCAGGGTGGTGGGGGTGTAGTTGTCGCTGTGGTTGTGTGTTTGTGGTGGTGGTGGTGGTGGTGTGGTTATAAGCAGCTGGGACGTTGCTATGTGTATGTGATGACCTCAGTATACGACCTGACCCCCTGACTGTTGTTGTTGCTGTTGTTGCACCACTACCACCACCACGACCACCACCACCACTCACTCCAGATGATACGTAGTCACTCAGATCAGCCTCAGATAAACTCGACTCGTCTTCATCGTCCTGGTTGGTAGGTGGGTAGGTGGATGGATAATTTGGTTGGTAGGTGGGTAATTTAGTTGGTAGGTAGGTGGGTTGGTGGATAATTTGGTGGGTAGGTGGGTAATTTAGTTGGTAGGTAGGTAGGTGGGTTGGTGGATAATTTGGTTGGTGGGTTGGTGGGTAATTTGGTTGGTGGGTGGGTAATTTGGTTGGTAGGTAGGTGGGTTGGTGGATAATTTGGTTGGTGGGTTGGTGGATAATTTGGTTGGTGGGTTGGTGGATAATTTGGTTGGTGGGTTGGTGGATAATTTGGTTGGTGGGTTGGTGGTTAATTTGGTTGGTGGATAATTTGGTTGGTGGGTGGGTAATTTGGTTGGTGGGTGGGTAATTTGGTTGAGTGGGTTTGTAGGTGGGTGGGTAGGTAGGTGGGTGGGTTGATTGGAAATAACTTGTAGGGTTGGTAAGTTTAAGTAAGTACTATACGTAGGTACATACAGTAAGTAGGTCCAGACAATAAACGCATGTATTTCAACGAGACAAAATACACCCACTCCATTTAAATTCTAGATGTGGTATTGTACAGTTGCCAAAAAAGGTACAGCGACAACTATTGATACAACATTAAATATATTAATGTCCATAGTTGTTTGTAGGGATTATTAGTATGTATTACAGAAGGATATGTATATTTCCTTCTGTTATACATGCTTATAGTCCATACAAATAGTTGTAGATATTACTAGGGTTAAAGTTCTATCAAGATTTGTCGCAATACCTTTTTTGGCAACTGTACATCTTGCATATATACGACGGGGTTTTGTGGTTTTAATAATAATAATAATAATAATACATGTCACAGCCGAGTACAGAAGGGAAGGGATGAAAAGGAAATTGTGTAGTGCTAAAGAAATAGTTGTAGTAGTAGTAGTAGTAGTAGTAGTAGTAGTAGTAGAAGTAGTAGTAGTGGAAGTAGTAGTAGAAGTAGTAGTAGTGGAAGTAGTAGTAGTAGTTTTCCCTTTGACGCAGCTTGGGGGAGAGTAGTAGATGTAGTAGTAGTAGATGTAGAAGTAGAAGTAGAAGTAGTAGTATTAAAAGTAGCTTGGTAGTAGTCAAAGTAGTAGTAGTAGTAGTAGCGGCTTGGGCAATATCTATAGTAAGCCTTATTATTATTATTATTATTTCGAAACAAATAGATGGGGAAAGATGTGGCTCAAAATATTTCACAATCACAATAACCGCAAAAACAAACAAACCCTGATAACACAAACCCTTCTGACCCAACCACAACAAAATACCATCTCACCAAACCCACACGAGCTGACATACATACATACATACAAACACACAAGAGCTCACATACATACATACAAACCCACAAGAGCTCACATACATACATACAAACACACAAGAGCTCACATACATACAAACCCACACAAAATATTGAGAACATACAAACACACAATAATGCAAATATTTTAATTATAATTGCACTATATACATTCATATTTGTCAAACTACATTATATTATTATTAACTTAAAATACTTCATATAAACACATGTATGCTGAATACACACACACACACACACACACAGAGGAAATATATACTCACAAATCAAACCTATACACACACACACACCACGATGGAAGGAAAGTGTCGGTGGTTATTTGATTGTGGCTGTACATATGTGTGTGTGTGTGTGTGTGTGTGTGTGTGTGTGTGTGTGTGTGTGTGTACATGTGTGTGTGTATGTATTCAGTATAACCCGGATTTAACCTCAGAAACCTCCACACCACAACCCACACACTGACCACCTACACACACACACACACACACACACACACTTTCCTCGATCTATGACCCGCATATTATTTCCCTGTGTGTGTGTGTGTGTTTTTTGTATCTTTACAGGATTGAGTCAAGCTCGTAATGTCCCGTGTGTGTGTGTATGTGTGTGTGTGTGTGTGTGTGTGTGTTTGTGTGTGTGCGTGTTTGTGTGTGTAGGCTATTCGTGTGAGTGTACCTGTGTGTGTGTATGTATGTGTGTGTGTATGTATGTGTGTGTGTGTGTATGTGTGTGTGTGTGTGTGTGTGTGTGTGTGTGTGTATGTATGTGTGTGTGTGTGTATGTGAGTATATATGTATGTAGGCTATTAGGACGAGTATACATGTGTGTGTGTATGTTAGAATGAGGTCAAGTATTCTACCTTCATAATATTGATGAAAGACAACACAGTAAGTGATGTAGTCAGAAAATAGGAGGTTTGGGGAGTCCTTCAAACATTGCCACGAAACGCCACCCATATGGAAGGAGTTTGTTTCGTGGCATGGTTAGGAGGAAGCAGTAGTCTCCTATTTGTATACACGATCACACTGCTGGTAAATCTGAACCAAATTATTCCTCCAAACTATTCCAAGCAACAGGACACCATTATATTTATCCCTCTGGTCTTGTTTCCTGGCATAGTTTGGAGGAATCAAGGCACTCCAATGTATCAATAGTATACTCTCCCCTTAACAGTTGGTATATAATATTATCAAGTATATATCTGGACAAACTTATTCACAACAACAAAACAACACCACAACACCAACAACACCACAACAACACCAACAACACCACAACAACACCACCACCAACACCACAACACACCAACACAACAACAACAACAACACTTGATAATCTTTAATGTGTAAAATAAAATAAAGAATGGTGGTGATGGTAAATACGAAAGTTTATTAATGATATGTTGTTTGAGGATAACTGTACAATTTTTCAATCGTTTTATATCACAACAACACAACAACACAACAACAACACAACAACACTCACGTTGATTCCACGAGGCAACTAGTGACTGAGTGACTGACTGACTGACCTACCTTACCACATCACCACTCATGCACTCACATACATATACATAAAGTGGAGAAAAAGTATAACACACACACACACATAAAGTGAAGAAAAAGTATAACACACACACACACACACACACACACATAAGGTGAAGAAAAAGTATAACACACACACACACATAAGGTGCAGAAAAAGTATAACACACACACACACTACAAAAATGAAACGAGGGGTGAAGTGGGAAAATATCAGACCAAC
>JAWZYT010001189.1:250000-255476 GCA_034508575.1 Petrolisthes manimaculis
GTTACATTGGAGTACCATGATTCCTCAAACTATTCCAAGCAACAACACAACAGTGAATGAATGAATTGAAAATTGAAATGAATGAATGAATGAAAGTTAAAATGAATGAATGAATGAAAGTTAAAAATGAATGAATGAATGAAAGTTAAAATGAATGAATGAAATGAAAGTTAAAATGAATGAATGAATGAAAGTTAAAAATGAATGAATGAAACAACACCATTATTTTTGTTAATCTGAGTGTTCTGTTATTTCCTGACATACATACATACATTGGAGGAATCAAGGCACTACAATGTACAGTTGCCAAAAAAGGTATTGTGACAAATCTTGATAGAACTTTAACCCTAGTAATATCCACAACTACTTGTATGGACTATAAACATGTATATACAGAAGGAAATATACATATCCTTCTGTAATACATACTTATAAACATGCATGTATATACAGAAGGAAATATACATATCCTTCTGTAATACATACTTATAAGCATATATGTATATACAGAAGGAAATATACATATCCTTCTGCAATACATACTTATAATCCCTACAAACAACTATGGACATTAATATATTTAATGTATCAATAGTTGTAGCAATACCTTTTTTGGCAACTGTACAAAGTTAATTATTACCCACTTAGGGACCCTGTAATGTAGTCAGAACAATTGGAGGTTAGCAAATCCTTCAAATATTGGCATAGAAACACACACACACACACACAAAAAAAAAAAAAAAAAAAAAAAAACACCTATATTGAAAGAGCTCGTCTCGTGGTATTGGTTTGTTAGCTTCCCAACCAACCAACCACACTTATAAGGCTTCATTCATTATTATCCAAAAAGCTGAGTATCTACATTCACAAAATCTATCCAACAGTTAGATAATAATAATAATAATAATAATAATAATCGCTGCATAGTTTACTCACCAACTTCCTTAAATAAACTCACACAAATGTCAATTAAACGGATTTTGTTTCGTGGCATAGTCAGGAGGAATCAGAAGCCTCCACTAGATGTTATATGTTGTATGTATGTGTGTGTGTGTGTGTTTATTCTATCTGTGTGTGTGTGTGTGCGTGCGTTGTGTCTCAGTGAATATTCCAACTTAGAGATAGGTAAAGGTTAAATGTGAAAGGAGGGAGGGAGGAAGGGAGGGAAGGAGAGAGGTATAGACAAAGTGAATCGATATTGGTGTAGGTGTGAGTGACGTGGAGTTAGATAGATAGATAGAAAGACAGATAGATAGAGATAGATGGATAGATAGATAGATGGATAGATAGATAGATGGATAGACAGACAGATAGATAGACACAGATAGATAGATAGACACAGATAGATAGATAGACAAAAAGATAGATAGCATAACACACAAACACAGATAGAATAAACACACACACAGAACATAAAAAAGAACACAAACATACATAGCGCAAACACACACACACACAGATAAATTCAAGGTTATTCTTAAATTTTTCATTCTTCTGTGCAACTCTTCCCTTCCCTCTTACTCTCCTCACACACTCTCTCTTCACTTTCCTCCTCTTCTCCTCCTCCTCTTAGCTTTTCTGGTCTAAATCTTTCTCACTCCTCTTTCCTTCTCTCTCTCGTTTATTATTCATCTTTATTTTTCTATTATCCTACTCTCTCTCTCTCTCTCTCTCTCTCTCTCTCTCCTCTCTCTCTCTCTCTCTCTCTCTCTCTCTCTCTCTCTCTCTCTCTCATTTTCTCACACGTTTATTATTCATCTTTATTTTTCTATTATCCTCCTCTCTCTCTCTCTCTCTCTCTCTCTCTCTCTCTCTATCAATACAGGGTCGATACTGCTCATCTCCCTCTACTTATCAGGCGAAACTGTGTGTCTGTGTGTGTGTTCTTCTGCAGGTATATATTTTGTACCTGTGTGTGTGTGTGTACTTCTGCAGGTATATATTTTGTACCTGTGTGTGTGTATGTGTGTGTACTTCTGCAGGTATATATTTTGTACGTGTGTGTGTGTGTGTGTGTGTGTGTGTATGTGTGTGTGTGTGTGTGTGTGTGTGTGTGTGTATGTGTGTGTGATGTAGACACTAAAGGTGATATACACAAAGCAATAGGGTATAATATCTCACCCTCCTTACCCACCTATATAAACCAACTCACCATCAACACCCACCTATCTACCTACCAACACCCACCCACCTACCTACCCACATACGTAACCACTTCCTGCTTACCCACCTACCTACCTATACCTACCTATCTATCTACCTACCAACCCACCTACCATCAACACCCACCAACCCACTACTTTACCACTTCCTACTTACCCACTTACCTACCTACCAATTTTAACTACCCATCCACCTACCTACCTACCAACCCACCTACATACCTACCAATTTTAATTATCCTAGCTAACCTACTTACCCACCTACCTACCTACCAATTAAATCCTATGTGTGTGTATGTAGCCTATATGTAGAATGTATATGTATGTATGTGTTAAAAAAATAAATAGACAGACAGACAATCAAGACTATTATTATAAAGAGAATGAGGAAGAAATAAAGTTAACAGCAAGGATGTATGTGTGTGTGTGTGTTTGTGTGTGTGTGTGTGTGTGTGTGTGTGAGACCCTGAATAAAAATGTCAACAACAACAAATAATTAACAAAAAATATAATAAATAATAATAAAACAATAACAAAACAATAAAAATAAAATTAATAATAATAATGGCTGGAGCAACAGCATATTAGGTTAGGAGTGTGTGTGTGTGTGCGTGTGTGTGTGTGTGTGTGTGTGGTCAACCCTCTCCTATCCAGACGAGGTCACTTGTTCATATATGGTCACTATCTTCACTACCATTATTAACTACTATCTTCACTACCATTACCATTACTACGACTATCTTCACTAATTCAACTAATAATATGTAAATAATAATGATATACACAATACAATATATGTGTGTGTGTGTGTGTGTGTGTGTGTGTGTATGTGTGTACCAGGCTGCATGCGTGTGTCTCATTTCAAGGTTTGGACATGTTTGCGTGTGTGTGTGTGTGTGTGTGTGGAGAGAGAGAGAGAGAGAGAAGAGAGAGAGAGAGACTGAACCTTTTCAATTATTTGTAAACCCTGCCTCCACCTGCCAGGCCTCATAAACCTCCTCTCTATCTCCATTTCACCACCTCCACCTCCACTTTCTCTCTCCACCCTCCTCCACATTCCCATACCTAATAGGAGAAGAGAGAAATGATTTATATTGAAGTGTCTTGATTCCTCCAAAGTATGCCAGGAAACAGGACCACATGAACATAAATAATGGTACCTTATCCTGTTGCTTGTAATAGTTTGGAGGAATAAGTTGCTTCAGATTTATATTGGAGTGTCTTGATTCCTCCAAAGTATGCCAGGAAACAGAACCAGATCAACATAAATAATGGTACCATATCCTGTTGCTTGGAATAGTTTGGATGAATCATGTGCTCCAGATTTACCAACAGTGCCTCCTTCCCTACTCTGTGACAACTGGATGGCACTGTGTTTGTTTATCTTAGCTTATTGGCACTGTGTTTCCAGGCCTCAGTGCCACACACAAGCAGGCAAGGTCAGACAGACACACACACACCTTATATAGACATACACACCTATATACCACACAGTCCATTCTATGAGACACACACACCCCTTATACATACAACACACACACTTACAGAGACACACACACACACCTTAGAGACACACACACACCTTAGAGACACGCCCCCTTACACAGACACACACACACACCTTACACAGACACACACACATCCCTTATACATACAGACACACACACACCTCTTATACATACAGACACACACACACCTCTTATTCATACAGACACACACACACACCTTATACATAGACACACGACACCTTATAATATACACCTTTGTCTTTTGCTTTTCTTTATCTGTGTGTGGGTGTGTGGATATTGTATATATATATAAGGTGTTTGTGTGTGTGTGTGTGTGTGTGTGTGTGTGAGTGTGTGTGTGTGTGTGTACAGTTGTAGCCCCAAATTGGTGTCCCCCTTCAACCGAAACAAGGTCAGGCTCCATCAACCAACTTCTCTCTCTCTCTCTCTCTCTTCTCTCTCTCTCTCTCTCTCTCTCTCTCTCTCTCTCTCTCTCTCTCTCTCTCTCTCTCTCTCTCTCTCTCTCTCATTGATTTGTCTTACTCAAATCTCTCTTTCTCTCTCTCTCTCACACACACACAAAGAAATGCAGTACAGTTTTCTCTCTTCACTTTCCTGATATTGATCTGTCCTACTCCACTCACTCTCTCTCTCTCTTATTGATCTGACATGTCCTACTCCACTCATTGATCTGTCCTACTCCTCTCTCTCTCTCCGATATTGATCTGTCCTACTCCACTCTCTCTCTCTCTCTCTCTTATATTGAACTGCTCTACTCCTCTCCCACTCACTCTCTCTCTCTCTCTCTTTCTCTCCCACACACACACACTCTCTCTCTCTCTCTTTCTCTCTCCACTCTCTCTCTCTCTCTCTCTCTCTCTCTCTCTCTCATTGATCTGCCCTACTCCTCTCTCACTCTCTCTCTCTTATAAATACAGTAGTTAATATGTGTGTCACTATTTATATGCAACACTGTCCCCTTGTTTTTGTCGTGTTGAAGGTCAGGAATGTCACCTGGATGTGTGTTTTAACGTTTTAATTCACTGTGTGTGTGTGTGTGTGTGTGTGTGTGTGTGTGTGTGTGTGTGTGTGTGTGAGTGTGTGTGAGTGAGTGAGTATGTGTCTGTGAGTGAGTGAGTATGTGTCTGTGAGCGAGTATGTGTCTGTAAGTGAGTGAGTGTGTGTCTGAGTGAGTGAGTGAGTGAGTGAGTGAGTGAGTGAGTGAGTGTGTGAGTATGTGAGTGTGTGTGTGTGTGTTGTAGGGATAATTCTATAAAGTGTAGTGGCTGTATGTACCAAAGGGAAGGAGTGAGGCCCCAGTGATCTTTGCAGCCACGTAAATAAACCAGTGAAAAACTGAAGAGAGGCTAATACACACACACACACACACACACACACACACACACACACACACACACACAGAACACAAAACACACACACGCGATACAGAGAACACACACACACATATACAAAACACACACACGATACAGCAACACACAGAGAACACAAACACAGAACACAGCAACACAAACACACATACATACAGAGAACACACACACACATATACATATACAAAACACACACACACGATACACAGAACACAAAACACACACACACATACATACAGAGAACACACACACACATATACACATACAGGAAAAACACACGATACAGCAACACACACACACACACACACACAGGAAAAACACACACGATACAGGAAAAACACACACACACATACACAGAACACAAAACACACACACATACAGAGAACACAAACACACACTCCCGCACCCCTCAATAAAG
>JAWZYT010001190.1:5000-45000 GCA_034508575.1 Petrolisthes manimaculis
TCCATCTCCTGCTTCTCCTCCTTTTCATTCTCAATTTCCTTTTCCTCCACCTCCCTCTCCCTCCTCCTCTTTTTCTAGTATTTCCCCTTCCATCTATTCCTTCTTTCTTGACCCCATGCATTCCTCCTCTTTTTTCCTATCTACTATTTTCCATTCCTTCCTCTCCTCCTTTTCCTCCTCCTCCTCCACCTCCTTCTTCCTCCTCCTCCTCCTCTTTTTCTAGTATTTCCCCTTCCATCTATCTCTTCTTTCTAGCCCTCATTCCTCCTCTTTTTTCCTATCTACTATTTTCCATTCCTCTCTTTCTCTCTACCCCTATTCCCCTTCCTCTTCTCCTTCCCTCTATCCCCCTTCATTCCTCCTCCTTTTCGACCCCACCTCCGCTCAGGTAATAAAACACACACACACACACACACACACACACACACACACACACACACACACATATTTATATATATACACACACACACACACACATATACACACACACACATACACACACACACACACACACACATACACACACACACACACACACACACACACACACACACACACACACACACACACACACACACACACACACACACACACACACCTTCTATTTTTCTTAACCTTTTCTTTCTTTGCCTTCCTGTTATAGACACCTCCTCCTCTTTCTCCAACTCTCAATCCTACAGACATTTTTTATTTTGTTTTATTTTTTATTTATTTCTTTAAGCCTCGGGTTCTATATTCTTCTTTCTTCTCCATATAGGTGTTCTTCTTCTCTTATCTTATGTCCTTGATTATTTTTTATTCCAATTCTACATTCTTTTATATATCTCTTATGCCTCTGATTCGTATATGATTATAATGTTTACATATGGGTAATTTTCTCTGTCAGAAACCAATTTTCTCTTTCCTTGCCACACACACACACACACACACACACACACACACACACACACACATACACACACACATATTTATACACACACACTCTTTCACACACACACATACACACTCTCTCTCACTCTCTCTCTCTCTCTCACACACACACACACACACACACACACACACACACATATATATATATATATATATATATATATATTTATACACACACACACACTATCGACTATTTACACAGTCTCTCTCTAACTTGGTATGAGTGGAGTAACATGCAAACCCCACATCCATTCACCTCTGTACCAACTCTGCAGATACACACACACACACACACACACACACACACACACACACACACACACACACACACACACACACACACACACACATCATCATTAACTCTGCAGATAGAAATATTGACGTTGTGTTGTGTTTTGCTAATTGTCACTCGTATACTTCTTTTCACAAACCAACCATAGAATTATTTATTACACACCTTTCAGCTAAAAGTAGGAAAAGTGCCTCTAACTTAATTAAGGGAAAGAAGAGCAAAATTAATGGTTGTGTTCTGTTGTTGCTTGGAATAGTTTGTAACCCCTTCTTCTCTTTGCCGCTGTAAGACTGGAAGGATAAAATAGTAATGTTCTGTTGGATTAGCATCGCCTTTTATTCACTAATTTTGTTTACTTTCATTTTATTCAGAGAGAGAGAGAGAGAGAGAGAGAGAGAGAACGGATCTATTTTACACTATGCCTTAGAAAACGTCTCTCTCTATATATTTCCATGAGAGAGAGAGAGAGAGAGAGAGACAGACAGACAGACAGACAGACAGACAGACAGACAAACACAGACAGACAGAGAAAGGATATATTTTACACAATGCCCAAGAAAATGTCCCTCTTCTCTACCTTTCCATGAGAAAGACAGAGAGACAGAGAAAGAAAGAATATATTTTACACTCTGCCCTGTAGTAATCGTCCCTCTATCTCTCTGTCTACCTTTCCATGAGAGAGACAGAGACAGACAGACAGACAGATAGAGAGAGACAGAGAGAAAGAATATATTTTACACTGCCTTATAGTAAACGTCCTCCTCTCTCTGTCTACCTTTCCATGAGAGAGACAGAGACAGACAGTCAGACAGACAGATAGAGAGAGACAGAGAAAGGATATATTTTACACTATACCCTAGTAAATGTCCCTCTCTCTCTGTCTACCTTTCCATGAGACAGACAGACAGACAGACAGAGACAGACAGAAAGAAAGAATATATTTTACACTGCCTTATAGTAAACGTCCCTCTCCCTCTGTCTACCTTTCCATGAGACAGACAGACAGAGACAGAGAAAGAAAGAATATATTTTACACTCTGCCTTATAGTAAACGTCCCTCTCTCTATCTCTTGTCTACCTTTCCATGAGTGTGTGTAAACCCTAGTAGCTCCCTTCCTTCCCTTCCCTTCCCTTCCCTCCCTTCCCTTCCCTCCCTTCCCTTCCCTTCCATACGGTAACTCTGGAGTGATGAAACATTGACGTTCTGCCGTGTTAGGTCCCACTGCTGTCACACTTATACGGTCGATGAGTCTAACAGTCACTCTCTCACTCACTCTCACTCACACTCATTCTCTCTCTCTCTCTCTCTCTCACTCACACACATTCATACACTCCCTCACTCTCACTCTAACTCTCATTCTCTCTCTCCCTCCCTCACTCACTCTCACTCACTCTCACTCTAACTCTCTCATTCTCTCTCACTCTCTCACACACACATTCATACACTCTCACTCACTCTCCCTCTAACTCTCTCACTCTCCCTCACTCTCCCTCTAACTCTCTCATTCTCCCTCTCTTACTCACTGTCCCTCCCTCACTCACTCCCTCACTCACTCTCAGTCACTCATTCTCTCTCTCTCTCTCTCTCTCACTCTCCCTCCCTCACTCTCACTCACTCTCAGTCACTCATTCTCTCTCTCTCACTCTCTCACTCTCAGTCACTCATTCTCTCTCTCACTCAGTCACCGCCAAATCACCAGAGTTTTCAATCTTGTTCCTTCCTTCATTCATTCATTCCAGTCTTGTCCTTCATTCATTCATACATTCATTCCTTCATTCATTCATACATTCCTTCATTCATTCCATTGGTACATTTAGTAACATTGAGAACGTAAAAGGTATATATAATGATAATAACAATAATAATATATATACTAATAATAAATAACAATAATAATAATATATAATAATAATAATAATAATATATATATAATAATAAATAACAATAATAATAATATATAATAATAACAATAATAATATATATAATAATGATAAATAACAATAATAATAATATATAATATATAATAATAATAACAATAATAATATAATAATAATAATAATAATATATAATAATAACAATAATAATATATACAATAATAATATATATATAATAATAATAATATATAATAATAATAATAATAATATATAATAATAACAATAATAATATATACAATAATAATATATATATAATAATAATAATATATAATAATAATAATAATAATATATATATATAATAATAATAATAATATAATAATAATAATAATACTGTTGTCACCTGTCCGTCAGCCACTTTGAAGTAATAGCCTCATCTGCAAGGCAATAATGCAGCTTATTTGCAACTCGCCAGGGCAGCCTTGTTATTGTTGCAGAAATTTACACTTGTAAGACCACACACTCGTTCTCTCTCCCTGTGTGTCTTTGTGTGTGTGTTTTTCTCTCTCTCTGTGTTTCTGTCTCACTCTTTGTTTTTGTTTGCAGAAAGTTGTGTGTGTTTGTTTGCATAAAGGTGTGTGTGTGTGGTGTGTTTGCATAAAGGTGTGCGTGTGTGTTTTTTTTGTATGTTTGCAATAAGGTGTGTATTTATGTATGTATGTATGTATGTTTGCATAAAGGTGTGCGTATGTGCATGTATGTATGATTGCAAAAAGGTGTGTATTTATGTATGCATGTATGTTTGCATAAAGGTGTGCGTATGTGCATGTATATAGGATTGCATAAAGGTGTGCGTATATGCATGTATGTATGATTGCATAAGGTGTGTATGTATGTGTGTGTCCGGTACGAGATGTTGGACAGTGCCTACTCCTGACGGCATCTTCTCACGGCACACACACACTCAGTCCTCAGTAGTATTCACCGTGAGGCGGGTCGGTGAGGAAGCATCAGATCAGAGTACCGACCGCTGGGCTCTCAAATCGTGTTCCGTGTGCCTCTGTTGCCGTCGTGGTGGTGGTGGTGGTAGTTGTTGTGGTTGTTGTTGTTGATGTTTATGTTGTTGTGTGTGATGTGGTCGTCAAAGAAGAAGAAGAAGTGTTGTTAAATATAAATGTGCTAGCGGAAATTGATAATCCATATATAATAATAATAATAATAATAATAATGACAGCCATAATGAAGAGATGCAGAGTATTATCCGTGTTGGTGTGTGTGTCATTACTCTTCGGATATGCCTTCATCGGTGTGGAATCAGGCAAGTATAATAATGTTAAGTTACTAATTATTATAAACACCAAGTTATTAATTATTATAAACACCAGAAGCAGCATCAGATGATTTGGATGTTGTTATTTTGTATGTGTGTGTGTGTGTGTGAGTTAGTGAGTGTGTGAGTGAGAGAGTGTGTGTGTTAGTGAGTGTGTGAGTGGGAGAGTGTGTATGTGTGTGTGTGAGTTTGAAAGTTGGCTTGCCTACTGTTATCAATACTAAGCAATAATCGACTCTATACTGACAGTCATGGATGAGTGGGTAGGTAGGTGGGTGGGTGGGTTGGTGGGTTGGGTTAGTGGGTAGGTGGGTTGGTGGGTTGGTTGGGTTACTGGGTAGGTAGGTGGGTTGGTTTGTACAGTATGTAGGTAGGTGGGTGGGTACTTACGGTTTCTGTAGGTAGATTATTTGTTAGGGGTTGAGTGGGATAGTGTGTAGGTGGGTAGGTAGGTAGGTGGGTGGGTAGGTAAGTGGGTATACTTACGGTTTGTGTAGGTAGATATTTGTTAGGGGTTGAGTGGGATAGTGTGTAGGTGGGTGGGTAGGTAGGTGGGTATACTTACGGTTTGTGTAGGTAGATTATTTGTTAGGGATTGAGTGGGATAGTGTGTAGGTGGGTAGGTAGGTGGGTGGGTATACTTACGATTTGTGTAGGTAGATATTTGTTAGGGGTAGAGTAGGTGTGAAGCCTAAGTGAGTGTGTGTTTATGTTAAAGGAGAGTCGATGGGAGATATGATATAGGCTAGTGGTGTGTGTGTAGGCCTGTGTGTGTGTGTCTAGGCCTACTATCAAAGACATAACTCAGTGTGATGAAATCTAGTGAAAATACATATATGGTAGACGACTAAATATACTAGACAAGAACGTAACTACAGTGGCAGGGTTTCATAATGTTTCACTAGTTGTATTAAATCATTGGACAAGACAGGGACACGAGTTTTGTCTGATTGTACGTACAGTTGCCCAAGAAAAGACTGCAACCAAATTTACAGGTGTGTGGCAATAACTGGCAGCTGCTCCAACGTAAACACTCGTATATTTTTATCAATGAATCAATCAGACCCTATAGTTGTAAGGATGAATGTAGTTAGCTGAAGACAATAACATCCATCCATACAAAGGTTATAGGTTATAGTAAAAATTTGGTTGCTGTTTTTTCTTGGACAACTGTACTGTGGAAACTGGATCCGTAGACGAGTTTAAAAATTGGAAAAGGATTGGGGAAGGAAGTGAGTGAGTGGGAGAGAAGATATATATTACGAGGGAAGCAGGGAGTGTGAGTGATCGAACGTGTGTGTCTGTGTGTGTGTGTGTGTGAGAGAGAGAGAGGTGAGTGTGAATGAGTATGTGGGTAGGTGTGTGAATTGTTATTGTATCGATTGGGGAGTTGAGTTGAGTGAGCCTTTAGGTGAATGAACTAATGAGTGAGTGAATGAAATTTTGTGTAGACAGAGAGTAAAGAGATGAATGGAGATGTATGTATGTGTGTATGTTTGTGGAGTTGATGAGTGGGTGAGTGAGTGAGGACAAGTTGAATGGGATAGTGAGTAAATAATTATGGTATATAGTTAAATGTGTTGTTCTTCTCATAATGGTTTAGAGAGAGAGAGAGAGAGAGAGAGAGAGAGAGAGAGAGAAGGTCACGTCACGACAGGGTGCTAAAGAATTAATCACGTAACTCAGGAAAAGAGGGATTTTTCTTGAGAAGTTGTAAAAATGTGTTGTGTGTGTGGGACTGAACTGGTATCGTTAACACACACTCTTTCCTTCCTCTGTCAGCCTGTGTGTGTGTGTGTGTGAGAGAGAGAGAGAGAGAGTGTATAAGAGAGATAGAGAGAGAGAGAGAAGCGTGAGACCAGACGGGAGAGAGAGAGAGAGAGAGAGAGAGAGAGAGAGAGAGAGAAGCGTGAGACCAGACGGGTGGGAGGGAGTGAGGGAGATTAATGAGAGAGAGAGAGAGAGTAAGTATGGAAGGAAATGCGGGAGATATTATAGTGAAGAAATGAGGTATAAGGAATGCGGGAGGGTGGCGTGATACTGTATAGGGAGGAGTGTGGAGAGAGAGAGAGAGAGAAAGAGAGAGAGAGAGAGAATAAAGTAATAATGAAGTGTAGAAATGGAGGAATGGAAAGAGAAGAAGGGAAGTGAAGGAGTGGCAATATATTAATTTCCTTCCTTTTCTTCCTTTCCTTCCCTCATTCTTTCCCTCCCTTATTCCCTTCCTTCCTTCCCTCCCTCCATCTTCCATCTTTTTCCTCCCTCATTCCCTCCCTTCCCTTCCCTCCCTCCCTCCTACCTACCCACCCACCCGTCCTGGGATCTCCTCTTCTCAAGTTTTTGTTTACATTATGAGAACCTCTTTCCTTCAACCCCCGTCATCTTTCCTTCAACCTCCGTCATCTTTCCTTCAACCTCCGTCATCTTTCCTCCAACCTCCGTCATCTTTCCTTCAACCTCCGTCATCTTTCCTCCAACCTCCGTCAGAACCTCTTTCCTTCATCCTCCGATCTAGAGTCAAATAAAATAGAAAATAAAACGTAAATTGACCAGAGGATGGAGGAAAAAAATTGACCAGAGGACGGAGGAAAAGAACTTGTAAAAACTCAGTATTGCCAACTAAAATGATTTATCTGAAGGTGCTAAGTTGGTCGAAATGAAAATATCGCTAAATTAATTATAGGTACAAAAAAAATTCTTAAATATTTTCCACTAGATTGGTGCTCATAAAAAATAAAATCCTCTAGTTATTCTTATAATTTTATGTATATATTTTAGCGCTAGATAATGTGCAAAAATTAAGCTACATAGATCTAATAATAATAAAAATAGAGCTAAGTTGGCAACACTGGATCTTACTCCCATCACCATAGCTTCGTGTCTGAACTGTAAGTGTTGCCAGTTAGGATATACTGTATATATTTTTTCTTTCTTTTTATCTTTTATTTAAGTCCGAGTGATTATTTCCCATATTTAATTAAAATAAGTGAGGCTGTTAACTTAAGTATTTATTTATTTATTTATTTATCTTCGTTTTTATTTACATCATAATTATTTAGATTAATTAATTTTAAAAGAACGGAGGCTGTTTAGTTTTTGTTTTTTTTCGTTTTATTTATTTATTTTTTCTTACATTATTTCCAGGTTTTGTGATAATCGAAAAAATACTCAAAATCCACGAAATAATAATAATAATAATAATAACAGTTGAATTTTAGACTCATTGGCAACTCACGATAATTTCCAAACCCACGTTGTTGTTGTCGTTGTTGTTGGTGGTGTTGCCACTTCGCCTTTTTCGTTGCTTTTCTGTGTGTGTTTGTTGTTGTTGTTGTTGTTGTTGGTGGTGGTGGTGGTGGTGGCAATAATATCCAAGTGTAAGAAAAATTGTCGAGTACTTCTATGTAAATATTGTGAACAGAGAGAGAGAGAGAGAGAGAGAGAGAGAGAGAGAGAGACTGTGTGTGCGAGAGATAGAGACTGAGTGAGAGATTGTGTGAGTGTGTGTGATAAATAGAGAGACTGAGATAGTGTGTGTGTGAGAGATAGAGACTGTTTGTGTGAGAGAGAAAGAGAGAGAGAGAGAGACAGACTGTGTGTGTGTGTGTGTGGTAAAATGGGATGGAAGGGAAGGCATAGTATAGGAAAGAGAATAAGGAGAGGAAAGGAATAAATAAAGGAAGAGATGAATAAAAGGGAATAAATAAATGTGTGTGTGAGAGTAGAAGGAAAGTGGGCACCCTCCTTCACGCCAGCAATAAGGGCTATTTTGGGGGTACTTTCCACCCTAACCTACCCCCTACCCCTTACCCCACCCTACCCTTCACCACCCTAATCTACCCTACTCTTACCAACCCAACCGTACCCTACCCTGCTCTATCTACCCTGCCCTACCCTACCCTGCCCTACCCTAACCCACCCTAACCTAACACATCACACCTCACCCCAACACACACACACACAGTTTTTCTCTCTCACACACACACACACTATCTCACACACACACACACACATACATAGTCTAATCTCTCACACACACACACTCTTTATATCTCTCACACACACATACGCAGTCTCTATCTCTCTCTATATATCACACACACACACACACACACACACACACACTCTCTCACTCTCTCACTCTCTCTCTCTCTCTCTCTCTCTCACACACACACACACACACACACACACACACACTAATGGGCAGCCAGCAAGAGAGCCAGGGAAATAATTCAGGGTCGCTCTTTCTATATAATTAAGGTGCTCGTAAAGGCGGTGAGATACTGGCTGATGACTGGAGCCTTCTGGTTACTCCACATCACTTTACCTGAAGGGATGGGGGGGGGGGAGTTTTGTGTTGGTAAATCTGGAGCAACCGAATCCTCCAAACTATCCTCCAAACTATTCCAAGCAACAGAACACTTTTTTTTTTTTTTTTTTTTTGCTCTTATTGTCCTGTTTCCTAGCATACTTTGGAGGAATCAAGACGCTCCTAAAATACAAAAAAATATACCTTGAAGGGCTAGTGAATCCTCCATACAATGTCAGGAAACAAACAGATCCCCAATTCGTAACATTAAGGTGATTTGTTGCCTGGAATAGTTTGGAGGAATCAGTAGCCCTCCACTTTACTAATACCGGTAATAGATTCTCCCCTAAATGTGGTAATTCACTTTTGGTACATTGGAGTGCCTTGATTCCTCCAAAGTATGCCAGGAAACAGGACCAGAAAAGCAAAAATAATGGTGTTCTGTTGCTTGGAATAGTTTGGAGGATTCGGTTGCTCCAGATTTACCAACAAAACTTCACCCCCTCAAGGACCCAATGCTCTTGTATGTAAACTGAAGGCTTCTGATTCCTCCTGACTATGCCACGAAACAAGCTCCTTCCATATAGACTAAGAGTGTGTGTGTGTGTGTGTGTGTGTGTGTTTCGTGCCTGACTATGCCACGAAACAAGCTCCTTCCATATAGGCTAAGTGTGTGTGTGTGTGTGTGTGTGTGTGTGTGTGTGTGTGTGTGTGTGTGTATGTGTATGTGTGTGTGTTTCGTGGCAATATTTGAAGGACTCCCCAGCCTCCAAAATTTCCCGACTACTTCACACACAGGGTCCCTTAAAATTTTTTGGTCTGTGTGGAGTGATGGGAAGGAAAGCGATAATTGGAGGAAGACAAATAGAACGTGACCTTGGCGAGCAGAAGGGGATGAGTTGGAAATGAGGGGCATGGTACGTTCCTTAGCTTACACACACACACACACACACACACACACACACACACACACACACACACACAGACACACACACACACACACAGAGAGAGAGAGGATGGGGGACGAGGGGAAAGGGAAGGGAAGGTGAAAAGGTAGGAAAGGGGAGGGAAGTGGGAAGGGGGAAAAGGGGAAGGAAGGGAAGGGAAGGGGGAAGGGGGAAAAGGAAGGAAAGGGGGAAGGGGGAAAAGAAGGGAAGAGGGAAAGGAAGGGAAAAGGGAAGGTGAAAAGGTAGGGGACTGGGGAAAGGAAGGGAAATGGGAAGGGAAAGGAAGGGGGAAAGGAAGGGGATGTATGTGTATGTGTGTGTATGTATGTATGTATATATATATGTGGTAGAATTATTATTATTGATCTATCCCGTTTTTAGTTTTTGTATTGTATTTATATTTTTTGTATTTTTTTTTTTTTTGGGGGGAAGGGGTTGAAATGAACGTCGTAGAATTATTATTATTGTTTCCAGTCTTCAATGTGTACCCTTTTGTTATTTCCCTTTTTTTTTTTCCCATTTTATGCATCAGTGACTCATTATCGTCAGGCATTGTTATATTATCATTATTAGAACAATGGACTTTTTATTTTAGTCTCCATTCCTCTCTCTCTCTGTTTGTTGTTTGTCAGTTAGTTAGTTAGTTAGTTAGTTATTTAGTTAGTTAGTTAGTTAGTTAGTCAGTTGGATAGTTAGTTAGTTGGATAGTTAGTTAGTTGGTTAGTTAGTTAGTTGGTTAGTTAGTTAGTTAGTTGGATAGTTAGTTAGTTGGATAGTTAGCTAGTTGGATAGTTAGCTAGTTGGATAGTTAGTTAGTTGGATAGTTAATTATTTGGATAGTTAATTAGTTGGATAGTTAGTCAGTCAGTCAGTTAGTTAGATAGTTAGTCAGTCAGTCAGTCAATCTATTCCTCACTAACTCTCCCAGTAATTATAATACAAATATGTTATGATACTTTTTTTTATCTATATCTTATTTTTATATCTATTTTTTTTTTAAATCTATAATGTGTATAAAATTCTTCTTCTAATTGCGTAACCTCGGTATTGTGTCAAGTCAGATTATTATTATTATTATTATTATTATTATTATTATGTAACCTTTCTTTTCCAACTCTCTTTGTTAATTAAGAATCTATTTATTCACACCCTAAACTACTATTACCATTCGAGACTTGTTATATAATTAATCACTATATAACTAATCACCCATGCATTTGATTAGGACCTACGTGAACTGGTTGTTAGGTCAGGTCAGGTCAGGTCAGGTCAGGTCAGGTCTTTCTCCAAGTCATTTAGTTAAGTCACTATTACCACCACTACTATTATAATCAAACAACTAGTTCATTAATCACTACGTAATTAATCACCCATGCATTTGATTACATGAACTGGTTGTTAGGTCAGGTCAGGTCAGGTCAGGTCAGGTCTTTCTCCAAGTCATTTAGTTAAGTCACTATTACCACCACTACTATTATAATCAAACAACTAGTTCATTAATCACTACGTAATTAATCACCCATGCATTTGATTACATGAACTGGTTGTTAGGTCAGGTCAGGTCAGGTTAGGTCGTTGTTCAAGTCATTTAGTTAGTCACCACCACCATCACTACCATCACCACCACCACCACCACCATTACCACCATTACTACCACCATTACCACCACCATTATAATCAATTAGGTAAATTAATCACCCATGCATTTGATTACATGAATTGGGCGATAGGTCAGGTCAGGTTTGGTCAGGTCGTTTTTCTCCCAGTCAGTCCGTCAGTCAGTCAGTCAGTCAGTCCGTCAGTCAGTCAGTCAGTCAGTCAGTCAACAACAGCAAGCACTCATGGTCTAGTTAATTAATTAGCCTACAACTTTTTAAACAGTCTCAGGTAGAAAACATTACAGAATACATCCACTGAAATTGGGTCCGTGAAGCTGTTGAAATAAAACTATGTATAGGATAAACCATGTGGGAAATTACTAACGAGGGTTGTTGTGTGTGTGTGTGTGTGTGTGTTTTGTGTGTGAATTAAGGACCACTGTGACTGTATATAATTATGAACGTTGTAGGCTTCTGATTCCTCCTGACCATGCCACCACGAAACAAACATGATCCTTCCATATAGGTGTGTGTGTGTGTGTTTCGTGGGAGTATTTGAAGGACTCGTTTAAGCTACCTCCAATTTTCTGACTACATCACAGGGTCCCTTAAAAACAATCAAACACTTATGGCTTTCTCAACATAGACTCTATGGTCTCAAGCATCAAGGATGCAGGCAGGCCTGGCTTGCATACCCAGTTTAAGAATGAATTAAACCCACAAAATATTGAACACCTAAATTTAATACTAAATCTAAGGACAGTGAAATAAAAAGTTTTAAAATGACCAATGGGTGAGGGGTTCTATCCCAGTACCCCTGCAGTCCAAGCCGAAGACTGTTGCGAATTCGCCACTCGGTCAGCCTGCCAGGTGTTGCTGAAACCACCTATTTATATTGACACCTAAAACAGCCTCATCAATAGACTGTCAGCTGGAAACCAATACAATCAGTGCTGGGGGATCGCAGATGGTCACATTTTTAGCTGCGGCTGGCTGGGAAATTTATTGACAAAACCACATGTAGGATCTTCACCCGGACAATGTCAGGTATCGCTGCTAGTTTGAAATAATGTGGCGATTCAAGAAGTCATGAATCGTCTTGACTCGCTTTGACTTGACTCGACTCGCTTGGTGTAAACGCAGTCTAGCTCGTGATTACAGTGAGAGAGAGAGAGAGAGAGAGAGAGAGAGAGAGAGAGAGAGAGAGAGAGAGAGAGAGAGAGAGAGAGAGAGAGAGAGAAAGAGAGAGAGCACGAAGGCAAGAGAGATGAAGCAAAAACGAAAGTAATAGATAGATAGATAGATAGAGAGAGAGAGAGAGATCAAGCAATAACGAAAGATACAGAGAGAGAGATAGAGAGAGATCAAGCAAGTACGAAAGATACTGAGAGAGAGAGAGAGATAGAGAGAGAGAGAGAGAGAGAGAGCGAGAGCGATAGGTAGCGTAACTTAACTTTCCTGTGGGTGACTTTCTTTGCCATTCTGTAGTGGAGTGAAAATATTTACCCGTCCCTGAGTGACCTTGAATATTGGAATATATTGACTAACTTCACCACGACCACCGACCCATGCAGTCAACGGGGCAACAACAACAACAACAACATTCACTGACTCACTCACTGACTCACTGGCTGACTTACTGGCTGACTGACTGACTGACTGACTGGCTGGCTGGCTGACTTACTGGCTGACTTACTGGCTGGCTGATTGACTGACTGACTGACTGCCTGCCTCGTATGAATTAGCTAACACAGACAGGAAGGAGGACGTGGGCAGGGAAGAAGGGAGGCAGGAAGATAAGTAGGTAGGCAGGAAGGAAGGTAAACAGGCAGGGAGGGAGACAAGTAGGTAGGCAGGAAGGGAGGGAAGGAGGTAGAGAGGGAGGTAAGCAGGTAGGCAGGGAGACAAGTAGGTAGGCAGGAAGGGAGGGAAGGAGGTAGAGAGGGAGGTAAGCAGGTAGAGAGGGAGGTAAGCAGGTAGGCAGGGAGACAAGTAGGTAGGCAGGAAGGGAGGGAAGGAGGTAGAGAGGGAGGTAAGCAGGTAGGCAGGGAGACAAGTAGGTAGGCAGGAAGGAAGGGAAGGAGGTAGAGAGGGAGGTAAGCAGGTAGGCAGGGAGACAAGTAGGTAGGCAGGAAGGGAGGAAGAGAGAGACACAAGTAGGTATAGGGAGTTTGATGTTTTTCATGTTTTCCTAAGTTACTATAAAACTCAATTTTGCTTACGACAGCATAATGTAACTTACAAAACTTAACTTCAAATCTTGCATAGCACAGACCGTAAAGTACAGTTAAAGTATAGAGTATGTAAAGTAGTCTTTCACTTTTCTTACTTAGTTAGTTAGTTAAAGGGAAATATTCTTGTTGGTTACATTGGAGTGCCTTGATTCCTCCAAAGTATGCCAGGAAACAGGACCATACAGGAGAGCAAAAATAATGATGATATTCTGTTGTTTGGAATAGATTGGAGGAATCAGATGCTCCAGACTTACCACCAACACAAAAATAATGATGATATTCTGTTGCCTGGAATACATTTGGAGGAATCAGATGCTCCAGACCTACCAACAACACAAAAATAATGATGATATTCTGTTGCCTGGAATACTTTTGGAGGAATCAGATGCTCCAGACTTACCTACAACACAAAAAAACTTGCCCCTTTAAGTGTCCAATTTTCTCCAGTGGCGTTTATTAAGATTATCCGTTCGTTGAGACAGGGGGTAGTTAGGAGAGAGATTTATTCCGGTTAAGGGGGGGCGGGAGATGGGGGACAGGCTTGGTGGGGGTTTAGGGGGGTGCGGGAAGTAGGGGGACAGGCTTGGGGGGCACTGGGAGGGTTTGGGAGTAAGGGGACAGGCTTGAGGGGCACTGGGAGGGTGTGGGAAGTAGGGGGACAGGCTTGAGGGGCACTGGGAGGGTTTGAGAGTAAGGGGACAGGCTTGGGGGGCACTGGGAGGGTTTGGGAGTAAGGGGACAGGCTTGGGGGGCACTGGGAGGGTGTGGGAAGTAAGGGGACAGGCTTGGGGTGGGTAGAGACAGGGAGTAGTTAGGAGAGAGATTTATTAAAGTTAAAGTATAGTGTTTGGGTCGTATGAAGCGTTGAGTATGTCCGAACAAACCTCTCTTTATCGACACTACTCCCTGGCCATTTGTGTCAATTCACTCCACAATTATACTCTATAATTCTGATAGCTACGGCTTCATCCATTTTAAACAATTTTCTAGTTTTTTTTTTTTTTTTTTTTTTTTTTTGCCCTCAGTCCTCCTATAAAAATGGATTATTATTTTTATTTATGTTTATTTTTTTTTTGTTCTTAATATTTTACTGACTGGTAGGATTATTACACCGCCCCGAAGGGAGGGTGTATTGTTTTCGGTGCCGGATATTTATTTATCTGTTCGTGTGTTTGTTTATGGTCTAGCGTCCACAGGTTTAGCCGTATGATGTTCATTTTTTTTCTATTGATAGATATTCATAAAACAAAATTATTAACTTTTGGGTCACAACAAAATAAAGATAGCAAAGGGCGAGTGGTCGCTGGCATCTTTAAGGGGCGGTGTTGCCATCGAATGATGTCTTTGTTTTTATTTATATTTATTTTTTCTTAATATTTTACTGACTGGTAGGATTATTATTCATCGTAATAGTCGATGATAGTTGGTGCTCGGTTTTTGGACACACACACACACACACACACACACACACACACACACACACACACACACACACACACACACACACACACACACACACACACAAACACACCCACACACACACACACACGAAACACACACACAACACCCACACCCACACACGAAACACACACACACACAACACACCCACACACGAAACACACACACACACACACACCTACTGTATATGTAAAAAGGAGTTTGTTTCATGGCATAGTCAGGAGGAATCAGAAGCCTCCAACAAGTCACACACACACACACACACACACACACACGATCACAGGGTCCTTTAACTTAATTTACATATTCGGACAGTTTTATGAGTCGGGTGGTGATTATCCTTGTTGTACGGTGCAGTGTGTTGTGATTTAGAACCGTATGCAAGAATATCCATGGTGTTTACGATGGCATGGTACCGATACGATGGCATGGTACCGATACGATGACTATAAGGCCTAAAGACAGTGTTGTGATTTAGATTCGTATGCAAGAATGAGATATGTGGTGTTTACGATGGTATGGTACCGATACGATGACTATAAGGCCTAAAGACAGTGTTGTGATTTAGATTCGTATGCAAGAATGAGATATATGGTGTTTACGATGGCATGGTACCGATACGATGACTATAAGGCCTAAAGACAGTGTTGTGATTTAGATTCGTATGCAAGAATGAGATCTGTGGTGTTTACGATGACTTTTTAGGGTCTAGAAACAGTGTTGTTGATTTAGGTTCATATGCAAGAATATCCGTGGTGTTTACGATGGCCTGGTACCGATAGCTAGCCCAGTGTCCGTAGTTGTCGGTGGAAACAACAACAACAACAACAATAGTCCAGAGTTAGGCTAGTCAAAATACAATATTTAACAATAACAATTAACAACAACAAAAACCAACAACAAAACTACACTAACACAGTATATTGTTAACCCACCGAATACAACAACAACAACAACAACAACAATAATTAACAACAAAACTACATTTACACTAAATTGTTAACCCTTCGAATACAACAACAACAACAACAATTAACAACAACAAAACTACACTAACACTACAACAACAATAACAACAAATTCACTTTTCATCAACTCTTTATATATATATATGCACTAAATAAAAACATTTCCACTCCAACACATAGTAGCTACGTTAAAATAATACCCCCCAAACCCCCCTCTCTCTCTCTCCGTCCCCCCCTACCTCCCGTACCCCCTCTCCTCCCCCAAACTTTACCCCCTCTCCCAACCACGTCCCCGTCCCCCTCTCCCTCTCCCTACCTACCCCTACCCCCTCTCCCCCCTCCCAACCCCCCAACCTACTCCCCCTCCCCCTCCCCACTCCCCCCCACTCTTCCCCTCCCCCCCCCGCCCCCCTTTGGCTTTGATAATATTTACTGAGGTCCGATTTCAGCGAGAGTCATTATTGGGAATATTTCTCTATCAAATTTCGCACTGTGAGATAAAATTGCATCCATTTGTGTGTTGTAAAATAAAGGGTTGTTAGTTATGACATATATACTGTATATACTGTATACCTATATCATCTGCTGGCACCTACCACCACTACGGTAACTCTTTTATATATTTAAGTTAGAGAGTACTTTAAATATTGCCTCCACACACACATACATACATACATACATACATACATACATACATACATACATACATACATACATACATACACACACACACACACACACACACACACACACACACACACACACACACACACACACACACACACACACACACACACACACACACACACACCTATATGGAAGGAGTTTTATTCGTGGCATTGTCAGGAGCTCCTTCCATATAGGTGTGTTTGTGTTTGGTGGCAAATTTTGAAGGACTCATTTCCCTCCAATTTTCTGACATTTATCAAAGGGTCCCTTAAGTGAGTTAGGGCCTCCATAGAAGATGATTTGATTTAACACACATATATACCCTTTTATCTCGGGGCCCAGTAAATAATTTATATAATTTATACAGTAGGTCCTCAATATTCGATGATTAAATTTGTCACACATATCCTTTCAATAGAGGAAATATAAATAAAATTACTAAATATATAATATATAACAAATATCTTTTTAACACAGAGAATAAATAAATTACTAAATATATATAACACATATCTTTTTAACACAGAAAATAAATAAATAACTAAATATATACTGTATATCCTTTTAACACAGAGAAAATAAATAAAATAACTAAATGTATATATAAAACACATAATTATATCCTTTTAACACAGAGAATATTAATAAAATGACTAAATAAATATATAACACATAAATATATATCCTTTTAACACAGGACTAATAAATACCTTGTTCTGTATATATGGTAATAAATAATGTATATATAACAGATGTATTGGGAAACATATGGTGGTGTTTAAGAGGAAGGAACACGTGCATGGATTTGACTGTGTGTGTGTGTGTGTCTGTGAGTGTGTGTGTGTCTGTGTGTGTGTGTGTGTGTGTGTGTGTGTGTGTGTGTGTCTGTGAGTGCGAGCTAACCTAATACTAGTGTGTGTGTTTGTGTGTGTGTGTGAGCTAACCAAATACTAGTGTGTGTGTGTTTGTGTGTGTGTGAGCTAACCAAATACTAGTGTGTGTGTGTTAGTGGAGAGAGAGAGAGAGAGAGAGAGAGAGAGAGAGAGAGAGAGAGAGATGCAGTAGGACAGTAGCGAGGCAGGAGCATATCTAATTGTTCTCATATGTGACCGTGACCCTCCCAGACAAGACACACACACACACACACACACACACACACAGCAGACAACAGTAGTACCATATTGTTACAGTACTCTACTACTCGTATATGTTATTACAGTACTCAATTCTACTCGTATATGTTGTTATAGTACTCAATTCTACTCGTATATGTTATTACAGTACTCAATTCTACTCGTATATGTTGTTACAGTACTCAATTCTACTCGTATATGTTGTTACAGTACTCAATTCTACTCGTATATGTTGTTACAGTACTCAATTCTACTCGTATATGTTGTTACAGTACTCAATTCTACTCGTATATGTTGTTACAGTACTCGTATATACAGGGTGTCACAACAACAACAACAACAAACAAGAATGAGAAAACGTGAGTATGTAATTTCTATGGGGATTTTTTTTAAGTGGCATTGACTATTGTTTATATTGTTGGGGAATTGTTGTCTGTGTATATATATATTTTTTGGTGAATATTGGGGATGGGGAGGGGGAGGGGGGTTTATTTTTATTCAAACACTATGTGACTACACGTACATATTTATACTTACAGTACCTACTCTCACACACATGCATACTGTACTCTCTCTCACATGCATACTGTACTCTCTCTCATACACACACATATACATGCATACTGTACTCTCACACACATGCATACTGTACTCTCACTCACATATACATACAGTCTGTACTCTCTCTGTCTCACACACACATACTATACTCTCACACACACACATACATACATATAATTATTATTACATACTGTACTCTCTCTCACACACACACACACACACATACATACATATAATTATTATTACATACTGTACTCTCTCTCACACACACACACACACTGCAGCTATCCATCTAAAGACCCCTTGTGGCGACTGTAAGAATAATGTTTACCAACCCTCCGACTGCATAATTATGAACGAGAGGGATACATAAATACAACCAACCAACCACGTGTAAATGATGATGATACTCTTCCACCCCCAACCTCACTCACTCACTCACTCCTTCTTCTTACACTATTACTACCCAGACACCATTAACCCCACTGTCTGTTTCTATGTCTATACCACTACTCTGTGTTGAGACTATACACACACACACACACAGTGAATAATATAACCTGATATCCTGAACACACACACACTAACACACACACACACACACACACACACACACACACACACACACACACACACACACACACACACACACACACACACACACACACACACACACACACACACACACACACACTTGAGGGGACGAGTGAATATAACCTGACATCCTAAACACACATACACACACACAGTGAATAATATAACCTGACGTCCTGAACACACACACACACACACACACACACACACACACACACACACACACACACACACACACACTTGAGGGGACGAGTGAATATAACCTGACATCCTAAACACACATACACACACACAGTGAATAATATACCCTGACGTCCTGAACACACACACACACACACACACACACACACACACACACACACACACACACACACACACATACACACACACAGTGAATAATATAACCTGACGTCCTGAACACACACACACACACACACACACACACACACACACACACAGTGAATAATATACCCTGACGTGGTGGTGAAAAACACGGTATTTTCACTCGTCTCTTCAATTTTCTTGTTTAGTATTTTTGACCTTCTCTGAAATTACATACCCCATAATTTTACAGAGTGGAAAAGACTGCCTGAAACGGTTTTAAGTGAGTTTATGTGAACACTTGGTGGCATCTGATTCCTCCTGACTATGCCATGAAACAAACAAGCTCTTTCCATGTAGGTGTGTGTGTGTGTGTGTTTCGTGGCAATGTTTGGAGGACTCATAACATTCACATTTTTTTTACTACATCACAAGTTTCTTAAGTGATGTAGTCAGAAAGTTGGAGATAAAATGAGTCCTTTAAATATGGCCACGAAACACACACACATACACACACACACACACACACACACGCCTATAGGGAAGGAGCTTGTTTATTTCGTGGTATGATGAAGGATTTTGTGAGTTGCGAGTAGGCCTCCCTTAAAAAATGATATTAGACATTTTTTTTTTTTTTTTGACAACCGAATTCGAGCAAGCATTGACAGATTTTTTGTGTTTTTATTTTCGCTGTTTCTTCTTGTGTACAATTTTTGACAACGTGGAATTTTTGGTGATTGAGGTCGTGATGATTAAATTTATCTGATTATTTTTTTTATAATATTAATTTTCGTCATGTTGAATCTTATTTTTTCTTTTCTTTTTATTATTATTTTCTTGCAGTATATATATATAATTTTTGCCATATGATTAATTTTATCTAGATCATTTTTTTATATAATATTAATTTACGTCATGTTCAATCTTATTTTTATTATTTTCTTACAGTATATAATTTTTACCAAGTCGTGATTTTTTATATATATTTTTTTGGGGGGTAATATACTTTTCATGGATTTATTTCCTTTTCATTAATTTGCAAGTGATAAAATACCACTGAGTCAAATTAATCTCCTCAGTTTTATTTCCAAAGTCAGTTTTGTGAATTATCTGTCGGTGTTTTTTTTTTTTTTTGATTAATGAATCTTAATATAAAATCCTCGTGTGTGTGTCTCATTAGTTTCGAGGTCTTAATTCATTTTTCATATTCACTTTTATTTATTTATTTTATTTATTTATTGCTTCCTGGGGGATTATTCATCATTCATCGTACATTAATATTATTATTATGATCCTATTATGATGATTGTCCATAGAGGTTATGTATTTAGGGGTGTGTGTGAATAGGGGGACAGGCTCGGGGGGGTTGGGGGGTGCGGGAGTAGAGGGAGTGTGTTTCCTGGCATGGTTAATTAGGAGGAATCAGAAGCCTCCAATTCCCATACACGATCACAGGCCTCTTAAAAGTCATTCTGATTTATGAAGCGTTTGACTACCTATGCTGGGTTAGATTAGGTCAGGTTTCAGTAGGTGGAGTTGATGTTTGACTACCTATGCTGGGTTAGATTAGGTCAGGTTTCAGTAGGTGGAGTTGATGTTTGACTACCTATGCTGGGTTAGATTAGGTCAGGTTTCAGTAGGTGGAGTTGATGTTTGACTACCTATGATGGGTTAGATTAGGTCAGTTTTCAGTAGGTGGAGTTGATGTTTGGGTGACCTATACCTCGTAGTCTACTTATGGACTCGTGGGCCTCTTTATTGATCCCACTATATCCTTGTTACGCCCCCATCTCCATCCCCATCCCTCACCTCCACCACTACCAAGAGAAGCCTTCCACTATCACCACCACCACTACGCCCCTCCCTCTTCCCCACCACACCCCTCTTTCTACACTATCACCCCTCACCCTTCCCTGTTCTGCCCCTTCCATTTTCTACTCTAATTCCCCACTCACCCCTCTTCTGCCGGCCCCTGACCCCTTCTTTTGCCTCTCACCCCTCACCCCTTCTTCTTCCCCTCACCCCTCCTTCCTTCTGGACTGTAGAAAATGTCACTCTCTCTCTCCCCCGCTGTTCTTTGTGCTACACCCTCTCTGTTCTGTGCTACACTCACACCTTCTTGCACACACACACACACAGACATAGACAGACAGACACACACCTTGCACACATGTCTCACACTAGATTCTCGTGCTATCTACACACACACACACACTCACCCTGCACACACACACACACCTTGCACAGACGCCTCACATAACTCGCACTAACAGAATCAAGGAGACTCCCCAGTACCACACCTTACCTACAACACACACACACACACACACACACACACTCACACACACATACACACACACTTCCTTCCCTTTCCTTCCAACACACACATACACATATCCTTGCTTCCTTCCCTTTCCTTCCTTCCCTTCCAACACATACACACACACACACACACACACACACACACACACACACACACACACACACACACACACACACACACACACCACGAGTCCATAGTTATCTACTTCGTGCGTGTTCAAACCGGCGAACATACATACATACATACACTCACCCGAACACACATACGGTACAAACATGTATATATGTATGTATGTATGTACAGTCGGAGGTAAAAGTCGTATCGTCACATATACCAAGTAATGAAGTATATACAGAATGAAAATATAAGATTCACATTCAGGATAAAACTAATAAAAAAATAAAAAGATAGAAAAGTTTATTAATTTGTACCTAAAATATTATGTTTGTTCGATAATTCTCTTTTATATTATTTTATATTATTATCCTTCAAGAAGATCTAAAAAAAATAAGAGGCAACAGGACTTTTGCCACCGACTGTACACAAACACACACAAAAGTAGACAATCGGTAAAAGAGGCAACAGGACTTTTGCCGTCGACTGTACACTAACACACATGAAAGTAGAGTTAGTAGACAATCGTTGAAAGAAGGCAACAGGACTTTTGCCGTCGACTGTACACCAACACACATGAAGGTATAAAGGATCGATGCCCCACCTTCATGCAGCCTCACGTAAAATGACACCACCAAGGAAACGTTTGATAACACCCCTACTTACTTATTGTTGTCGTTTTTTGTTTTTTCTTTTAAGTATCTCAGTCAGTATTCAGTATTAAAACTCATTATTGGATCCCTGGTAATGATAGATTTGATAGATTTATACTGTATATTTATTATTGTTCTATAAGATATCTTTGTGTGTGTGTGTGTGTACAACTATTATTTCACTTCTATATGTCTAGGTTGTGTGTGTGTGTGTGTGTGTGTGTGTGTGTGTGTGTGTGTGTGTGTGTGTGTGTGTGTGTGTGTGTGTGTGTGTACAACTATTATTTTACTACTAGATGTCTAGGTGGGGTGTGTGTGTGTGTGTGTGTTTGTGTGTGTACAGCTATTACTCTATTAATAGTTGTCTCAGTGGAGTGTGTGTGTGTGTGTGTGTATTACTATTACTCTATTAATAGATGTATCAATCGCTTGTTTTGTTATTATTTATATTATTTACATTGTTTACATTAAGGGTAATTAATATAAATGGTAATAAAATAAATAGAGCATCAGTGAGTTACTTCATCTTTCATTCCACTTAGAATTGGTTGAAATTTGCTAAGTAATTCCTACATAGAGTACAATAAAAAAAAAGTTTGAGACATCATTATAATATATATTGTGTTGGTGGTTGAAATATGCTAAGTTATTAAGATTTATTCACAATATAAGCATACATCATTAAGAATTATTTGCTAAGTAATTCCTACATACAATAATAAAGTTTGACATCATTATAATATATTGGTTGAAATAAGTGTTAAATTAAGATACACACAAATATTTTACACATACATACATTCCTACATACAATAAAGTTTTACATCATAATAATAATATATATTGTATTGGTTGAAATAAGTGTTTAAGATACACACAAATATTTTACACATACATACATTATTACATACAATAAAGTTTTACATCATAATAATAATATATATTGTATTGGTTGAAATAAGTGTTTAAGATACACACAAATATTTTACACATACATACATTCCTACATACAATAAAGTTTTACATCATAATAATAATATATATTGTATTGGTGGTTGAAATAAATGTTTAAGATACACACAAATATTTTACACATACATACATTCCTACATACAATAAAGTTTTACATCATTATTATAATATATATTGTATTGGTGGTTGAAATAAATGTTTAAGATACACACTAATATTTTACTCATACATACATTTCTACATACAATAAAGTTTTACATCATAATAATAATATGTATTGTATTGGTGGAAATAAATGTTTAAGATACACACAAATATTTTACACATACATTTCCAAATTAATTAATGCTTCATGCGATTCCACAAAGCCAAGTTCCATTTATTTGTACGAGGATCATCTGAAAATGCGGTATTTATGTATATGCCAGCTAGAGCCCGGATGTAATTTGTATTATAATTTTCCATTACTCGGAAAATAATTTGAAATAGTTGTGGTGGACATATACTAGTTGTGGGGTGGGGGTGGGTGGGGTAATTGTGTGTGTGTGTGGGTGGGGGTGGGGTAATTGTGTGTGTGTGTGTGTGTGTGTGTGTGTGTTTGGAGTTAATACTTGGTGTTGGTGGTGGAGTTGGTGTTTGTGTGTGGAGAACTACGGACTAATACTTGGTGCTGTGTGTGTGTGCGTGTGTGTGTGTGTGTGTGTGTGTGTGTGTGTGTGTGAGAGAGAGAGAGAGAGAGAGTGAGAGTGTGTGAGTGTGTGTGTGTGTGTGTGTTGGAAGGAAGGAGGGAAGGAGATGGATGTGCATGGATGAAGGAAGAAGTGTGTGTGTATGTGTGTGTATGTGTATGTGTATATGTGTGTGTATGTATGTGTGTGTGTGTGTGTGTGTGTGTGTGTGTGAGGGGGTCAGGGTCAAGAAACAGGAGCCAGAAGCCCAAGGGAGGTAGGGTCAAAGACAGACAGACAGACAGCTTGAAGTTATTGTTGTGCTGAGAGAGAGAGATGGAAGGGAGAGGGAGAAAGAGAGATGGAGGGAGAAAGAGAGATGGAAGGAGAGGGAGAGATGGAAGGAGAGGGAGAGATGGAAGGAGAGAGGAGAGAGGGAGAAAGAGAGAGGGAGGGAGAGGTAGAGAGACAGAGAGAGATGGAAGGAGAAGGAGGGAGAGGGAGAGGGAGATAGAGAGAGATGGAAGGAGAAGGAGGGAGAGGGAGAGGGAGAAAGAGAGATGAAGGTAGAGAGAGAGAGAGAGGGATAGCGTGGGCTGGCTGGCTGGCTGGCATCACGCATAAACTAATTTAGTCTACCAGCTTCTGTAGGCAGGCAGGCAGACCACCACACACACCACACACACCACACCACACCCATCCATTGCTTGCTCGCTTGCTTGCTTGCTCACTTGGATGCTTGCCTCATGCACCAGTACTTGGAATATATGGTTTGATCTGTTAGTCATGTCATTTCCCAGTCATGAAGTAGAGGAGGATGAGGGGTAAGAGGGGAGTTGGGATAAGGGAAGAGGAATGAGGAGTGGAGTAGGGAAGAGGAGTGAGGAGTGGAGTAGGGAGGGTGAAGGAAGTGGTAAGGGTGGAGTAGGGAGGGAGAAGGATATGTATATTTCCTTCTGTTATACATGTTTATAAGTATGTATTACAGAAGGATATGTATATTTCCTTCTGTTATACATGATTATAAGTATGTATTACAGAAGGCTATGTATATTTCCTTCTGATATACATGATTATAAGTATGTATTACAAAAGGATATGTATATTTCCTTCTGTTATACATGCTTATAGTCCCTACAAATAGTTGTGGATATTACTATGGTTAAAGTTCTATCAAAATTTGTCGTAATACATTTTTTGGCAACTGTACATTCAGTGGTATCGATTCTCAACTTTTTTTTTGTCATTGTGTGTTGAGTTTTTTTTTTTTTTTTTTTTTTTTTTTTTTTTTTTTTTTTTGGTGAATGGTCTGACATTAATTCCTTTATAACTGAGCAAGGTGTGGTGTCATTTATTTATTTATTTACATTTTTTAATAAGGCATTTTTTATATAGGTGGAAACACTGATTGTTGTTGTTTAAAAAAGAGCATATCAATTTACCCATAAACAAAAGAACACTTGTTTTAAATATTCTATAACACACACACACACACACACACACACACACACACACACACACACACACACCAACTATTATCCAATGTTCTGAATCCCTTATAAAATGTGGAAGGAAGAATTTTAAAGAAAGGGAGGAAGGGAAGATAGAGTAAAATGTTCTCCTTTTCCCTTCTTCCTCCTTCCTTCCTCCTCCCTCCTTCCCCCCCACCTTCCTACCCCCCTTCCCTACCCCCCACCTTCCCCCCCTTTCCCCACCTTCCTTTTTCTTCCTCCTTGGTAAATGTCTCTCAGCCTTAAATTTTTCCAGCCCATTAAGAGGTAAAAGGGGGCCTGGTGAGGGATAGCTGCCCCCCCACCCCCCCTTAACCCCACCCCCCCTTAGTTAACTCCTTCCACAACCAAGTTTATGTAGACCAAACCTCACTATCATTTTATTTTTATTTATTTACTCATGTATTTTTTTGTTTTTTTCACAACCTTTTTATTTTTCTTTATTTATTTTTTCTTCACTCTACCATTTTTTTATTTATTTTTTCTTATCTCTACCATTTTCTTTTAATTTATTTCTTTCTTTATTTATTTTTCTTCACTACCATTTTCTTTTTATTTATTTATTTATGCATTTTTTTTTCTTCTCTAACATTTTCTTTTTCTTTATTTATTCATTTTCTTTATTTTTCTTGGGACGAATTAGTGTCATTTGGGGTTAATTAAGGACCCTGTGATCGTGTATGTAAATTGGAGACTTCTGATTCCTCCTCACAATGCCACGAGAAAAAGAGGAAGGGGAAAAAAAGAGTAAGAGTACAGGGAAAAGAGGGAGAGGGAGGGGATGAAAAGAGGGAGAGTGAAGGAGAGAATGGAAGGAAAGAGAGAGAGAAGAGGGAGATAGAGGGGATGAAAAGAGGGAGAGTGAAGGAGAGAAGGGAAGAAAGGAGGGAGAGAAGGGAAGAGAAGAGGGAGATAGAGGGGATGAAAAGAGGGAGAGTGAAGGAGAGAAGGGAAGGAAAGAGAGAGAGAAGGGAAGAGAAGAGGGAGAGGGAGGGGATGAAAGATATATAGAGAGTGAAGGAGAGAAGGGAAGAAAGGAGGGAGAGAAGGGAAGAGAAGAGGGAGATAGAGGGGATGAAAAGAGGGAGAGTGAAGGAGAGAAGGGAAGGAAAGAGAGAGAGAAGGGAAGAGAAGAGGGAGAGGGAGGGGATGAAAGATATATAGAGAGTGAAGGAGAGAATGGAAGAAAGGAGGGAGAGAAGGGAAGAGAAGAGGGAGATAGAGGGGATGAAAGATATAGAGAGAGTGAAGGAGAGAATGGAAGAAAGGAGGGAGAGAAGGGAAGAGAAGAGGGAGATAGAGGGGATGAAAAGAGGGAGAGTAAAGGAGAGAAGAGGGAGAAGGAAAGAAAAGAGGGAGAGTACAGGGGGAAGAAAAGAGGGAGAGGAAGAAGGGAAAGAGACAGAAAAAGGTAAGAAAAGAAGGAGAAGAGGAAGAAGGGGGTTAAAGGGACAGAGGGAGTGAATTGGTCAGCTCCATCACTTCACTCTCTGTTGATCATGGCCGTCAGTGGAAAATAAATGTTTTGGGAAAGATGATGGTGGTGAGGTTATGAGGTGGTGAAGGAAGGGAGCATTTGTTATTATTTTACCCCTCACCTATTGTATACTCCACACTAGACTGAAGAAGGATGGAGTGTGTGTGTATAATATGTCTAGAGATTGAGTGTGTGTGTGTGTGTTTTGGGAAAGGTGATGGTGAGGTTATGAGGTGGTGAAGGAAAGGGAGTGTGTATGTGTGTCCAGTGATTGAGTGTGTGTGTGTGTCTAGGGATTGAGTGTGTGGAGTGTGTGTGTGTGTATATATGTCTAAGTTTTGAATGTGTAATGTGTATATGTCTAAGGAATGTGTGTGTGTGTATATTTATATATATATGTTGTTATTCAGAGTATATTTATAGAGAATATTTTTGTCTGGTCTTGGCTTCTGGCGACGCATATAAGCCTTGTATCAACATGCAGTGAAAACATTATTTACATTAATTATTTTTAGGGGGTTATACACGTGTTGGTAAATCTGGAGCAACTGAAACCTCCACGAAAACTATTCCTAGCTAGCAACTCACTCACCACCTCTCTCTCTCTCTCTCTCTCTCTCTCTCTCTCTCTCTCTCTCTCTCTCACACACACACACACTTATATATCCAGGTGTAATGGTAGTGTTTTCTGAAGGAGGTCTTACAGTCTTTGTGATGTCTCTTCTCTATACAACACCAAGGAATTCCATTACTTGTTCAAATTTGTGAAAACTTATTGGCTATGTCTTAAAAAAAATATAGAATAGATTTTTAGTGGAGGCTTCGGATTCCTCCTGACTATGACACGGAACATACTCCTTCCCTGTAGGTGTGTGTGTGTGTGTGTGAGAGAGAGAGAGAGAGAGAGAGAGAGAGAGAGAGAGAGAGAGAGACTGTGTGTGTTGTTAGGTGTGTGTGTGTGTGTGAGAGAGAGAGAGAGAGAGAGAGAGAGAGAGAGAGAGAGAGAGAGAGAGAGAGAGTGTGTGTGTGTGTGTGTTTGGTGGCAATATTTGAAGGACTCGTTTACACCTCCCATTTTCCGACTACATCACACACAGGATCCCTTAAAGAGACATACATGGTAAGGAGAGTGTAGGAGGAGGAGGAGGTGGAGGAGGAGGTGAGAGTGGTAGTGGTGGTGGAGGAGGAGGTGGTGGTAGTGGTGGTGGAGGAGGAGGTGGTGAGATGTTTTTTTTTTCTCTTGACTACCCAGGGTGGTGGTTAAAGGGATATGCAAGGTAGTGAGAGTGTGGGAGAGTAGGAGGAGGAGGAGGAGGAGGAGGTAGAAGTGAGAGAGAGAGAGAGAAATGAGAGTGTGGAAGAGGAGAAGGAAGAGGAGGAGGAGGTAGAAGTGAGAGAGAGATGAGAGTGTGTGAGAGGAGGAGGTAGAAGTGAGAATGTGGGAGTGAGAGAGAGAGAGAGAGAGAGAGGAATAAGAGGTATAGAGGTGAGGCGAGACATGCTCCTTGGCACTGGCTCTGGATATGCTCACCACCACTAATGGAGCTTGAAGAGGCGTGCTGAGGTGGGGAGGTGTGGGGGAGGGGGGCAGGAATGATAGGGAGTGGGGCAGGGGTGATTAAGATAAGGGGTAGGGGCATGCAGGGGTGATTAAGATAAGGGGTAGGGGCATGCAGGGATGATTAAGATAGGGGTAGGGGCAGGGATGATTAAGATAAGGGGTAGGGGCATGCAGGGGTGATTAAGATAAGGGGTAGGGGCATGCAGGGATGATTAAGATAAGGGGTAGGGGCATGCAGGGATGATTCAGATAAGGGGTAGGGGCATGCAGGGATGATTAAGATAAGGGGTAGGGGCAGGGATGATTAAGATAGGGGTAGGGGCATGCAGGGATGATTCAGATAAGGGGTAGGGGCAGGGATGATTAAGATAGGGGTAGGGGCATGCAGGGATGATTCAGATAAGGGGTAGGGCAATCCAATTAGATGATTTTCCATTTATTACCACACGTTGTTTTCGGTTTCTTAGTCAGTTCTCTATCCATCTTACGGTGTCGCCTTGGATTCCGTGTGATTTTAATTTAGTTATTAAGCGTTTATGGGGAACTTTGTCAAAGGTTTTTTGGAAATCTAGATAAATTATGTCTACTGCCTTACTCTTATTATATTTGTTAATAATGTCGTTTAAAAAGTCTAACAGGTTTGTTAATACCTCGGTGTTTTCGTTTTGGACTGTTATTTCAGCTGGTATATCGTTCGGGTTTTCTGTAGTAAAGACTGATGCAAAGAAAGTGTTAAGGATACCACTCATTCGCTCTTCATCTGTGGTAAAGTCCCCATTTTCATCAAGTAGTGGTCCGATAGTTGACGTAAGTACTTTCTTTTGTCGAATATAACTGTAGAACTCTTTTGGGTTTGTCTTACTTTAATTTGCAATGGGTTTTTCAATGGTCGTTTTACTCTGTTTGATTAACTTTTTGGCTTTTCTTCGTAAGTCTGTAAACTTGGCATGGTCGTAATTTTTGTCTGTGATTTTTACACTATTATGGGCGTTCTTTTTGGCACGTAAACTTGACTCCACCACTTGGGCTTTAAGTTTTGTGCTGAACGTCGGTTTATTAACGGTATGCTGTCCTTGACCGCTTTTGTGTACGTACTAGTGAAAAAGTTCCATTTTGTATTATTGTCAATAGTGTCTCGTAGACATTTCCTGTCGGTTTCTTTTAGTATCGCTCTGAGTTGGTGGAAATTGGTTTTTCTAAAATCGGGGATTTTTTTGTAAGCTTAACTTTATGTCGCTTTTGTTGAAATTTATACTGGAAGTGATTATGCGGTGGTCTCTATTGGTAAACTCATCACCTACGTTAGTATTCTCTATCAAGTCTTCATTTGTTGCAAATACTAGGTCAAGAACGTAATTTCCACGAGTTGGACTATTAACAAATTGGATAAGGGAGCTCTCTTGTAAGTTAGTATAGTGGTTCTCCCCACTTTGTTACTGGTAAATTAAAGTTGCCTAGAATTACGGCCTGTTGCGTGTTAATAGTTTCGTTTATTTGCTCGTAGATATCTCGGTTGGTTTGTACTGGTTGAGCTGGGGGTCTGTATAATAAAGCTAACAAAAGTTTCATCCCGCAATTATTTCTAATGAGTATATATAGTGTATCTACGTTATCGATATGGAGCTTTGATAATAGGATCGGTTTGAGGTCGTCTTTAATGTATAATAGAACTCTGCCTCCCCTTTTATTTGTTCGTCCTTTTTCAAATATTGTGTAACCGGGAATTTTATACTCTGCTAGGAAGTCTCTGCTTTCAGTATTTTGCCACGATTCTGTTATGCCGATTATTTCATAGTTTTCTGTGAAAGTTAATTCCTCTAAATCTGTAAATTTGTTATGGATTCGGAGGAAGTGAAGGTGAAAGAGGAAGAGGAAGAGAAAGAGAGGGTGGAGGAGATGTGATGAAGTGTGGGTAGTTGATACAAAGGAGAGAGAGAGAGAGAGAGAGAGAGAGAGGGAGGGAGAGAGAGAGAGAGAGAGGGAGGCGTTAATGGGAAGGCTGTTTCTGTTACACGTAGGAGGGGAAGTAGGAGGAGGGAAGAGAGGCTTTAAGGTAGGGCAGTTGTCCATTCGTGTAAAGAGGGAAGTGGAGGAAGTGGGGTGTGGGAAGAGAAGAGGGAGGAAGTGGAGAGTGGGAGTGAAGAGGGAGGAAGTGGGGTGTGGGAAGAGAAGAGGGAGGAAGTGGGATGTGGGAGGGAAAAGGGAGGAAGTGGAGAGTGGGAGGGAAGAGGTAGAGAAAGTGGAAAGTGAGGAGAGAAGAGAGAGGAAGTGGGGAGTGGGGAGTAAGAGGGAAGTGGGGAAGTAGAAGAGAAGAGGTATAGAAGATGTGGAATGGGAGGGAAGAGGGAGAGAAGAGGAGCAATGGAAAGACCAGATAACACACGTAAGAGGGGAAGATTGTGGAGGCGTGGGGTGGGGACGAAAAAAACATTGATAGGAGAAGGGGACATGATGGGGTTAGGGAATAGGAAGGGAAGGGAGAGCAAAGTGGGAGAGAGAACAAATAGACAGATAGATAGACAGACAGATGTGAAGCTTTCTTTTTTTTGTGTGTGTGTGTCTGTTGTGTTGTGTGTGTGTGTGTATGTCTGTGTCTCTGTGTGTGGGTGTGTGTTGTCTGTGTTGTGTGTGTGTGTCTGTGTATGTGTGTGTGTGTAAAGAGCAGGATTGAAGGGAGAGCGAAGGTTGTGAGAGGTAAGGTAGGTAGTTGTCTCATATATGGGGAGAATAAAGAGGTGGGGATGGTATATATGTATGTGTGTATGTGTGTGTTACTAGGGGCAGTGGGAAGGGGAGAGGAAGGAAGGAAGGAAGGGAATGAGAGGGTGGGGTGAGTGGAATCGTTATGGAGTGGGTGTATGAGCAGGTATACTATAGGAGGATGAAAGGAAGGAAGGAGGAAGGAGGAAGGGAGGATGGATAGACAAAGGAGGTGTTTAGTTGAGAAATTGATGATGGAGGTTGGAGGATGAAAGGAAGGAAGGAAGGAGGAAGGGGAGGATGGATAGACAAAGGAGGTGTTTAGATGAGAAATAATATAGGAGGATGAAAGAAAGGAAGGAAGGAGGGGAGGATGGATAGACAAAGGAGGTGTTTAGATGGAAAATTGATGATGATGATGGAGGTTGAGAAATTGAAGGTGTAATGATTGAATAGTTATAGAGTGAGTGTAGATAAAGGAGGTATGGTATAGAAGGAAGGAAGGAGGAGAGGATGGATAGACAAAGGAGGTGTTAAGATGAGGAGGAGTTGATGGTGGAGGTAGAGAAATGGAAGGTGAGGACTGAAAGGGAAATCATTACGTATGGTTGGTTGGCTGGTTGGTGGGTTGGTTGGTTGGTTGGTTGATTGGTTAGTTGGTGGGTTGGTTGGTTGGTTAGTTGGTGGATGGGTTTGTGGGTGGATTGGTTGGTGGGTTGGTTGATTGGTTGGTGTGTTGGTTGATTGGTTGGTTGGTGTGTTGGTTGATTGGTTGGTTGGTGGGTGGGTGGTAGAGGGAAGTATTATTCTGGTTAAGTGGGAGGGAGTGAGGGAAGGAGAAAGGGCAGAGAGTGAGTGAGAGAAGGTGGGAGGTGAGGGAAGTGAGGGAGAGAAGGTGGGAGGTGAGGGGAGTGAGGGAGAGAAGGTGGGAGGTGAGGGAAGTGAGGGAGAGAAGGTGGGAGGTGAGGGGGAGTGAGGGAGTGAGATAGATAGATAGATGTGTGTGTAAGCAGAGGGAGGCTGAGAAATAGATATAGAATAGTGAGTGTATGAGTTAAAGATTGTAAGGAGAAAGAAGGGAGGTGAAAGACTGAGAGAACGGAGGAGAAAGAGAGAGATGTGGAGGAGATTGGGTAGAGAAAGGTGAACATTATAAACTATGAAAGTGTGAAGGAGAAGGGGAGAGGAAGAGAGAGAGAGAGAGAGAGAGAGAGAGAGAGAGAAGATTGTGAGGAACGGGAGAAATAGGAAGATGTAGATAATAGAAATGAGAGAGAGAGAGAGAGAGAGAGAGAGAGAGAGAGAGAGAGAGAGAGAGAAATAGGAAGATGTAGATAATAGAAAAGAGAGAGAGAGAGAGATAGAGACAGACAGACAGACAGACAGAGAGAGAGAGATTGACGCCAGCCAGCCAGCCAGACATACATACAGACAACTGAGGGTGGGTGCCACAGTAGGAGTGGTGACGCAATAAGAGAAACGTCACGTGGTGAATCTGGCACCATGGGGGGGGGGGGCACAGTGCCACTACCACTATTGCCAATACTATTACTACCAATGCCACAGTCACTATAGCCAATATCACAACAGGTACAATGCCGCTACCACTGTTACCAATACCACTACTACTACTACTACTACCAATACTACTACTACTACTACCAATACTACTACTACTACTACTACTACTACCAATACTACCAATACTACTACTACTACTACCAATACTACTACCACTACTACTACTATTATTACTATTACTACCATTTCCACCATTAAATTTGTACTTTTTGTTGTACGGTATATACGTGTGTGTGTTAAAACCCTCCCCGTTGTGTGTGTGTGTGTGTGTGTGAAATCCATCCTCTTTGTGTGTGAGTGTGCGTGTGTGTGTGTGTGTGTGTTAAATCCTTCCTCGTTGTGAGTGAGTGAGTGAGTGAGGGGCTGTGTGTGTGTGTTAAATCCCTCCTCTTTGTGTGTGTGTGTATGAGTGAGTGACTGTGTGTGTGTGTGTGTGTGTGTGTGTGTGTATGTATGTGTGTATCGATCACCTCATGAATTAACTAGGTGTGGTGTTGGTTGGTGTTGTTATTGTAGAAGACGTCGCTGTTGGATAGGTCTTTCCTTTCTCTCTTTCTTTTCCTCCTCCCCCTCTTCTCCCTTTCCTCCTCTTCCTTTTTTTCTCCTTTTCCTTCTCTTCCTCTTCTTCCTTCTTTTCTCCTTTTCCTCCTCTTCCTTCTTTTCTCCTTTTCCTCCTCTCCTCTTCCTTTTCCTTCTCCTTCTCCTCTTCCTCTTCTCCTTTTCCTACTTTCTCCTTTTTTTCCTCCTCCTCCTCCTCCTCCTCCTCTTCTTCCTTCTTCAAGATATTCCAACCAACAGGATACCATAATTGTTGTTCATATGGTCCTGTTTCCTGACATATTTTGGAGGAATCAAGGCACTCCAATGTAACAAAACTTCCCCCTTAAGGACCCTGTGATGTAGTAATAAAATTGGAGGTTAGTGAGTCCTTCAAATATTGCCACGAAACACCAATTATATGGAAGGAGCTTGTTTCATGGCATAGTCAAGAGGAATCAGAAGCCTCCAATTTTCATACACGAACACAGATTCCTTAAGCTCTCTCGTGTAAGTGGTGAAAGAGATGTTCCCTGCACTGAGAGAACTCGTGATTAACTGACTGTGAGATAAGGATAGTCGTATTTGTAAACATCAGCATATGCATGAAGCTGAGTAAGCACTGTAATGTCTGTCTGTGTGTGTGTGTGTGTGTGTGTGATTTAATGTCTGAGTGTGTGTGTGTGTTTGTGATTTAATGTCTGAGTGTGTGTGTGTGTGTTTGTGATTTAATGTCTGAGTGTGTGTGTGTGTGTTTGTGTTTTAATGTGTGTGTGTGTGTGTGTGTTTGTCCCTGAAAATCCCCAATTGTCGTAATGTCTCTGTGTGTGTGTGTGTGTGTTCTTTTAATGTCTGAGTGTGTGTGTGTGTTTGTGTTTTAATGTGTGTGTGTGTGTGTGTTCGTTTTATGTATGTTTGTGTGTGTTTGTGTTTTAATGTGTGTGTGTGTCCCTGAAAATCCCCAATTGTCGTCGTCCCTAACACCCTATGTACTTGTTTCTGTCCCTTAACCGACCACCTCGATACCTGAATGGTGATGTGAGGTGGGGGAGAGTTGAGATGGAAGGGAGAGAGGTGATGTTAGGGAGGCTCTAGGTGTATAGATAGATAGATAGATAAATAAATAGATAGATAGATTGATAGATAGAGTTTGTGGGTTGTCGTGTCTATGGTTGCTTACAGTTCTCGATTTTTTTATCTATATTTTGTAAAGAGTTTTCACATGAATGCTGACTAACAAAAAAAATATATATATATAAACTACCAAATATACCATAAAACTTAATGGACCTCGAGGTGCAGATAAGAGATAAATAGAAATAGAGACAGATAGATAGAAATAGATATAGATATAAAGATATAGATAGAAATAGAGACAGATAGATAGAAATAGATATAGATATAAAGATATAGATGGAAATAGAGACAGATAGATAGAGGAAAATGGAACACAAATTTTGAACAGAGTAGCTATATTGAAGGGGTTTGTTTTGTGGCATGGTTAGGAGGAATCATAAGCCACCAAGGCATGATCACAGGGTCCTTCTTAATCATTGGACACAGGAGAAAAACAACAACAACAACAACACAACTTAAAAATAACAACAACACAACTTAAAAATCCGAACGGGTCATGAATATTTACAACCACAACAACAACAATAATAATAATTCCTTCTCGGTGAAAAATGAAATAAAAAAAGAAGGATGGAAAAAAAATTGGATAAGAGTGAGTGAGGAAATATCTGATATAGAGGTACTGAAAACCCCATCAAGTATATACAGCCTCGATAGAAAGCAGCAGAAAAAAAGAGTTTGCTTGCCCGCATGAGAATGATGCAGTGGCGAGAGAGAAGGTAGGCAGGCAGGGAGGCAGGCAGACAGGCAGGGAGGGAGGGAGGCAAGCAGGGAGGCAGGGAGGGAGGGAGGCAAGCAGGGAGGCAGGGAATCATGAAAGGGGTGAATTGACTGCCCATTTTGGTGGTGTAGCAGGCAGGCAGGCAGACAAGCAGAGAATCAGGGAGGCAGGCAGAGGGTAAGAGAGTCAGACAGGCAGGCAGGGAGTCATGGAAGGGGTGAATTGACTGCCCATTTTGGTGGTGTAGCAGGCAGGCAGGCAGACAAGCAGAGAGTCAGGGAGGCAGGCAGGCAGAGGGTCAGAGAGTCACACAGGCAGGGAGGCAGGGAGTCATGGAAGGGGTGAATTGACTGGCCATTTTGGTGGTGTAGCGTAGCCCATTCTGGTCAGGGGCCACCAACTCTGGATGGAGAAACACCTGTTGTTATATTTCCTGGACAAGCTTAGTGGTATTGCTGTGTGTGTGTGTGTGGCTGTCATGTACCCTTGTGGTGTTGGTGGTTGTTGTGTTGTTGTTAGTGGTGGGTGTTGTGTGGTATTGTTGTTATATTTCCTGGCCAAGCTTAGTGGTATTGCTGTGTGTGTGTGTCATGTACCCTTGTGGTGGTGGTGGTGGTTGTTGGTGTTGTGTTGTTGTGTGGTATTGTTGTGTTTCTTGTGGTGGTGGTGTTGTTGTGTTGTTGTGTGGTATTGTAGTGTTTATTGGTGTTGTAATGGTTGCTTTTCTGTCCTCTTGGGTGCTGTTGTTGGTTGTTGTGGGTTGTGGTTTAGGGGTTATAATTGTGGTGTTGTGTTCATTGGTGTTGGTGTTGTAATGGTTGAATGGTAATAGTGGTGGTTGTGATACAGTGTTTGGTGATGATGTGGTATTGGTGTGAATAAGGGCACCATAATGAGATGATAGTGGAAATGCAGTTAGAAAAGTGTGTGTGTGTGTATGTGTGTGTGTAAAGAGAGAGAGAGAGAGAGAGAGAGAGAGAGAGAGAGAGAGAGAGTGAGACGGGTGGTAGTTGTGGTTATAATAGATGTAGACAGTGTAGCTTAAAGGTAATATAGTTGCTTTCATTCTTTGCCACTAGATGACTCCACCTCTACGTCTCTCCCTCCTTATGGTATATAGTGTCGTAAATGGTATTGTGGTGTGTGGTGAGGCTGGTATTGTTGCTGTGTGATGAGTGGTGTTGATATGATGAGGTGTTAAGTGGTGTTGTGTGTCTGTGGATGTGTGTGTTGTGATGTTGTTTGGTTGAGGAAATCCATGGTCAGTCTAGAATATCCATCGTTTGTGTGTGTGTGTGTGTTGTGTGTGTGTGTGTCTGTGGATGTGTGTGTGTATGTGTTGTGTGTGTGTGTTGTGTGTTGTGTGTCTGTGTTGTGTGTTTGTGTGTTGTGTGTGTGTCTGTGTGTGTGTGGTGTGGTGTGTGGTTGAGGAAGGCAATGCTCAGTCCAGAATATCAACTGTATGTGTATATGAATGTGTGTGTGTGTACATATATGTGTGTATATATATATATATGTGTGTGTGTATGTGTGTGTGTGTATGTATTTGTACAGGAGCCTTAATCAGAGGTGAATAGAGGTGATCATCCAATACTTTTTCCGATAGAAAGTTTTACCAAAAGATCAAATTGTAGCCATTCAGACTTCCCACCTCTCCTCTCTCTCTCTCTCTCTCTCTCTCTCTCTCTCTCTCTCTCTCTCTCTCTCTCTCTCTCTCTCTCTCTCTCTCTCTCTCTCTCTCTTTTTTTTTTTTTTTTTTTTTTTTAGTCTGAAGGAAATCAAGTGGGAAAGTATCTGTCTGTATGTAATATTTTTTTTTTTTTTTTTACACTATTTTGATTTATTATTTTTTTTATTATTTATTTTTGTTGTTGTAGATATTATTTGTTATTATTATTATTATTATTATTTATTATTGTAGATATTATTAGGTATTATTTGTTGTTATTGTAGATATTATTAGGTATTAGTAATTATTTTTATTATTTTTATTTTTATTTTTATTTGTATTAATATTTTCATTTTTTATATTATTTTTATTTTTATGGAGATAGGAGAGTTTGAGTTTATCGAGTCCTTCAAACATTGCCACGAAACACCACCAACATTAAAGAAGTTCGTTTCGTGGCACAGTGAGGAGGAATCAGAAGTCTCAAACACGATCACAGGTGGCCTTAATTAATAGCCTCAAGAAGGAATGTCAATATATACATTACTATATATTAAAACGTTATAATCTGTATAATGTACAATACTTAATCATAATATATATAAATAATATGTTAATATATATAATATAAATAATATATATTAATAAATGTATAATATATACATATTATCTTTATATATAAAAAAAAGTTTGTGCCTCAATGTAAATAATAATATGAACGTATCGTAAACAAAGTTGTGGCTTCCAAAATATGTTGGGTTTAGTAAAATGTTAATGGCTACTATAATAGTGGTCTATAATACTGGCTACTAGTGGCCTATAATATTACTGGCTACTAGTGGCCTATAATATTACTGGCTACTAGTGGCCTATAATATTACTGGCTACTAGTGGCCTATAATATTACTGGCTACTAGTGGCCTATAATAATTCGCGGACATAAACAACAAGGTGGTTTGGTAAAGGTGAGGTATAGGATGTTTTCGCCAGACCTAAACCACATTGGCCTTCCTTAATTAACAACATTAGGGTGTGTCCTCGTTGTTACGGAGTTATGGTTCACTTGATGAGCAGAGGAGAGGAGAGGAGAGGAGAGAACACGCTCAAAACTACACGTACAGTCACCAGCATTAATGAATATACAGGTGTGTCTTGAATACCTATATGACCCATGTTGATCTGATTTGACCTATGTTGACCTGGTTTGACCTTTTTTGACCTATGTTGATCTGGTTTGACCCATGTTGACCTGGTTTATGGGTTATTTTAGTCGTTGGTAACCTGTACAAATAAATGGGGGTGGGGTGAGTTGGGGGTGGGGGTGGGGGGAGCGGCCACCTTCCACCAAGAGTAATTTCCTGCAGGTGTTGGTCAAAGAAAAATGTACGAGTCATTTGGTGTTGAATTGGGGTGAGGTGGAGTTTTTTTTTTTTTTTTTTTTTGAGGGGGGGACCTTTGATGCCGTCGGCGTGTTGTATAGACTCATGATAAATTTCTCCAAAGTTTCCCACAAAAGAGGAGTGAGTGTGTATCGTGTCTGTGTGTTTTTTTTTTTTTTTTGGGGGGGGGGTTCTTTTTTTTTGGGGAGGGGGTCTTTTTTTTTTTTTTTTTTTTGAGGGGGGGGGGAGGAGTGTGTATCGTGGTATTGTGTGTCTGTGTGTGTGTCTTTTTTTTTTTTTTTTTTTGGGGTGGGGTGTTATTATAGTAGTTTCCAAAATATATAGCTGTAAATTTGTTCCTTTTTATTCCTCATGTACTGTACGTAGACGAAGAGGTAATTTACAGGTTGGGTCAAAGTCATGCAGATGTTGTATTCAGGTTAGGTTAGGTCAGGTCAGGTCAGGTCAGGTTAGGTTAGATTAGATTATGTTAGATTAGGTCAGATTAGGTCAGGTTAGGTTAGATTAGGTTAGGTCAGGTCAGGTTAGATTAGATTAGGTTAGGTTAGGTCAGGTTAGGTCAGGTTAGATTATGTTAGATTAGGTCAGGTTAGATTAGATTAGGTTAGGTTAGGTCAGGTCAGGTCAGGTCAGGTTAGATTATATTAGATTAGGTCAGGTTAAATTAGATTAGGTTAGGTTATGGTATGGTATATCTGAACTCTTGGTCTCTTGAACGATAAAAATATGATTGCATAAAAAAAGTAATACTAAGATTATCACCACCAGTTACTGTTAAGTCAGATAAAATTGTGAAGGTTAGTTAGTTCATTACCACTTTTTTATGGAAGGAGCTTGTTTCGTGGCATACTTTTTTTTTTTCGTGGCATACTTTGGAGGAATCAAGGTACTCCAATGTACAGTAGCCTCCAACAATTTTCGAGACACTACCAGCATTGCATCTAGCTAGCAGGGAGTGAGTGTCTCGAAATATTTGGAGGCAACTAACTGTATACCAAGATCCCAAGAGAGAGAGAGAGAGGAGACCAACCAAGCACGACCACAACATTGGGTAGAGGGTACATGACAAAGTAGCCACCCTCTTGCTTCTATACCTCGTGTCGTACAAGCTTAAGCCTTTTGTTTACTGCCTCGTAATTCCGTCTCCTGCCAGGGATTGTTGTTTTTTGGGGGGTTGGTTGGTTGGTTGGGGAGTGGATGGGAGGGTGGTTTGAGTGAGTGGATGTGGTTGGGGGGTTGGGGAGTGGATGGAATGGTGGTTTGAGTGTGTGGATGTGGTTGGGGGGTTGGGGAGTGGATGGAATGGTGGTTTGAGTGAGTGGATGTGGTTGGGGGGGGTTGGGGAGTGGATGGAATGATGGTTTGAGTGTGGATGTGGTTGGGGGGGTTTGGGGAGTGGATGTGGATGGAGTGTGAGGGTGGATGTGTGTGTACGTGGATGGAGTGTGAGGGTGGATGTGTGTGTATGTGGATGGAATGGGAGTGTGGATGTGTGTGTACGTGGATGAAATGGGAGTATGTGTGTTGATGAAGTGGATGAGTTTGGATGGGCAGAAATGTGGATGTGTGTATATGTGGATGAAATGGGAGTATGTGTGTTGATGTGGGTGAGAGTGGATGAGCAAGAGAGAGAGAGAGAGAGAGAGAGAGAGGTAAGCAACCACACCATACACACACACACCAACAAACACTATAACACTATGTATGTATGTATGTACACTGTGTTCTTGAAGTAACGGTACAGAGGAATGGTAAAGTTC
>JAWZYT010001191.1:0-10000 GCA_034508575.1 Petrolisthes manimaculis
CAGTTGATATTACTCTTGTATATAATTATATAAATGTGTGTATAATTTTGATTTCCTATACATCTACAGTTACTTTATATATACCGGTATATATATATTTTTTCAGATCAACATATAATTTCAATTCAACATCTAATACAATTTTCTCTGATTCAGTTTCAGAATATATAATTATGTATTGTATAATTTAAGGAAATATTTCTTGGTAATTTGAGACAGTGAGTTTTGACTTTGTGATATTCCTCCTCACAAACTATATATTTATGTATTTATTTATTTATTTGTTTATATTATTTTTTTATATTAATGTTGTGAATTTAGGCTGTTTTTGGGAATTGGGTACTTAGGCCATTCTTGTTCTGAATTATTGCGTGGGTTTGTATGTGGGTAAAATACGACGAATTTACTATCTTTAATATCTCTCTCTCTCTCTCTCTCTCTCTCTCTCACACACACACACACACACACACACACACACACAACGTGAACTAGACGTGTATGCTCAATTATATATGACTATCCACTCTCTCTCTCTCTCTCTCTCTCTCTCTCTCTCTCTCTCTCTCTCTCTCTCTCTCTTTCTCTCTCATCACACACACACACACACACACACACACACACACACACACACACCACACACACACGATCTAAAACGTGTAGGCTATGCTAAATTATATATGACTACCCCTCTCTCCACATCCACCACCCCTTCTCTCTCTCTCTCTCTCTCTCTCTCTCTCTCTCTCTCTCTCTCTCACCACCATCATCACCATCACCACAACAAACACCATCACCACCATTACCCTAACATACAGCTGTGAGTCATTATCGTTTGTTTAGGCTGAGTTGGTGAAGTGGTTTGTGGGTTAATCTCCCCTCTTCAACTTTTTTTTTTATCATAATCCATTATTTTACATTCTCATTCCTTCCTGATTTTTTTTATCTTTTTTTTTAACTTGTTTTTTAGGCTCTTAAATTATTAGGTACCTTTCTTTTTGTTCTTTATTTGTGTGTGTGTCACTTTCCATCTCCCTATCATCTCTCCTTTTTTCCCTAACCTCATCTACCACATCCTCCATTCTCTCTCACACACACACACACACAACACACAATTTCACCCCACTTCCTACCCAACACACATACAAGTAACCCACACACACACACACCAATATCCAACCAACCCACCAACCCACCCGCCCCAAACAAAACAACACACACACCAACCAACCAACCAACCAACCAACCAACCCACTAACCAACCCACCAACCAACAACCCACACACATACCATCCCAAAACAAAACACACACACACCAATATCCATCCCACCCACCAACCCAAACTCAATTCACACACACAGTTTGTCTACCAAGATTACCAAACAGACGTCTACCACGAGTATGTAATCAGGGGAAACTCAGCCATCTTCAAATGTATGATCCCTTCCTTCGTGGCTGACTTCGTGAGTGTTAAGTCATGGGCTACAGATCAGGGAGACACCTACCTTTATGCATCCACTGATTTAGGTAATATATAGATAGATAGATAAATAAAGGAAGGATGGATTGATGGATGGTTGGGAAGGATGGAAAGAAGGGAGGGATTGATATTTTGTATAGATGTTGTTATTATTATTTTTGTTTATGATTGTGTGTGTATTGTGTATGTATTTATTAAGTTGTTTCTCTCTCTCTCTCTCTTTATATATATATATTACCTATTAATATTAACTCCACGTATCTCTGTTCTTTTTCAGATGACACGGATTTCACAAATAATAATAACAAAAACAACAAAAACAATAATAATAATATATACTACCTTTATATTTCATTTAATCTTTTTTATCATTCATAGCATAGTTAATCCTCTTAAAGATAATAAATAATATATATTTTCTTTTGCTTCCAGATGAAACGTATATATAAATAAATAAAATTAATATATTCGTGTTTTGAAATGGCTGTAAAAATATATATGTAAATTTTATGTACCGTACTTTATTTAATTTTCATCTTTATAATCTTGAGTGTGAGTGAAGGAGCTTATGTGTGTGTGTGTGTGTGTGTGTGTGTGTGTGTGTGTGTGTGTGTGTGTGTGTTTTGAGTGTGTGTGTGTGTTTAAGAGGGAGCAGGAAGTGAACTGTGAGAGAGTAGAAAGGAAAGGAAAGGGAGATAGAGAAGGAGAGAAGGGAGAGGAGAGAAATAGGAAAAGAGGAGGGATGGAAGGGAATGAGAGGAGGAAGAGGAAGAGAGAGGAGGCTGAAGGGAGAGAGGAATATGAAGGGAAGGAATAAGAAGAAAAGGAAGAAAGGGAAGGGAGAAAAGAGAAGAAAGAAGGGGAAGAGAGAGGAGTATGAAGGGAAGGAATAAGAAGAGAAGGAGGGAGAAAAGAGAAGAAAGAAGGGGAGAGAGAGAGAGAGAGAGAGAGAGAGAGAGAGAGAGAGAGAGAGGAGGAAGAAAGGGAAGAGGAAGGGAAGGAAGGGGAAGGAAGGTAGTAAGCAATAGGTGTGTTGATACGTGTTGATTCGTGTTGATCTTCCCACATCTTGCAAGACGCTCTACGTGACTTTGGTGATGGGCCCTGGATCACACACACACACACACCATACATACATACACACAAACTTTCTCACATACACACACACATACATACATACACTTTCTCAGATACTTGGTCACACACACAATCCCCCCCCCCTCTCTCTCTCTCTCTCTCTCTCTCTCTCTCTCACACACACACACACACACACACACACACACACATCACCATCATACACTATCACCATCCTAACTCTCATACAATTTAAATACCCTCCCATTTAATATACCCAAAAACCCAAAACATTTACCATCCATCCATCCATCTATCCATCCTTTTAATATATTTCTCCTGCCGGTGCTTCGTCAGTTGTCCCTCAGCAGTACTCCGCCGAGGTGCTGACGGAATATGTGATCAGGGGCAACTCAGCAATTCTCAAGTGTTCAATTCCTTCCTTCGTGGCTGACTTCGTGAGTGTTCAGGCGTGGGTGGACAGTGACGGGACTCTAATCTACCCCTCACACAATTATGGTAAATGAAGAAGAGAAGAAGGAAGAGAAGGAGGAGGGAAAGGAGGAGGAGGAGGATGACAGAGATATATAAAAGGAGAAGGAATATAAGAGGAGGAGGAGGGGGAGTAGGAGGAGGAATATAAGAGGAGGGGGATTAGGAGGAGTAGGAAGACAGAGATATATATAAGAAGGAGGAATAGGAAGACAGATATATAAAAGGAGGAGGAGGAGGAGGAGGAGGAGGAACAGAGAAATATGTAGGGAAGAGGAGGAGGAGGAGGAACAGAGAAATATGTAGGGAAGAGGAGGAGGAGGAGGAACAGAGAAATATGTAGGGAAGAGGAGGAGGAGGAGGAACAGAGAAATATATAGGGAGGAGAAAGAATACAGAAAATATAATATAGGGAGGAGGAATACAGAGATATATAAAGGAAGGAGGAATAATACAGATAAATATAAAGGCAGGAGGAATAGGTCTACAGAGAAATGTGTAGGGAAGGAGGAATATATTTCACTTAACAAATAATTTTTTCTCTTCTCTCAGAATCTTCAGAGAAATTAATAAAGTTCTCTATTTTTTTTTTCAGATGGAAACACATAATTATATATTTTTTATTTTGAACAGTATTATATAAGTAGTAATCGTCTTTCTTCTTTTTTTACAGCAATTATATATTCAAGTAATATATATTATCTATTTATAATTTCGTACTGTACGTATTTTTACATATATTACCAATCGTGTACGTTCGTGGTTTTAAGTTTATACGTATTTATATAGCGTTTATATTTTGTTTTTATATCATCCATTTTTATTTCATCCATTTTTATTTCATTCATTTTTATTTCATTCATTTTTATTTCATCCATTTTTATTTCATCCATTTTTATATCATCCATTTTTATATCATCCATTTTTATATCATCCATTTTTTTTTTTCATCCATTTTTATTTCATCCATTTTTATTTCATTCATTTTTATTTCATCCATTTTTATTTCATTCATTTTTATTTCATCCATTTATATTTTGCTTTTCTTTCATCCATTCGAAAATAGACTAATTCCCTTATTACATATATATATATTTGTGTACGTTCGGGGCATATATATATAAAAATTTCTTAAGTACGGTATACAGCGTTTTTATTATGTTATTCTGTCATCCATTCGAAAAGAAAATACACTGATTGCCTTCTAATTACATGTGGCCTTAAGTTTATTTAATTAAGTAATTACACACATGAAATACTTCCAGTGTTTAAATGACACCTTAATACAACAATAACAACAACACCACCCCTCCCCAAACCCACCCACACAAAATCAAACCCAAACCCAAAATTGAACATACAGTCGCGGTCAAATATAATCATCCATATAGGGGTAACTCACGTAAGATTTTGACAGCTTCCCTCTGTTTCTAAGATGATAAACTTTTCACTAAATAGGTTAACTACCATCTTTTAATTTGCTACAAGCAGCTACACACTACTTAAAACAATAACATCATATGTGAACGTGAAAACATTAGACAGAAAATTGTTTGATATACCCATATGTGGATGATTATTATTGACCACGACTATATATACCGGTATATATAAATAAATATAATACCCCCCCCCCCTCTCTCTCTCTCTACGTATCCCAGTTGTCCCCCAGTCGTATCAAACGGAAGCTGACAACGAGTATGTAATCAGGGGAAACTCAGCCATAGTGAAGTGTGAAGTACCCTCCTATGTGGCTGACTTTGTGAGTGTTCAGTCCTGGGTGGATTCTGAAGGCATCGTTTACTACCCAAACAGGAGTAATAGTTATGGTAAAGGAATTGGTTTGGTTTGGTGTGGTTTGGTTGGGTATATTTAGTTTGGTTTGGTGTGGTTTGGTTGGGTATATTTAGTTTGGTTAGGTTTGGTTTGGTTTTATTTTGTTTGGTGTTGATTGGTTAGATTTTGTTTTGGTTAGGGTTGGGTATATTTAGGTCTGATTAATTTTCTGTTTATTTTACAGGTATATCAAAAGTTTGTTTATCGAGTTGCTGGATTGGTGATTTTCGGCGAATTTTTATCTTAAACTTATATATATATATATTTTTAATATATACTTGGTTTGGGGGATAAGTTTTGTAAGTTTTGATACTCGTATGTGAAATGAAAAATATATAAACAAATAAATAAATACATAAAATAATGACAGGAAAGAACAAGGAATGACGTTTAATCTCTCTCTCTCTCTCTCTCTCTCTCTCTCTCTCTCTCTCTCTCTCTCTCTCTCTCTCTCTCTCTCTCTCTCTCTCTCTCTCTCTCTCTCTCTCTCTCTCTCTCTCTCAAAAAAAAAAAAAAAAAAAAGTAAACAATGAATAAATAGCGTTATTATTGGACTCTGAGTGAACTAGATATTCCGAAACACGAGCGTTGATGATTTACGATATCCGAGAATAATATATTAGCGATACAAGAATGACAAAGATGGGTTATATTAATTTATTTTACACATCTCCACCTCCTCCTTACTTTATCACTTTTTTTCCCTATTTATCTCTTCGTAATTATCATCATCATCATTGCATATCATCCTCTCTTTATCTCTCCACCTCCTCCTTTCTTTATCACCTTTTCTAGTTATTAGTTATTCACCAATCATCCCTCCTTCATCTCTCCTTCACCAATCATCAAATCCCTCATCCTCCACCTTCTGCTTCGCCTTCGTCAGTGGTTCATCAGTCGTACCACCTGGAGGCCCTTACTCAGAACGTCATCAGGGGCAACTCAGCCATCATGAAGTGTGAGATTCCGTCCTTCGTGGCAGACTTCGTGAGTGTACAGGCGTGGGTTGACAACGAGGGGCATTCATACTACCCAGGCTCACACTATGGTAATCTAATATGACCTTAAATCACCTCACTTAACTCTATTATTGATTTTAGTTCTGTATTTAGCAAACTACCCTGACTGGTAACCTCACTTGACCTTATTTCACCTCATCTAACTAATTAGGCTGCTTTCACACGAGCGTTCCCGTTGACCATCTCTCTCAGGTGGGTGAGAACCTAGAGGACTCTACTAGTCCTACTCAAACCTTACACACAGTTGGATGGATGACACTTGTGTGTACTACATTTGTGTACAGTACACTGGCAGCAATTATTTCTGGTGTTGTAGTACATTCCAATATGATATATAGTCATTGATAGTAAATATACATATATATATTTCAGCATAATAATTGTTATAAGGTACATGTATGTATACATCATGTAGCTTAATAAAATTAATGAATAACATTAATGAACTTGGTGGGAAAGTAGGGTGACGGTAGGGGGGACTGTCAACATTGAAACGCAGACGCAGGTACAAAAATGTGACGCGTTCCCGAATGCGCGTACATAAACGTGTGTGAAGGCAGCCTTAATTATAACCTCACCTCACCTCACCTTATCTCACCTCATCTAATTCTCTCAATCTGTTTTTATTATTTTTTTCAGAGATAAAATAATTTTTCTATTTTTTTTCAGGGCTTGTATGTTTCCTAATAACTCTTTCATTTTAAGTTGCAGGTTTGGTATCAATAATTTTTTTTCAATATTACAGCTTATGTATACAGTACCGTACTTCATATTACGTATACACACAGACACATACATACAGTACATTGAAGCGTACGGTATACAGTAAAATAATACTCGTATATATTAACTAACCTTTTTACCAGTTAACTAAGATGCGTATAATATTTTTACATCCATTTACATTCATTCTTACTTCGTTCTCGTCTTCATCACTTTTATACCAAACATCAATCCTTCAATCCCACATCCTTCTGCTTCGCCTTCGTCAGTTCTTCACCAATCATCCCTCCTTCATCCCTCCTTCATTAGTCGTTCACCAGTCATCCTACAATCCCACATCCTTCTACTTCGCCTTCGTCAGTTATTCACCAATCATCCCTCCTTCACCAATCATCAAATCCCTCATCCCCCACCTTCTGCTTCGCCTTCGTCAGTTATTCACCAATCATCCCTCCTTCACCAATCATCAAATCCCTCATCCCCCACCTTCTGCTTCGCCTTCGTCAGTGGTTCACCAGTCGTACAGTTTGGAGGCCCATAATCAGAACGTCATCAGGGGCAACTCAGCCATCATGAAGTGTGAGATTCCGTCCTTCGTGGCAGACTTCGTGAGTGTACAGGCGTGGGTTGACAACGAGGGGCATTCATACTACCCAGACTCACACTATGGTAATCTAATATGACCCTAAATCACCTCACTTAACTCTATTATTGATTTGTGTATTCTATTTAGTGTATTGACCTAATCTGACCTCAACTAACTCTTAATTGTAACCTGACCTGACCTGACCTCATCTAACTCTTAATTGTAACCTGACCTGACCTGACCTTATCTGACCTCGACTAACTTAATTTTAACCTGACCTGACCTGACCTCATCTAAATCTTAATTGTAACCTGACCTGACCTTATCTCACTTCATTTAACTCTTAATTATAACCTGACCTGACCTGACCTCACCTTATCTGACCTCAACTAACTATTAATTGTAACCTGACCTCACCTTATTTCACCTCATCTAATTTTCTCAATCTGTTTTTATTATTATTTATTTTTTTCAGAGATAAGATAACTTTTCTATTTTTTTTCAGGGCTTGTATGTTTCCAAATAACTCTTTCATTTTATTTTGCAGGTTTGGTATGAATACATTTTTTATCAATATTACAGCTTATGTATACAGTATTATACCTACTTCATTATTACGTATACACACAGACACCTACATACAGTACATTGAAGCGTATACATTAAAATAATACTCGTATGTATTAACTAACTTTTTTTACCAGTTAATTAAGATGCGTATATTTTAACATCCATTTACATTGATGCGTATATATTTTTATACTCGAATATCATCATTTTTATTCATTCGTCGCTTTCATCACGGTAGTCAATGTACAAAGTCAAACTGATTATATTAAACATTTTATACATAACCTCCCACTCCATCCCTCATCCCTCCCACTCACTCCCTCATCCCTCCCCCCCTCATCAATCCCTCATCAATCCCCACTTCCCTCAATCATCCCTCCCCCCTCATCCCACTCCCTCCCTCATCAATCCCACTCACTCAATCATCCCTCTCCCCCTCATCAATCCCTCAACAATTCCTCAATGCCTCAATCCCCGTCAGTGGTGCCTCAGAGTTATCAGATCGAGGCCGACAACGAACACGTCATCAGGGGCAACTCAGCCATCGTTAAGTGTGAGATTCCGTCCTTCGTGGCTGACTTCGTGAGTGTACAGGCGTGGGTGGACAGTGAGGGACACACCTACTATCCCTCGTCCTCTGTGGCCTATGGTAAAACATTTATAAGGGGTCATTTTTTTTTACTATCCTCCCCCCCTATTCCTCTTTAACTTTATATGGGACACACCTACTATCCCTCGTCCTCTGTGGCCTATGGTAAAACATTTATAAGGGGTCATTTTTTTACTATCCTCCACCCTATTCCTCTTAAACTTTATATGGGACACACCTACTATCCCTCGTCCTCTGTGGCCTATGGTAAAACATTTATAAGGGGTCATTATATTATCCTCCTACCCTTCATGTCCCCTACCCTTCCTCCTTACTCTCTACCCTTCCATCCATATCCTTCCTCCTAGCCCCCTACCCATCCTTACATCCCCTACCCTTCATTCTAACCTTCTCAACCAAGTACAAAATTCTCATCACTAATAATACAATAACAAAAAATATTCATATTACAGTTTTCTCTTTTCTTACAGATGATGATAAACAAACACTAAGGCAATAATTCCTCTCCTATATATATATCATGTATTTTAGTATTAGTATTATCTCGTATGTATAAACCAACCAACTTCTTACACTTATTTAGTTAGTTTCTTACAGGAGTGTGTTGGTGATTTGTGAAAGTTTAATTTTTTTTTTTTTCGTTTCGTTGTTTTAAGTTAATTGACATACGAATGGGTTTTTTTTTTATTATAAGACTCGTTCGTTCTCGTTTACACACATAGACAAGAGTGTGTTTGTGTGTGTGTATGTGTGTGTGTGTGTGTGTCTGTGTGTGTGTGTGTGTGTGTGTGTGTGTGTCTGTGTGTCTGTGTGTGTGTAGTCATGGAAATATTCGTGGAGGGGGGAGGGTGATCGTATATAATTAACTCTATCTATCTATCTATCTCCTATCTATCCATCTCTCTCTCTCTCTCTCTCTCTCTCTCTCTCTCTCTCTATCTCTATCTCTATCTATCTATCTATCTATCTATCTATCTATCTATCTATCTATCTATCTATCTATCTCTCTCTCTCGTTATATATATTGACACACATTGATTCATCCAAACTAATCAACAAAACAACCTCCCCAAGTCATCTATTCACTCCATACGTTTCCTATCATAGTTAGGAGGAATCAGTTGTCCTCAAATAGGGGGTCGTTTACCTCTAATGATCTAACTACATTCACGGGGTCGTCTTAAAAGTGGTATGTACCTAACGGGAAGAAGGTCGTTAGTAAGAAACCAGACTAAATGGTTTCCATCTTTCAGTTCTTCATCTGTCCTTTTTTTTCTTTTTATTTCCTTCCTGCTTGCAGTCACACCTCTCTATCACCTTTTTTCTGGCGCTATAGGACCTCCATGTTGCCAAGCCTAATATCCATCCATCAATCTTGCTGTCACACCTCTCTATCACCTTTTTCTGGCGCTATAGGACCTCCATGTTGCCAAGCCTAATATCCATCCATCAATCTTGCTGTCACACCTCTCTATCACCTTTTTCTGGCGCTATAGGACCTCCATATTGCCAAGCCTAATATCCATCAATCAATCTTTCTGTCACACCTCTCTATCACCTTTTTCTGGCGCTATAGGACCTCCATGTTGCCAAGCCTAATATCCATCAATCA
>JAWZYT010001191.1:17500-22500 GCA_034508575.1 Petrolisthes manimaculis
CCTTTTCCCTCCCCTAAATCCCCCCCTCCTTCTCTCCTCCCTTCTCTCCCTCCTTTTCTCCTTCCCTTTCCTCCTCTTTACCCCATATTTTCCTTTCGACCCTCTTTCTTTTCCCCTCCTCTCTCCCCTCCCCTTAATTCCCTCCTCAATTACCTCTCCTCCCTCTTCTTTACTTCCTCCCCTCCCCTCCCCTCCCTTCCCCTCCCCTCCCTTCCCCTCCCCTTCCCTTCCAAACAAAAAAATCCAAATCATCACAAAGACTAATAATAAATAAATAAATAAATAAATAACTCCCCCTCATAATCTATTCACACTACTACATCCATATTTCAGCTTGGTGTCTCTTTCCTTTCCTCATCTCTTAAGAACTATATAACTCTTGATTACTAAACAATAATAATTTCTCCTTTGTGTTACAGAGTTTGTCGATAGCTGGACAAAACAGGGAGGCAGCAGAAAATGTTTTGTGAATTAATAATAAACATTTTGTACTTCACTTCCTTTTCGATACAAACAGCTGAATTTTTCCTGATATATTACTCTGTTCGTATATTATTATTATTATTATTTTTTTGGGGTGGGGTGGGGTTGGGGTAGGGGGGTAGGGTGTGTGTCTGTGGGTCTGTCTGTCTTGTATGGTGGAATGAATTGTGATAAAAAAATATATTCGTTTTAATTATTTCATGTTCTGAAATACACACATACTCAACCATCCATTCATCCATCCATCTATCTATCTATTCAACCAAACCAACCAACCATCCATCTACCCTCACTCAACTATCTACCTCAATAAACCATCTCTCCATCCATTCATCCATGCATCATTTTTCCTTTTTCTGTTTACAAGTTGTGGGCCAGACTCAACCATCCATCTTTCCATCCATCAACCTTCTACCCTCACTCAACTATCTCTCCATCCATCCATCCATCAACCATCTACCCTCACTCAACCATCCATCCATCCATCTATCTATTATTCCTTTCTTCTGTTTATAATCAACCATCTACCCTAACTCAACCACCCATCCATCCACCTATTCAACCTCAAATATCTATCCATCCATCCATCAACCATCCCTCCATCCCTCCATGCATTATCTTTCCTTCTTTTCTGTTTATAAGTTGTGGGCCAGAGATACCTGACACAAGTTTGGGATGAGAGTGTTTTGAAGGGCAACTCAGCCATTCTCAAGTGTGTCATTCCCTCCTTCGTCGCCGACTTCGTCAGTGTACAGTCGTGGGAGGATATGGAGGGCAAACAGTACCTCCAATCCCAAACTTATGGTAATCAAAACAATAATAATAAAAAATAATAATGACAACAAACAAAAATAATAAATAATTTTTCTTTTATTTATTTATTTATTTATTTATTTTTTTTTTTTTTTTTTTTTCTTGGCTTTAAATTCCAGAGATATGGTAATGAAAAAGATAATAAATAACAACAAAAGATAATAATACTAATACTATATTATATTATATACTCTTTCATTTCACAGGAGAGGACTTTTAGCAGGCAATATTGTACTGTAAAAAAAAAAAAAAAAAAAAAAAAAAAAAAAAAAAAAAAAAAAAAAAAAAAAAAAAAATTATATATATGTGTAATTTTTTTTTTAATGCTGGGGGGGGGGGGCTTCATTATTCATCATTATTATCATCATTAATCATACATCATGTTTCTTCATTCCATCTTTCCTTCCATCCTATTTTCCTCCCAATATCCTTAAATAATAATAACAACAACAATAATAATAAAAATACTGTTAATAATAGTAATACAGTAACAACGATAATAATACCGGTAATAAAAACAACAATAATAATAATACCCGTCGTAATAATAATAATAATAATAATAATACCCGTCGTAATAAATAATAATAATAATAATAATAACAATAATATTAATACCGGTAATAACAACAACAATAATAATAATAATAACTCGTAATAATAATACCGATAATAATGATAATAATAATAAGCTGCTGTAATTCAAGATATAGGTGATAAAATTATAAGCGGATATTTAACCTGTAATTCCCAACCTTCCTAAGTTTAAAAATGGAAAAAAAAGGATGAATAGAAAAATTTATATATGAAAACGTAATTCACGGTTCGTAATAGATTAAGTAGGCCTAAAGGAAATTGTGTGTGTGTGTGTGTGTGTGTGTGTGTGTGTGTGTGTGTGTGTCGCATATGTACAGTTGACCACAGAAATTCTTGTGGCAAATAGTAACATACATTATATCCACAATCAAATATCCACCCACACTTTCCTTCCATCGTAGTAAATATCTTGGTAATAAAGAACAACACGTGTATGATTTTGCACTACCTCATAATAATAATAATAATAATAATAATAATAATAATGATAATAATCTTGGTAATAAAGAACAACACGTGTATGAGTTTGCAGCAGTCCATAATAATAATAATAATAATTGAGGGGGTTGCTTGAGTTGACGTAAGGTGTTGTTGTTGTTGTATGATTATATTTTGATATGATACTGATTTTGTTTATACGATGGAAGGAAGGTGTCGGTAGATATGTGATTGTGACTGTACATACATACATACGTGGTTGAGATGAACGTTACGTGTGGAGAATGAGTGTGTTTGTTTGTTTGTGTGTTGAGATGGATGTTACGTGTGGAGAATGAGTGTGTTTGTTTGTTTGTGTGTCGTTCGTAGTGGTGGCGCAGACTTACGTGACTAGGGTGATTGACGAGGACGTGTTGGCGGGTAACTCGGCCATCTTCAAGTGTATGATCCCCTCCTTCGTCGCCGACTTCGTCAGTGTGCAATCCTGGACCGACTCTGAAGGCCTCATGTACACCCCTGGTCGTCAGTCGTCTGGTAAACAAAAAACAAAACAAACAACAACAACAACAATACTACTACTAATAATAATAACAACAACAATACTACTACTACTACTAATAATAATAATAAAAATAATAATGTAAACAATCTCAGTCAGTCACTTAATCAAACAAAACAAAACAAATAACAACAACAATACTACTACTACTACTAATAACAACAACAATACTACTACTACTACTACTAATAATAATAATAATAATAATAATAATGTAAACAATCTCAGCACAACATAGTCCAGGGCGAAGCAGCATAATAGAGGACAACGGACATAGGCAACTGCTGTCTTGTTTTTGTCTGAGTAGTCACTGCTTTTTGGAGCGTGTGTGTGTGTGTAAGGACGTTTATGGGGTGTATGTGTTATGGTTGTAGCCTAGTGTGTCTTGATAATACACACACATTCACACTCTGACACACATTCACTCACTCTGACACATATTCACTCACTCACTCACTCACTCACACACTCACTCACTCACTCTTACACACACACACACACACACACACACACACACAGAACGTGACTAAACCTCCCTTCTCAAATTAATCTGTGATCTCGTATATAAAAAAAAATACACACCCACAAGATTCTCGAAACAGACACGACCGACCCCCACCCAGCCCCCCCTCCGCCCCCCTCAACCCAACTCCCCAGGGGGTCGTCGCTCCCCCTGCCTGTACACCTGTAATTTGTGTGTGTCAGGAGGGAGAGTCACCTGTACAGCACATTGCCTTGCTATTCTCCCCTCCCTGTCTGTCTGTCTGTCTGTTTGTCTGTCTTTCTTACTCTCTCTCTCTCTCTCTCTCTCTCTCTCTCTCTCTCTCTCTCTCTCTCTCTCTCTCTCTCTCTCTCTCTCTCTCTCTCTCTCTCTCTCTCTCTCTCTCTCTCTCTTTCTTTCTGTCTCTAGCTAACACTTCTCTCTCTAGCTAACTCCTCTCTCTCTCTCTCTCTCTCTCTCTCTCTCTCTCTCTCTCTCTCTCTCTCTCTCTCTCTCTCTCTCTCTCTCTCTCTCTCTCTCTCTAACTTAAAAAAAATGGGAACCAAAAACGAAGGAACAAAAAAAAATGGTCTTCGTTTCATTCGTATTTTGATAATCCAAAACAACATATTTTTTTTTTACCTGAGGGACGGAAAACGAGAGAAAAAATTCATTGTTTTTCATTCGTGTTGTAGTCATCCACAACTAATATTATTATAACTTATAAGAACGAGGGATAAAAGTTCTTCGTTTCATTCGTGTTCTAATAATTCGAAACAAAATATTTTCACCCGAGGGACGGAGAAAACTTTAAATTGAGACCGAAGAACGAAGGAAATTTGCCAGCCAATGTTTTTTACCCCGTGTTCCAGTTGACGGGAGAATGAAGGAAATTACTTAAATATAAAATAAACTTAAACTGACCGGAGAACGAAGGAAAATGTTTGGAGGGGACAGCGAAAAACGAAGGAAATTAGTCAGCCAATGTTTACCCCGTGTTCCAGTTGACGGGAGAATGAAGGAAAATACTAAAGAAATTGACGGGAGTATAAAGGAAACTACTTAGAAATAATAATAATAATAATAAAAAAGTAAATTACCCAGAGATTTGTGATTCCAGTTGACGTGAGAAATAAATACAAAAAAAAAATTAATTGGAGAAAGATTTGTTGTTTCAGTTGACGTGAGAATGAAGGAAATTACTTAGAAATAATAATAATAAAAAAGTAAATTAGCCAGAGATTTGTTGTTCCAGTTGACGTGAGAAAAAAAAAAAAAAAAAAGTAAATTGGAGAAGGATTTGTTGTTTCAGTTAACGTGAGAATGAAGGAAAATACAAAAAAAAAAAAAGTAAATTTCCCAGAGATTTGTGATTCCAGTTGACGTGAGAATGAAGGAAAATACTTGAAAATGTTAAAAAATCAAGTAAATTAGCCAAAGATTTGTTGTTCCAGTTGACGTGAGAAATAAAGATATAAAAAAAGTAAATTGGAGAAGGATTTGTTGTTCCAGTAAAATACTTGAAAATGTAAAAAAATCAAGTAAATTAGCCGTAGCTTTGTTTACCCCGTGTTACAGTTGTGGCTCAGCCGTATGAGACTCGAGTAGCAGATGAGTTTGTGATCAGGG
>JAWZYT010001191.1:25000-62500 GCA_034508575.1 Petrolisthes manimaculis
GTTAATCCAAAATTTATGATATATTAAAGTAAGTCTTGCTTGTAAAGTGAAAAAAAAAAAAAAAGTGTAATTTCAGTAACGTAATGATTAAATAAAAAATTATGGTAATTATTTTTCTTTCCCAGAGCTATATGACTTCGCTGTTACGGCACCTAATAATCAATCAATCAATCAATCAATCATTCTTTCCTTGATCATAAAAAAAGATGGATAAATTTATTTGAACAGAGACAAACATGGCAAAAAAAAAAAAAAAAAAAAAAAATCCACATTTTTTGTGTATCGTCACTAATTCACTTTCGATGTCAATTATTAGAAGATATTAATATTTTTTTTTTATTATTTTTTTTATTGTTATTGTTATTTTTTTTTTTTTTGGGGGGGGGGTGTTGGTTGGTGGTTTTTGTGGGGGGGGCATCGACGACTGTGGCAGCGGTGGCGGTGAGGGGGGGGGGGGGCGATTTGCAGCTGCCCCCCCCCCCCCCAATGAAAAGGAAAAATGCCCCCTTTTTCCCCCAGCACCCCCCCCCCTTTTTTTTCTCATGTTCTTCAATAAATTACAAAAGAAAATTAATAAAAATGTATTTATATAGGAAAGTGAATTAGTGATGAATTTTATGTATAATTATTTATGTATATTACGTATATATACAATATATGTATGTAATTTACGTATATTATACAGTATATGTATTATATATGTATGTATTATATAATGTGTATATATATGTATTAATTATCTATGTGTATTTATAATTATGCAGGAGCTGAATATAATACATTCTTTGGACTTTTATTTTTTTATCTAAATTTTTGCATTTATTAACTTTGACGGTGATGATTAAATAATAATATTAATAATAATATCAGTAGTAATTCGTAAATAATAGGAAATAATAGTTAATAATAGTTAATATTGGTAATAATAGTAATAATAATATAATCATTAGTCATTCATAACTACGAGTTAATGATTATTTTGATAAGGATTTGGCTCAAATTAGAAATGAAGGTCAGAACTAAAAATAAACTTAATAGAAAAACCCAAAAATGGAATTAAAATGTATAAAAAAAAAAAAAAAAAAAATATGCGAGCCTATTTTATTTTATGGTACTTTCAAATAACACATTTTTTTTCATTACATACATAGAATTTAAAATGACTGCAAAAAATAAAATAAAACCCACGTAATGTAAAAAAAAAAAAAAAAAAAAGTGTAAAAAAAAAAAAAAAAAAAAATCAGAATAAAATGTAAGGTTAAATTTAATTACTCTCTTCCTCGGGCGTCATATGACTTCGCAGATAAAAGTCCAAGGTGTGTCAGCTCCTGCGAACACCAACACACTCGCCTCCAACCACAATTCCTTCATTAATGTCTAAGTTATCAGTGTTAGATATTTTATTTTATATTTCCATGATCATCGATGGTGTTAGAAAAAAAATAATAATAATAATGATAATATTCGATGCTTGACTGTCTGATTATTATTATTATTATTATTATTATTATTATTATTATTATTATTTATTTTAGGGGGGAAGGGGTCATAGAATTTACAGTATTAATGTATTTTGTATATAAACTACAAAACCATTACTGTATTCTTACCCCCTCTCCCCCCATAATAATAATAATAATAATAATAATAATAATAATAATAATAATAATGGAGAAAAATCCAATATTCACTCAAGTATCAATATCTTTCACTGTCGATCTATGGTAAATAAAATCAAAACAATTGACACGTATAACCTTGACCCTGTGAGGACTTACATGGTGTTGTGAGTTGTTTGTGTTGGTTATATGAAGTGAACAGTTTTGACTAATGTATTTTTGTGTGTTTCTCTCCCCCCCCCCCTCCATTTCTCCTTGTCCTGTCTATCCATTCCTTTGTATCTCCTTCCTTCCCCTCCTTCCCCTCCTTTCCTTTCCTCCCTACCCACACAATCTATCCTTCTCCCTTCATCCCCAACCCTCTCCTCCCTTCCCTTCCTCTACCCTCTCCCTCTCCCTCCCCAACCCTCTCCTCCCAACCCTCCCTTCCTCTACCCTCTCTCCCTCCCCAACCCTCCCTTCCCTTTCCCTACCCTCCCTCCCCAACCCTCTCTCTCTCCTCCCTTCCCCTCCCTCTTCCCCCACAACAACAAACAACAAACGAACTCCCAGATGGCAAATACCTAGTGCTTCCCTCTGGTGAGCTTCACATTCGTTCCGTGACCTCAGAAGATGGGTTTAAGAGTTACAAGTGCCGTACTGTACATCGTCTTACACAAGAAACTCGACTCTCTGCCACTGCTGGACGTCTGGTTATCTCTGGTAAGTTTAATGTTCTCTTTATTGTTTATTTTTTGACATTGTGTTGTGTAGGAGTTAGGTTAGGTTAGGGTTGGTTAGGTTAGGTTAGGTTAGGTTAGAGAAGAGTTTGTTAGGTTAGGTTAGAGAAGAGTTGGTTAGGTTAGGTTAGAGTAGGGTAGTGTAGAGTAGGTTAGGTTAGGTTGCAGTAGAGTTGGTTGGGTTGATTTAGAGTAGAATTGGTTGGGTTAGGGGAGAATAATGTGTAGTGCAGGATTTAGACATAAGGACTAGTTAGGTTAGGTTGAGGTTAGCTTAGGTGAGATTGAGTTTGGTCAGGTTAGGTTAGGCTGACCTCAGAATATAAGGTTAGAGAGTGGTTAGGATAGGTGAGGTTAGATTAAGAGAGGTGAGATTAAATTAGGTTAGGTCAGATTAAATTAGGTTAAGTGAGATTTAGTTAGGTCAGATTAAATGGGCTGACCTATGAACGTAGACTTGGAGGGTGATGAGGTCAAAATAGGTCAGATTAGGGTTAGATTAGCTTGACTTCCATACGTAGGAAATAAAGACAGGTTAGATTAGGTGATATTGAGGTATCCTAGGTCACAAAAAAGTTAAGTTAGATTATATTAGGTAAAGTTAAGGTGAGAAGATTCTGTTGTGGGTGAATTGAAAAGTTCTTGATTCCTCCAAACTTTGCCACGAAACAAACACCTTATATGTTTCATTGAGGGTATCTGTTTTCTGGTATAAGTAGGAGGATTCAGTAGACTCCAAATTTATCAACAAGACAGTCTCCTTAAATTGACTTAGGTTAAATTAGCATAGATTAGAATATATTAGAATATCTTTTTAGACAATATTATGTTCTGTTGTATTATGCTTATATAAAAAATAATTTGCATTGTTTGAATTTGCTGAAAAGTAAAGTAACGTAACGTAATTGAATACAAAATGAAATATATATAAAAATTCATGCATGTCTTTTGTGAAATATATATTCTGTATATATACATTGTGTGAAATATATCTATCTTTATATATATTATACATGTATGTGTAGATTACCAGCGGCAACCTTGGAAATACATTACTACAACACCTCCTAGCCAAAGTTTGATAATAATAATAAATATACGAGAAATAATAATAATAATAATTATACGAGAAATAATAATAATAATAATAAATATACGATAAATAATAATAATAATAAATATACGAGAAATAATAATAATAATAATAGTAATAAATATAAGAGAAATAATAATAATAATAATAATAATAATAATAAGAATAAGAATAAGAATAAGAATAAATGTACGAGTAATAAGAGAAATAATAGTAATGCCAATAATAATAATAATAATAATACCAGTTATAATAATAATAATAATAATAATAATACTATTGGCTTGGTGTTGTGGTGTGTGTCTGTGGATGCCGTTGGTATTGTGAACAAGGAGCCTGAATGTTGGGATAGGGTACCCCTGCCGTCTCGCTAAAGTCAAAAGTCAAAATTCCAAAAAAAAAAAAAAAAAAATCAAAATTCAAAATTTTTCTTCATCACTCAAAGCCATCTCAAGTCAAAATTTTCTTCATCACCTAAAGTCATCTCAAGTCAAAATTCAATATATGAATAAGACTCAAAATTAATAACCAAAATATCAAAATCTTCTTCATCACCCAGTCATCTCAAATCCAAATTCAATATATATATATATATATATATAAATAAATGTTTAAATATACTTCATCAAATTGATATTCAAGTGTTGCCCTTTTTTTTTTTTTTTTTTTTTTTTACTGTGCGTGCTATTCAAAATTCTTACAATCGAACTTAAATTTATTCTATATAGACTGAATAGTTGTTTTTATTGATATTGGTGATGATGAAATTGGCATAAGTACGCTTTTCAAAATTCTAACAAACGAGCCTAAAATAATACTAATTAGTCGTCAATGATGGATGGAAGAATTGTTGTTGCCTCTGAGATACTTTCAAAATTTGTCAACAATGTAATAAAGAATCACATTGTTTATAAAATCAGTCTCTTCTGCCATTTGAGTGTTTGTTGTTGCTTGTCACTGCCTCTCTCGATCCGTCTACCATGTCCAGTTTGCAAAAGAGTAAATAAATCAATAAATCTTTGTAAAAAATCATTATAATTGTAAACAAAAAGTGGGCAAAATTTCTTGAGGGAAGAGTCGCAACACACACACACACACACACACAGACATACAGATATACAGACACACACACACACAGAGAGTAGTAAGGCGTGTGAATGGTAGGATAGAAAGGAAGATAGATAGAAGGGATTGATAGATTAGTCAGGAAAATAAGAGGGAGAGTTGGGGAGATGTAGAATTTGTAGATAGATAGTTGAAAGGAATAGAATATATCTTTATTATTAAGTTGTGGAGAGGGAAGTTGTATAAGGAGAGAGGAAGTTGTATTGGGAGAGAGGAAGTTGTATAGGGAAGGAGAAACCATGTTGTCTTTTTTACTGACATGTTTTTCTGAAGTCATAAGTAGAGAATGTTGTGAGGGTCAGTACTCTAGCGGCCGACAACACCATCTAGCGGCGGAAAAGGTAAGTGAAGATTCCATATTTTTGGTGCAGGGAAATCACATGAGCTTATTGTAAACATAGTCTTCCTTCGTCCTCTGGGTAAATTTAAATGGCTTCCTCTGTCGTCCTCCAACCATTTTTTTTTTTTTTGCTAAGGGCCAATTGGAGAGACCTTTAACTTTAATTGGAAATATATCGTGACGCGGAAACATAAATTGATTGAAGGACGAAGGAAATATATATTGTTTTGTTGCTCTTGTGGTTAGACCTGTATTGATTTTGTCACTGTTGTTGTTGTTATTGTTGTTGCTGTTTATTTGGTGCCACGTTGATTTGTTGTTGTTTATTTGGTGCCACGTTGATTTGTTGTTGTTTATTTGGTGCCACGTTGATTTGTTGTTGTTTATTTGGTGCCACGTTGATTTATTGTTGTTTATTTAATGCCACGTTGATTTGTTGTTGTTTATTTAATGCCACGTTGATTTGTTGTTGTTTATTTGATGCCACGTTGATTTGTTGTTGTTTATTTGGTGCCACGTTGATTTATTGTTGTTTATTTGGTGCCACGTTGATTTGTTGTTGTTTATTTAATGCCACGTTGATTTATTGTTGTTTATTTGGTGCCACGTTGATTTATTGTTGTTGTTGATGTTGTTTATTTGGCGCGTCGTTGGTTTGTTGTTTTTGTATTGATATTTATTCTCGCATTTCAACATTTCACTTTCCACAACATAAACATCTTAATACTTCTCAGAAATCTTAGCCTCAATTCTGTATCCATCTCAAAGAAATGAATTAAGGAAATCGTCTGTTCTTGACAAATTAAATAAGGTTCATGTTTTTGTTGTTGTTGTGTATTCTTGCGCTGTTGAAAATCTGTCACCTTTTATTCGACTAATATTACATACGGTTGTTGTTGTTATTGTTTTTGTGGCATATTCTTGCGCTGTTGAAAAAAAATTGGAACATTTCTCTGACTGATATTGTATTTTGCGAGGCGATTGGCGGGTGAAATGTGAGTTGAGCAGACCTTAGACTTTAGCGTTGTTACATTGGCACATTTTATGTGTGTGTGTGTGTGTTAGGTTAATGGGAAGTGCTAGTGTGTGTGTTAGGTTATTGAGAAGTGTTAGTATGTGTGTGTGGTGTGATGTGATGTGTGTATGTGTGATTAGGTTATATGAGAAACGCTAGTATGTATGTGTGTGTGTGTTTTAAGTTTTTGAGAAGCACTAGTATGTATATATATATATGTATATATGTGTGTGTGTGTGATGTATGTATGTATGTATGAGTGTATGTGTGTGTGTATAGACAGTATAACTCTGCACACCTGTGTTGGCGTGGGGTACCAGTGTGAGTGTTAGGAGTTCCCAGAGTGTCAGTGTGAGTGTGAGAGTGCCAGCCAGAGTGCCAAGGTGTACGTGTTGTTACAGAGGGTGTGGGACTATCAGCACCTCGTCTACCTTCACGAGACAGAGCTCACAATTTCCAAGTAGAGAGTGGGTTGACAACTACCCTTCTTTGTGAGGCTCAGGCACACCCTTCCCCAGTCACAAGGTTTGAACTGTATACAAGAATATCCATAGTGTTTACGATGCTGTGGTTCCTGGTACGATGAGTGTTTGAGTTGTATGCAAGAATATCCATAGTGTTTACGATGCTGTGGTTCCTGGTACGATGAGACTGTTGTTTGAGTTGTATACAAGAATATCCATAGTTTTTACGATGCTGTGGTTCCTGGTACGATGAGTGTTTGAGTTGTATGCAAGAATATCCATGGTGTTTACGATGCTGTGGTTCTGGTACGATGAGTGTTTGAGTTGTATGCAAGAATATCCATGGTGTTTACGATGCTGTGGTTCTGGTACGATGAGTGTTTGAGTTGTATGCAAGAATATCCATGGTGTTTACGATGCTGTGGTTCTGGTACGATGAGTGTTTGAGTTGTATGCAAGAATATCCATAGTGTTTATTATTTCATTGTTATTTCATTTGTCTATAAAGGGGAACGAGAGAGTCTTAATTAAATATAAAATAAATAGAAAAATAACACGTAGACTTTGTTAGAGATGAAAGTGCTTGTTGTGACATAGAAGAAGGACAACAAACATGAAAGAATAAAGAAGGAAATAGGAGAAGGTGATAAAGAAGAGAGACAGTAAACACGAGAGAATAAAGAAGGAAATAGAGAGGTAGGACAATAAACACGAGAGAATAAAGAAGGGAATAGGAGTAGGTGATAAAGAAGAGAGACAATAAACACGAGAGAATAAAGAAGGAAATAGGAGAAGGTGATAAAGAAGAGAGACAGTAAACACGAGAGAATAAAGAAGGAAATAGAGAGGTAGGACAATAAACACGAGAGAATAAAGAAGGGAATAGGAGAAGGTGATAAAAAGGAAGTACAGATAAACACAAGAGAAAAGATAGAGTAGAAGGATGGCTAAAATGTGAGTTTGTTTGTGTTCTTGTGTGTGTGTGTGTATGTAGTCCTTCCCATTAAGTTGCTAAGCTGACCATGTGTGTGTGTGTTGTCATGGTGTGTATGTGTATGTGTGTGTGTGTGTGTTGGCGTGGGTTTGATGGGGTCGTGGGTATTACAGAGGGAGTGGGGCTATCATCTCCCAAGCTACCCTCCAGGAACAAGGCCCAAAACTTCGAAGTAGAGGAAGGTACATCCACGACCCTGTTGTGTGAAGCTCAGGCCAACCCTACACCCAGTACCAGGTAGAAATTGTGTGTGTGTGTGTGTGTGTGTGTGTGTGTGTGAGAGAGAGAGAGAGAGAGAGAGAGAGAGAGAGAGAGAGAGAGAGAGAGTGTATGTGTGTGTGTGTGTTGGTTAGTTAGTTAGCTAGGGTAGTCAGTCAATCAGTGTGTGTGAGAGAGAGAGTTAGTTAGTTAGTTAGTTAGTTAGTCAGTCAGCAGTCAGTGTGTGTGTGTGTGTGTGTGCTCTCACCCATTGTCCAAGAACTCAAACTGAAGTAACCAACAACAACAACAACAAGTACATAACACGTTAGCATCACAAACAAACAATAACAACCACCGAAGCCTCTGATATCACTAACACACTCCTTGTTATAAAATGTTTTGATATAAATATATTTTACGATAATCAGGGGAACCAAAAATGACAATATTATGAATGGATAGTGTGTGAGTGTGTGTGAGTGTGTGCCAGTGTAAGTGAGTGAGTGTGAGTGCCAGTGAGAGTGTGAGAGAGTGTGTGTGTGCCAGTGTGAGTGTGAGTGAGTGAGTGTGAGTGCCAGTATGTGTGTGTGGAGTTTTAGTGTGAGTGTGAGTGAGTGTGGAAATAGAGTAGACTGTAAATGTGAGTGCCAGTGTGAGTTAGAATGCCCAGAGAGCCAGTATGAGTGTTAGAGTTCCCAGAGTGTCAGTGTGTCAGTATGAGTGTTAAGAGTGCAAGATATACCCGTGTACAGAACCCGTGGGTATGACTGCACCTCGTCTACCCAGTAAAGAGACGGGCTCCATGCTAACACACTCCTTCGGTGCCTCCTTCGCCCTTTTCTGTCAGGCTCAGGCTAATCCACCACCAGTAGCCAGGTCAGTCAATAACAACATTATAACAAAAACAAAGTGTATGAGGTCACGCTTGTATCAGGTCACCAGTATATCAGGTCACCAGTATATCAGGTCACCAGTATATCAGGTCACCAGTGTATGAGGTCACCAGTGTATGAGGTCACCAGTGTATCAGGTCACCAGTGTATCAGGTCACCAGTGTATCAGGTCACCAGTGTATCAGGTCAACTGTGTATCAGGTCACCAGTGTATCAGGTCACCAGTGTATCAGGTCACCAGTGTATCAGGTCACCAGTGTATCAGGTCACCAGTGTATCAGGTCACCAGTGTATCAGGTCACCAGTGTATCAGGTCACCAGTATATCAGGTCACCAGTATATCAGGTCACCAGTGTATCAGGTCACCAGTGTATCAGGTCACCAGTGTATCAGGTCACCAGTATATCAGGTCACCAGTATATCAGGTCACCAGTGTATCAGGTCACCAGTGTATCAGGTCACCAGTGTATCAGGTCACCAGTATATCAGGTCACCAGTATATCAGGTCACGCTTGTATCAGGTCACATTGTAAATAAATAACTAAACAATAACATCACCATTGTACAGTCAGCAGAACTAATAAGTAATCAGGTGTGCTTAGAATACCTATATATACAGAAAGTAAAACAATAAATAATACACTATAACATCTCCCTTGCACACACACACACACACAAACACACAAACACACATACACAAGGGGCAGTTAGTGAGATGGGGGTCCCCTCTCCCAACTTTCTCACTCACTTTTTTTTTTTTTCTTTTTTCTTTTTTTCTTTTTTCATTTTCTTTCAAATTTTCTTTTTCTTTCATCTTTTCTTCTCACCTTCTTTTTTTTTATATTTTCTTCCTTTTCTTTTCTTCTTTTCTCGTTTTATTTCTTTCTCCTTCATATTTCTCTTTTCACTCTTAATTTCGATTCTATTCTGTGTCTTTTTCTTAATTATTCCTCTTGTGTTTCTCGTATCTTTTGTTATCTCTATCTCTTTCTGTCTCTGTCTCCATATCATCCCTTTCCTCTCGACCCCCCCTAACCCCTCCCCCCCTCCCCCCCGCCCCCCTACAGCGCCAGTGGGGAGCAGCAAACCAGACTTTCCTAGCCGAGAGAGGGGGGACATAGTGGGGCAGGGGGCAGGCTTCCCCGTCCCCCTCTTCTGCCCCGCTCAGGCCCACCCAATCCCTCAGTTTAGGTATGTTAGGAGTGGGTGGTTTCTAGACGTCAGCCCACTCAGAACGTGTGTGTGTGTGTGTGTGTGAGAGAGAGAGAGAGAGAGAGAGAGAGAGAGAGAGAGAGAGAGAGAGAGAGAGAGAGAGGGAATTTGAAGGTTTGTGTGTGTGTGTGTGTCAGAGAGAGAGAGAGAGAGAGAGAGGGAATTTGAAGGTTGTGTGAGTGTGTGTGTGAGAGAGAGAGAGAGAGAGAGAGGCTTGACACGTAGGTTGTATCACGCGAGGCGGCAGGATGTAAAGAGAGAGAGAGTTAGAGAGAGAGAGAGAGAGGAGGGGGAGATGCTAGTAAGTGGAGGGGGGGGGGGGAGAGGGAGAGAGAAAGGAGGGGGTAGGGAGAGGGAGAGCGTGGATGTTGTAGCTTTGTATTATAAATGAAGCTCTCACTGGCCTCTCTCCTTACTCTCACTCCCTCCATTCTTGCTCTATCCTCCTTCTCACTCCCTCCATTCTTACTCTTTCTTCCCTCTCACTCCCTCCTTTCTTACTCTTTCCTCCCTCTCCCATTTTTACTTTTTCCTCCCTCTCACTCCAATTTTATTCTTTTCCTCCGTTCTTGCTTTTTCCTCCCTCTCCTTTCCTCCTTTCTTACTCTTTCCTCCCTCCCACACACCCTCCTACCCACAACCCACCCCACACACATTCCCCCTCTCCTGACCCCCCACCCCCCCACCCAAACAGAGGCCATGGGTAGCTCAGCACCTCGACTACCATCTGATGATAAGATTAATACAGTCTCACAGCCTGCAACTACCTCACTCACTCTCCAATGTCAAGCTCAAGCCAACCCAATACCAGCTTTCAGGTACACGCTCACTTACTCTCACTCACTCACTCACTCACTCACTCATTATCTATCTATCTACCTCTCACTCACACACACACTCTCTCTCACTCTCTCACTCACTCACTCAATCTCTCTCTCTCTCTCAGTCGTATTATTTATTCATTAATTCTCATATCTATTCACTCACTTTCTCACTTTATATATTCATTCATTCATTTTTTCATATTTACTTATTTATTCATTCATTTTTACACACACACACACACACACACACACACACACACACACACACACACACAAGGAAGGAAGGAAAGAAAGAGGCGAGGTAAATAAATTGAGGAGTAGAGAAATCACGTAAAATATTAAGGTATGTGTACATATAATTATTATGAAAAGATAAAAAAAACTTGGGTCCCACTTCCTTCTCCACCCCCTCCATCCCTCTCTCCTTCCCCTCTCTACCCCCTCCCCCTCTCTACTCATTCTCTCCCCCTCTCTACTCACTCCCTCTCTCCCTCTCTCCTTCCTTTCCTTCCCCACACAGAGCCCGTTGCGTTCTCCTCTCCTAAGGTCCCAAGTCAGGATTTGATTCGTACGACACATGAGAGGGGCAGCAACTTCCCTCTCTTCTGTCACTCACAAGGTCACCCCGTCCCTCAATTCAGGTACCATACTCGAAGTTGATCAGGTACTCTCACCAGGTCGCCCCGTCCCTCAATTCAGGTACTCGTAGTTCAGGTACTCTTAAGAGTGTAAAAGAATGTGTGTGTGTGTGTGTTTGAGAAAGAGAGCGACAGGGGTATCTATCTCTCTCCAGTAACTTATCAATTTGTTTTATGTTTATCCATTTCCATTATTCCTACCGTCCCTGGCTAGACCCTGTTGGCCACTCACAGCCCCGGGTAGCCAGTGTGGATATCGTCAGGGCTTACCAACAAGTCCACTCCAGCTTCGGGCTTCTATGTCGTGCTCAGGGCTTTCCCGTGCCCCAATACAGGTAGGCTGGGCTGGTACTCGTTGTGGGAAGATGTGGAGGGGGTGGAGGGTTGTGTTTTGAAGGTGTGTGTGTGTTTGTTAGGTAGCAATAGGTAAGTTAGGTTGTGTGTGTTGGTAGGAGGAGAGAAGGAGAGTGTGTGGTGTGTGTGTTGGTTAGGAGGGAGAGTCTGTTGTTGTCAGGTAGAGGAGTGTGAGTGTGTTGGTGGTGTATGGTAATGTCTGGTATCATTTAGAGGTATTGTCCATAGTGTCAGGTAGGTTGGTTAGGTCCTCGTAGCGGCAGAGGTGGTAGGTAAGGTTTGAGAGGTGTTAGGTTGTGTTAGATTGATTTGGGAAGGGCTACTGAGTCCTCCAAACACTCCCACAACACAAATCCCTCAATAAACAAGACATCATTCGATGGCAACACCGCCCCTTAAAAATGCCAGCGACCACTCGCCCTTTGCTATCTTTATTTTTTTGTGACCTTGACCTTTGACCGATTTTGCCCAAAAGTTAATAATTTTGTTTTCTGAGGAATATCTATCAATAGAAAGACAAATTAACATCATACGGCTAAACCTGTGTACACTAGACTGTAAACAAACACACGAACAGATAAATAAATAAATATCCGGCTCCGAAAACAATACACCTTCCCCTTCGGGGCGGTGTAATAACACCCGTGTTGTCTGTTTCGTGGCATAGTTTGGTTAGAATCAATAACTCCTGGAAACTAACTGACCCCCAAACGATAACAACAAACCCAACCCCATCAAAACACACAACAGATCCCTTGGGCTTGTCGGCTCCTACAACTCCAGTAGATGACCTCACTCGAGCCTCGATGGAGAAGGGGCAAAGTTCGTCCCTCTTCTGTCCCGCTCAAGGCAACCCAGTACCACAATCCAGGTAGGGAAAGAGAAGGAGAGTGTGTGTGTGTTTGGTAGGGGTGGAAAAGGGAGTGTTTGGTGTGTGTGTTGGTATTGGTGGAGAAGGGGAGTGTGTGGTGTGTGTTGGTAAAAGGGAAGAGTCTGTTGTTGTTGTTTGTGGTTGTGGGGAATTGATGGGGTCACTGATTCCTAGAAAAACTATATCTGGAAATAGACAACTTTAGTATTACCAATAGAGAGACTGCGATTCTGACGTCATGAAGTGAGGTTTGTAAACATACGAGACACCCAACTTGTCCAAAACATCACAGGCTCCTTTATAACTCGTTGTTGTGGTACCCTTTTAAACTTGTTGTGGTACCCTTTTAACTCGTCGTTGTGGTACCCTTTTTAACTCGTTGTGGTACCCTTTTTAACTCGTTGTGGTACCCTTTTAAACTTGTTGTGGTACCCTTTTAAATGCGTTGTAGTGGTACCCTTTTAAACTTGTTGTACCATTTTAAACACGTTGTGGTACCCTTTTAAACTTGTTGTGGTACCCTTTTAAACTTGTTGTGGTACCCTTTTAAATGCGTTGTAGTGGTACCCTTTTTAACTCGTTGTGGTACCCTTTTAAACTTGTTGTACCCTTTTTAACTCGTTCTTGTGGTACCCTTTTTAACTCCTTGTGGTACCCTTTTTAACTCGTTGTTGTGGTACCCTTTTTTATTTTATTTTTTTGTGACCTGTTGTGCCTTAGTGCCAGTGGGACATACGAGTCCTCAGGTAGCCGACTCAGACCTGTCCCGGACCCGTCAGCGTGTTGGGTCCACCTTCCCACTCCACTGTCAGGCCCAGGCACACCCAGTCCCCTCCTTCAGGTAAATAGGAACTAAATAGCCAGTTTCCTTCTGCAGGTAAATAGAAACTAAACAGCAACGTTGGTACTGTGGTCTGCTTATTTCACACTTGTTTCGTACGGTAATGATTCGTAAAAAAATATTGTATTTTTTATTATTATTATTATTATTATTATTATTATTATTATTTTATTTATTTTTTTTGACTGGATTGATTCTTTCACACACAGGTTTCGTTAACGTCCCCTTCACCTCTCTTTCCACACACACACCTACAAACAAACAAACAAACAAACAAACAAACACACACTATATAATATATAACGTTAGTTGGGATGGGTTAGGTTAGGTTGGTAATTAGGAGAGGCAGAAGTCAGTATTGAGGATGGTAATAAAAAGCAAGTACCTGATAATAGACACACAATGGTTACTCAAATGGGACAAGTATCTTTCACCTGAGCTGTACCAAGCATTCATGTGTCCAACTGTACCAAAACGAAATTCCCCCCATAAGTTAGTAATTCGCTTTTGTTACATTGGAGTGCCTTGATTCCTCCAAACTATTCCAAGCAACAGAACACAATTTTATTTGTTCATGTGGTCCTGTTTCCTGGCATACTTTGGAGGACTCAAGGCACTTCAATGTAACAAAAGCGAATTACTACCTTAATGGGAGGGTATAGTTATGACATATTTGGAGATTATGATTCCTCCAAACTATTCCAAGCAACAGGATACAATTATTTTTCTTCATCTGCGTCTGTTTCCTGGCATACTTTGGAGGACTCAAGGCACTTCAACCTATCAAAAGTATACTCTCCCCTTAATGTTTCCTTGGCGTGGGTCCTTCGTTTGTTTACCTTCTGCTGTTCTTGTACCCACTCAGTCCCAGTTGGCCTTACCGGTCCCCAGCTGGCTGATTCTGATCTCTCTAGGACTCAGGGAAGACGTGTTGGCTCCACCTTCCCTCTACACTGTCAGGCTCAGGCACACCCTCCACCCTCCTTCAGGTAAAACTCACACACACACAAACACACACACATCACATCACATTTATCGTGTTTTACCTACCTATACACATACACACACACACACACATCACCTTTCTCGAGTTTTACCTATGAACACACACACACACACACACAGTCGTCATCGTTTTCGTACTCGTGGGTTGCCTATTCACACACACACACACACACACACACACACACACACACACACACACACACACACACACACACACACGCACACACACACACACACACACACACACACACACACACACACACACACACACACACATCACGTCACATTTCTGGTGGGTGCCTTGCTAGTCAGACCTTCTCATCATCTTACACCAACTTTCTATTGCTTTGGGTTTTGGCTCAGCCGTCCCAAAGTCCCTCTGAGAAGTTTCTGAGTTATGGTATTTCTCTGTAAGTTGGAGGGAAGGAAGTTGGCAGAGAGTGAGAGGAAGGAAGAGAGGGTGTGGGAACGTGGGAGGTAGGCAGAGAGGGTGTGGGGACGTGGGAGGTAGGCAGAGAGGGTGTGGGAAACGTGGGAGTTGGTCAGAGAGGGTGTGGGTAGGTGGGAGGTAGAGAGTGAGAGGAAGGAAGGAAGGGTGTGGGAACGTGGGAGGTAGGCAGAGAGGGTGTGGGAACGTGGGAGGTAGGCAATGAGTGGCACACAATGATTCAATAGTGAGAGGCAGGCAGGCAATGAGTGAGTGTGTGAATGAGTGAGTGAGTGAGTGAGTGAGTGTGTGAATGAGTGAGTGTGTGAGTGTGTGTGTGAGGAGAAATCAATAGCCTATTAATTTACCAACACGAGAATGTAGCCTTAAATATTTCCCTGTTGTGTTGTGGTTGTTGTTGTTGTTGATATTGTGGCTTCGACTATACAGAACCAGTGGGTCTTTCTGGTCCAAAGTTCCCGTCCACTGACACCTCCCGTAGTCAGTCCAAACGAGCTGCTACCACCATCACCCTCACGTGTCAGGCTCAGGCTCATCCACCTCCACAGTTCAGGTATTTCAGTCTGTCCTAATTACACACACACACACACACACACACACACACACACACACACACACACACACACACACACACACACACACACACACACTCACACACACACAACGGCTCCTTTCTTGCTCAAAACTTCAGGACGAAAATTAGTAAAAAGAAAAAATTAAATCGTGTGTGTGTGTGTGTGGATGATCTTTTTCCCAGCCCCAACCTCGCATTTTCAATTTTTTTCAATTTATCATCGCTTACCAAACCTATCAGAGAACAAGTTTAATATATTTAAGTAAGGTTAGGTGAAGTTAATTGAGGGTAGGTAGTTTTTGGCAGTGAGGTTAGATTAGATAAAGTTAGATTTAGATAAAGTTAGATTTAGATAAACTTAGATTTAGATAAACTTAGATTTAACAAGGTCATGGTAGGTCAGACCAAGTGGAGTGAGGTGAGGTGAGGTGAGGTGAAATGAGGTGACGACAAGTAAAGGTTAATTAGTTGAAATGAAATTAAAATGACGACAGGTACAGTTTAATTAGTCGAGATGAAATGAGGTGAAGACAGGTAAAGTTTTAATTAGTTAAGATGAAATGAGGTGAAGACAGGTAAAGTGAAATGAGGCGAAGACAAGTAAAATTTAATTAGTTGAGATGAAATGAGATGAGGAAAGGTAAAGTTTAAGTAGTTGAGATGATATGAGATGAGGGCAGGTGAGTTTAGATGAGTGGTGACGTGAAACGAGATGAAGACAGGTACATTTTAATTAGTTGAGATGAAATGAGGTAATTGGTCGTAAAGTGAAATGAGGAAAGGTAAAGTTTAAGTAGTTGAGATGATATGAGATGAGGAAAGGTAAAGTTTAATTAGTTGAGATGATATGAGATGAGGAAAGGTAAAGTTTAAGTAGTTGAGATGATATGAGGTGAGGGCAGATGAGTTTAGATGGGTAGTGAGTGACGTGACGTGACATTTGACTGACAGAACCAATGGGACTTTCTGGACCAAAGTTCTCCAACAACATTGACGTGTCCAGAACTCAAGTGAGGAGAGCAGACACCAGCTTCCCCCTCCTCTGTCAGGCCCAGGCACACCCTACACCCTCCTTCAGGTAATCGGTCCCCCCTTCCCCCCCTTCCCCCCCTTCTTTCAGGAGTGTTGGACAGCTGAACACAAGAACAAGAGAATTTACGCAACCATTCTCAACGTTGCGAGAGGTTTAGAAGATTTACTTTTTCGAACTCTGTTCAGTTGCTCTCCAACACTCCTTGACCCCTGAGCCAACACTATATATAAACCATGGCTGTTCAGTACGTCACCGTTCTCCTGAGTTGCCTACACACACACACACACACACACACACACCACACCACCTCTTCCCACCACCACAACACACCAACTCTTCCCACCACCACCACCACAACACACCACCACTACCACCTTGCCTTCATCACAACACACCATCACCTCTTCCCACCACCACCACCACGTTGTCTTCACTTCACCTCAGAGCCAGTCGGTCACTCGGTTCCAAACTTTGCGAGTAAGGACGTCTCTCGGACCACACTTGTAGAGGCTGGGGTTAGCTTCACTGTGTTTTGTGACGCTCAAGGCCACCCTCCACCAGCCTTCAGGTATGCTGTGTGTGTGTGTGTGTGTGTGTGTGTGTGTGTGTGTGTTTTGTGTGTGTATGTGAAGTTGAAGGATTTGTATATGTGTGTGTGAATGATTTATATATGTGTGTGTGAAGTTGAAGGATTTGTTTATGTGTGTGTGTGAAGAATTTGTATGTGTGTGTGTGTGAATGATTTGTATTATATGTATGTGTGTGTTAAAAAATACTAATTATATTATTAGTGCTCGTGGCTGTACAATGGAAATCTTAGTGTGAATTTAATTACCATCTCAAGGTAGTCAAAGCACACCTGGATAATAATTAGTACTCGTGACTGTACATACACTATTTCTCCCTCCTCCTCCACCTCCCCCTTCGTCATGGCCTTCTTCTGTGATTATTTAGACCCTGTAGGGCATTCAGCACCTCGCCTCGCCTCCGAAGACTTCACAAGGGGTAAACTGAAGGGTCGAGACTCTAGCTTCTCTGTCTTCTGCGAGTCTCAGGGCTTCCCAGTTCCCTCCTACAGGTAAATATATAAACACTGGTGATTGTGATTGAGTCCCCTTCTACAGGTAAATAAATTAACACGAGTGATGGGTTGTATGTTTTGTTTTGTTTACATATTTAGGATGAAGGATATTGTTTGTGTTTACAGATTCAAAACGAAGGATATTGTTTGTGTTTACATATTCAAAACGAAGGATATTGTTTGTGTTTACATATTTAGGACGAAGGATATCGTTTGGTTTTGATGTTTGCTGAGGCGTAGGGGATGGGGTTAGTTTTGTGTGTGTGTGTGTGTGTGTGTGTGAAAGAGCAAGCAGTGTGTGTGTATATGTGTGTGTGAAAGAGGCAAGTAGTAGTATATCTATATATGTATGTGATATTGGTTTACTTTCATCTCCCAAATGGTTTTATGTTTAAAGAGCCAGTTGGGTTATCAGGCCCAAAGTTCATCAGTGAGGACGTATCGAGATCTAAGGTGAAGACTGAAGGCACCAATTTCTCCCTCCAGTGTCAGGCTCAGTCTCATCCCACCCCGAGGTTCACGTAAGTTGGGGGGGAGTGAAAAGGAGGGGAAAGAGGGGGGCTTACGTATCACTTCATCCCGCGGTTCACGTAAGTTGGGGGGGAGTGAAAAGGGGGGAAAGAGGGGGGCTTACGTATCACTTCATCCCGAGATACAGAATACAAACACAATAATATCCACAACCACTTCATACCTAATTAAAATTCACTCTACCCTTTTGTGTGTGTGTGTGTGTGTTAGTGGTGGTGATAGGTGGCAAAGTAAAATCCACTCTTTTCTCTTGTGTGTGTGTGTGTTTAGTGGTACCATAAAGTAAAATCCACACTTTTCTCTTGTGTGTGTGTGTGTGTGTGTGTGTGTGTGTGTGTTAGTGGTGGTGATAGGTGGCAAAGTAAAACCCACTTTTTTCTCTTGTGTGTGTTGTTGTTGTTGTTGTTGTTGTGTGTGTGTTGTTGTGTTGTGTGTGTTGTTGTGTGTGTTGTTGTGTGTGTGTGTTGCGTTGTTGTTATTGTTGTTGGTGTTGTTGTTGTTGATAGATCCAGTGGGTATGTCGAGTCCAAAGTTCCCTACGAGAGACCGCTTGGCAACAGACCGTTCAGAGAGTACCAGCTTCCCTCTCATGTGTCCAGCCCAAGCCAGTCCACCACCACGTACAAGGTATATAGTGTTAGTGTTAGATAGTGGAGAGCAGATAGTTAGATAGTGAAGACAGAATATAGTGGAGAGAAAAAAAAAAAAAAAAATCATTCAATCAATCATAATTTTTTTTCCAAGCAACTCATCCCCCCGTGAAGACATGTGTAATTATGAACAAAACATTAATATAGATCTTTTTCAAACAACAAATCCCTCGTTTATATAGGAATGAAATGAATAGTTGAAAGCAAAACATCAATCTCTTTTCCAAACAATACATTTCCCGTATAGGCTATAATGTGGACAGTGTACAGTTGAGAGCAAAAAACCTTCTATAATAATATTCCTACACAAACAACAACAACAACAACTACATTCCCCACCCAACCCCAACCCCACCACGTAACCCCCCTTTCAACCCCAACGAAACCAAACCCCCCTACACCCCCACGTAACCCCCCTTTCAACCCCAACACATGACCCACCCAACCCCACCACGTAAACCCCCTTTCAACCCCAACGAAACCAAACCCCCCCACACCCCCACGTAACCCCCCTTTCAACCCCAACGAAACCAAACTCCCCCACACCCCCACCAGAGCCGGTAGGATTCTCAGGGCCAAAGTTTACGTGGGAGGAGAGAGTCAACACACTACTGACGGTGTTGAAGCCGGCCACCTCTAGCGTCCTACTCTTCTGTCAGGCACAGGGTTATCCAGTCCCTGCCGTGCGGTAAGGTGGGAGGCAGACTAGAGGGTTATATGTGTGTGTGTGTGTGTGTGTGTCTGTCTGTGTGTGTGTGTGTGTGTGTGTCTGAGTGTGTCTGTCTTTCACACACAAATGGGACGCTGACTGTAGGGTTCTGTCTGTGTGTGTGTGTGTGTGTATGTCTGGGTCTGTCTCTCACACAGAAATAGAAACATGTAAACAGACATTTATTCTCTCTATCTCTCTCTCTCACACACACACACATAAACAGAAGCATAGGTAAACAGACATTTATTCTCTCTCTCTCTCTCTCTCTCTCTCTCTCTCAAGACATCACAACACAAAGGTCAAATATAGAACACACTGCTGCTCAAGTTTTAATGTTATGAAGATTGAATATTTATACAGGCGCTTTCCTCGCTATACAACCTATGAATATTTTTAGTTTCATTATTTATTTAGTATCTCACTTTTTTTTGTTTTTGTTTTTTTGTATGAGTTCGTATGACGCTGGATTCGTACCGTTCATTTTATATTTATTGTGTTTTTTATATGGGATTTATATTATATATGAATCTCTCTCTCCCTTTTTCCCTTCCTACCCTTTCCCTCCCTCCTTCCCCTCCTACCCTTTCCCTCCCTCCTTCCCTTTCCCTCCCTCCTTCCCCTCCTTTTCCCTCCCTCCTTCCCCTCCTTTTCCCTCCCTCCTTCCCCTCCTTTTCCCTCCCTCCTTCCCCTCCTTTTCCCTCCCTCCTTCCCCTCCTTTTCCCTCCTTTTTAGTGAGACAAGAGAGGCATACATCTTCACTATCCCTACTTTAAAATGTCCCCTTAAAGAGATACAAGAGGTACCCAACTTCAACTCTTGACTCTTGATTGGTTTAGGCTGTCTTGATATTTGTACGTGTGTTGTGTTTTGGAGTTGATAAATACGTACTTTTGTGTGTGTGTGTGTGTTTGTGTGTGTGGGTGTCTGTGTATTTGTCTTTGTCTTTGTGTGTGTCTCTCTGTCTGTCTCTCGTCTATGTGTCTGTGTGTGTGTGTGTGTGTGTGTGTGTGTGTGTGTCTGTCTTTATGTCTCTCTATCTCTCTCTCTGTTCTTTTTATGTATGTATGTATGTATGTATATCTATCTGTCTGTGTGTCTGTGTGTGTGTGTGGTGAATTAGATGCAGTGGGCAGTTCAGCACCAAGACTTCCCACTGAGGACACCGTCAGTGCCAAAATAACAGCACTGGGAGAGACTCAAGCCCTTCCCTGTAACGCCCAGGCCTCACCCGCTCCAAACTACAGGTACAGTTAGACACAGGAATGGGTGGTACAGCCCAGGTGAAAGATACTCGTCCCATTTGAGTAACCAGTGTCTTCCCTTCAGTCCACGAGATCAGTATTTAAGTTGCTAATGTATAAAGGTTCTCTCTTCATCTTCACTTTACGAGAGCAGTATTTAAGGGGGTGCGGGAGTAGGGGACAGGCTTGGGGGGGTGCGGGAGTAGGGGGACAGGCTTGGGGGGTGTTAGGGGTGTGTGGGAATAGGGAACAAATCTTTCTAACCCCCCTTCAATGTACCAAAATAGAATTACCACCTCAAGGGAGTAGTTACACATTTGGAAACATACATTAGGGAGTAGTTACACATTTGGAAACACACATACATTCGATAATCTTGATTCTTGTAAAATATACCACGAGTAAAATTTAATCCTACCTAGAAAACGCTGATGTTGTTGTTGTTGTTGTTGTTGAAGTTCGTCAAGCTGTCTGGCCGAGGAGCCCCGAGAAAAAGCTTATTGTTGTTATTATTTACTGAAGACTTTGTTTGGGGTACTTTATCTTACACTCACTCTTCTCACTCACTCTTCTTTTCTCACTCTTACACTCACTTTCTTTTCCTGTGTTTTGTGTTGTGTCTGTGTTTTGTGTGTGTGTGTGTGTGTGTTGTATCTGTCTGTGTTGTGTGTGTGTGTGTGACAGACCCCGTTGGCAGTTCAGCACCACAGCTCCCACCTCGAGACACAGTCAGTAAAGAAGTGACACACAGGGGCCTAGCCTTCACCCTCTCCTGCCACGCCCAGGCCTTCCCTCTCCCCTCCTACAGGTAAACACTATCACCCGTAGTTTTAAAACATTTGAGGGCCCTTACTGGAGCTCTATGAATTCTCCAAACTACTCCAGGCAACAGATTCCCTATTCCCTCACCCCCCCAAGCCTGTCCCCTACTCCCACACCCCCTTACTGGAGCTCTATGAATTCTCCAAACTACTCCAGGCAACAGTTTCCCTATTCGAAACACTGAAGGGTTCTGTGGCCTGGATTATTTGGAGGGTTCATAGAGCTCCAGTAAGGGCCCTCAATTTTTTTTTTAAACTACAGGTGTATGTAATCAAGGGGGTCTTTTTTTTTTTTTTTTTTTTATCAGAAATTTGAAGATTAGTGAGTCCTTCAATTATTGCCATGAAACTCCACTTGTATAGAAGGACATGGTTTCGTGGCATGGTCAGGAGGAATCAGAAGCCTCCAATTCCCATACACGATCACAGGGTCTTTAAATATTCTATGCCAGACAAACGACAGACGATCTCACAGTGAAAATAATACCTTAACTTCTTTCACGTGTTTCCTGAATTCCATACATACATTCCATACATACATTCCATACATAACTTCGGCTCTTTATCATTTCCTTGTTCCGGGTTCGGTTAAATTCCATACAAAACTTCAGAACTCCTTAACATATATTCAAAATTATATATTAACTTGTTCACGTGTTGTTTCCTGAAGTTGGGGTGGCTTAAATTCCATACCAAACTTCAGAGCTCCTTTAACATATATTGAGAATTCTATATTAACTTGTTCACGTGTTGTTTCCTGAAGTTGGGGTGGCTTAAATTCATACCAAACTTCAGAGCTCCTTTAACATATATTGAGAATTCTATATTAACTTGTTCACGTGTTGTTTCCTGAAGTTGGGGTGGCTTAAATTCATACCAAACTTCAGAGCTCCTTTAACATATATTGAGAATTCTATATTAACTTGTTCACGTGTTGTTTCCTGAAGTTGGGGTGGCTTAATTCCATACAAAACTTCAGAGCTCCTTTAACATATATTGAGAATTCTATATTAACTTTTCATCTCGTTGTGTTTTGTGTTTTGGGTTGGCTTAAATTCCATACCAAACTTCAGAGCTCCTTTAACATATATTGAGAATTTTATATTAACTTTTCATCTCGTTGTGTTTTGTGTTTTGTGTTGTTGGTGTAGATTCCATGGGTAGCTCAGGTCCCAAGTTGACTGTGGCGAAGGGTACTATCAATGCAGTCACTGTGGGTACATCTTCTACACTCACTCTACCCTGCAACGCTCAAGCCAACCCTGCCCCCATGTTCAGGTACCTTGGTGATGGTGTGGTGGTGATGGTGATGGTGTGGTGATGAGGATGGTGTTGGTGGTGATAATAGTGGTGGTAGTGATAGTGATTGTGGTGGTGTTGGTGTTGGTGTTGGTGGTGATAATAGTGGTGGTAGTGATAGTGATGTTGTAAGTGGTGATGGTAGTGGTAGTGGTGGTGATGGTGATGATGAGGTCTTGTTTTAGGAAGGTGCTTTGATATTTAATTTACTGGTTTTTCGTCTTTGGTTTTCGGGGGATAATATTTTTTATTGTGTGTGGGTGTTCTGAGGTTTGCATTTTCTTTGTTGTTTGTCTTCTCTGGTGATGCTAAGTTTTTTTTTTACTTTTTCACTCCACAATAAAAAAATATAGATTAAAAACATAATGATTAAACTTCGACAAATACCAAGCCAGGGAATTAGAGACGAGGGAAAATGATAAAGGTATAGAGGTTACTTTATTTTATGTGTAAGTGAAACGTGGCAAGATGTATCCGTAGACTTTATTTTTTAATTTTGCGACGTGAGGCAGGGGTACTCTTGAAATATGTGTGGTTGGTTTGGTATGGTTAATTAAGATGGGAGTGTGAATGAATAGCAGTGTGAGTGAGTGAAGGAAGAAGAGTAGAGAGAGGAGATGAGATGTTTGAGTGAGTGAGACAGACAGACAGAGACAGAAAGATAAGAGAGAGAGAGAAAGATAAGAGAGAAAGATAAGATGTTTGAGTGAGTGAGACAGACATACAGAGAGAGAAAGATAAGAGAAAGAGAAAGATAAGAGAGAGAGATAAAGATAAGGTAGGGAGATAGAAAATACCCCCTTTGTCATCAGAACCAGTGGGCAGCTCGTCCCCCAAACTGAGGTCCAAGGATACCATTAATTCAGATGTGGAAGTGAATAGTCAACTCTCCTTACTGTGTCAAGCCCAGGCACACCCATCACCAACCTTCAGGTATATTGTTACTTATATACACACATACATACTCCCATACATACAGACTCACATAATACGCATACAGACTCGCATACAGACTCACTCTCTCTCTGTTTCTCTCTCTCTCTCTGTCTCTCTCTCTCTCTCTCTCTCTCTCTCACACACACACACAAACACACACACATACACTACCACAGGCAAGAAAAAAAAGACACAAAAAATGCGAGACGAAAGAAAGGGTAAAAAAAAAAAAAAAAAAAAAAAAAAAAAAAAAAAAAACACTACACACACATGGTCCCATCAACTTGAAAAAAAAAAAAAAAAAAAAAAAAAAAAAAAAACATACCAAAAAAATTGAGATGCGACGATTATTATTGACACACACACACACATCCTCCTGATCCCCTTCCAAAAGCCCCAGCCGGAAGTTCAGCCCCCCAGCTCCCATCAGAGGCCAAGTTGGTGAATAGGGTGACGCAGGGTGACAGTGATCTGGCCCTCACCTGTTCCGTCCAGGCCTCACCCGTCCCCCAGTACAGGTATATTACGCTACTACAGGTATTAATTAGTACAGGTATATTATGGTACCACAGGTATTAATTAGTACAGGTATATTACGCTACTACAGGTGTTAATTATATGTACAGGTATATTACGCTACCACAGGTATTAATTAGTATAGGTATATTAGGCTACCACAGGTATTAATTATATGTACAGGTATATTATGGTACCACAGGTATTAATTAGTTTATTTATGTTATTGTGTATGTGTGTAGGTACTTGTTTATATTAGGTCTTACTTTGTGTGTGTGTGTGTTGTATGTGTATCAATTAGGTACTTACATCAGGTCTTACTCGTGTGTGTGTGCCTTCCAGTCTGTGTATGTGTGTGCCTTCCAATCTCTGTCTCTGTGTGTGTATGTATGTGTGTTAACAAGAGCCCCACCTTTTCCTCAAGCCCCGGCGGGTACCTCTTCTCCTCGTCTACCCTCCAAGGAAAAACACTTCACTGACGACAAAGAGGAAGGTTCCAACGTGGCCCTCTTTTGTTCTGTCCAAGCTTCACCCGTCCCAGAACACAGGTAGGGGGGGTGGTGGGGGGTGGGGGAGGAGGTAGAGGGGGTGGAGGGGGGTAGGTGGGGGGAGAAGAGAAGATTGTGGTAGGGGGGAGAGGAGACAGGGAGGAAGAAGAGAAGGTTGTGGTAGGGTGTAAGTAGGTAGGTAGGTGGGGGAGGCAGAGGGCTTTGATAGGGTATAAGTGGGTAGGGATGAAGAGGGCAGGGTTGTGGTAGGGGTAAGAGAAGGAGGCAAAGTTGTGGTAGGAGTGAGAGTAAGGAAAGGAGGCAAAGTTGTGGGAGGAGTAAAAGTAAGGAAAGAAGACAGGGTTATGTAGGGGTTAGAGTAGGGAAAGGAGGCAGGGTTATGTAGGGGTTAGAGTAGTAAAAGTAGGCAGGGGTTCAGAGCAGGGGGCAAGTAGAAGGCAGACAGGGACAACAAACAAAATAGAAAAAAACATAACAAGGGGAAGACAGAAGGAGCAGAAGCAAGAACAGACACAAGGCGATACAAACAGGGTGAGTGTGGTTCAAATTGCAGCTGAGTCGACTGTACTTACACACACTCTCTCTCTCCCTCACCCTCACCGACCAACTTCCCTCCCTCCTTCAACACAAAATATGCAAGTTGGGGCAAATTTTCTTTCACTTCACTGATGTCAGATTATCGGGTTTTCGAAGTTCGATGTGGTGGATTATCGAGAGGTGTGTGTGTGTGTGTGTGTGTGTAAGAGAGAGAGAGAGAGAGAGAGAGAGAGAGAGAGAGAGAGAGAGGAAGGCTTCATTATTATTATTATTATTATTATTACTTTTATTATTATTATTTTTATTATTATTATTATTTATTTTTCGTTATTTTTTGTTGTCATATTTGTGTTTGTTTTGTGTTTTTGGTGTTGGTGATGCTTTGACGGACTTTTACATTGCTTTATTTTTTTGTTTGTGGTGTTGGTGAGGATGGTAATTGGTTTATCAATTTTTTTTTTTTTTTTTTTTTATCGAGTATGTTTTAGAATTTATTTTATATATATTTATTGATTTTTTGTTTTGGCTCCTTGCTTCCATTCCATTCCTCGTTCTCTGTCGCTTGTTGTGATTGGGGGGGGGGGGGTAGGGGGGTCTTTTGTTGACGTTGTTGTTGTTGTTGTTGTGTTTCTCTCGTGTGTAGCCCCAGCAGGGAGCACCGCCCCCCGCCTCACCACCAGGGATAAACACGTGACTGAGAACACCCCTTTGGGCTCCTCCTTCCCCCTCTTCTGTCCCGCCCAAGCCACACCCGTCCCCACCCACAGGTATTGTTTGTAGGTGTGTGTGTGTGTGTGTGTGAGAGAGAGAGAGAGAGAGAGAGAGAGAGAGAGAGAGAGTGGGTTAAGTGTGTGTTAGTGGGTAAGGTATGTGTGTGTGTAGATAATTTACAACAAACACAGGAAGAAAAAAACAAAACAATTGCTCTTTTTACACACACACACACACACACACACACACACAACACACACACTCATAATCAACTACAACATTCTTCCACCAAAAAAAAAAAAAAAAAAAAAAAAAAAATAGAGGAATCGGAAGCCCCCCTCCATCCCCTCCCCCTAGCAACCCCCACCCCCCCGCCCACCCTTAATTCTAACCTCCCCCCACCCGTGAAGACCCCGTAGGCACCTCAGCCCCCAAACTACCATCACGTGAGAGGTTGGTGAATGAGGAGTGGTGTGTGGGTTCCAGCTTTACTCTCTTCTGCACCGTACAGGCCTCACCACCACCACAACACAGGTAGAATTAAAATTACTATAAAAAACACGAAAGAGAGAGAGAGAGAGGGTAGTGTGTGAGTGAGTGAGAGAGAGAGAGTAGTGTGTGAGTGAGTGAGAGAGAGAGGGTAGTGTGTGAGTGAGTGAGAGAGAGTAGTGTGTGAGTGAGAGAGAGGGTAGTGTGTGAGTGAGAGAGAGAGTAGTGTGTGTGAGTGAGTGAGAGAGAGTAGTGTGTGAGTGAGTGAGAGAGAGAGTAGTGTGTGAGTGAGAGAGAGAGAGTAGTGTGTGAGTGAAAGAGAGAGAGAGAGGGGGGGGGGGGTAGTGAGTAAGTGTGTGTGTGTGTGTCAAATTTAATGCTCATTAGGTTTTTAATTTCATCTAGAGTTATCCTTTATTCATTTACTCTTCAAATTCCGGGACTTTAGTTTGTTGATAATTATTACTGTGATTTAATATGTAGTTTACGAAATGAAATAACCACGAGGTACTGACATCTCCACGGTACTTGAATAATTTGACCTCTAGTGACGGGAAACGGAATTATCACCTCAACTGTACACCACACACGATGACTCTTACAATTTCACGTAATCTCTGGTGACTGGAAAAGGAGCACAATATTTTTATCTCGACTGTACACCACACACAATAGCTCCTCCAATTTCACGTAATCTCTGGTGACTGGATAAGGAACACATATTTTTTATCTCGACTGTACACCACACACGATGGCTCCTCCAATGTCACGTGATCTCTGGTGACGAGGAAATTCGAACTTATCACCTTGACTGTACACCCCAGAGCCTGTGGGTTCAGCAGCTCCCAAATTGGCTAGTGGACAGAGGATTGAGTTGCCCGTGGTTGCTTCAGGGGACTCGGCTACCCTCACCTGTCAAGTCTCGGGACATCCCACACCAAAATTCAGGTACACTGCCAACATTTTGACACCATTGTAAATAAACTATGGTAGAAAATAGTACACTACCAACAGTTTGACACTTTTGACACCATATTGACACTTTTGACAACATATTGACACTTTTGACAACATATTGACAACTTTGACAACATTTTGATACCTTTGACAACATATTGACACTTTTGACAACATATTGACACTTTTGACAACATATTGACACCTTTGACAACATATTGACACCTTTGACACCATATTGACACCTTTGTAAACAAACTATGGTGAAAAGTAGTACGCTGCCAACATTTTGACACTTTTGACAACATATTGACACCGTTGTAAACAAACTATGGTGAAAAGTAGTACGCTGCCAACATTTTGACACCAATATAAACAAAAAAGTAATTCTCTAAATCAATAATCTTGTCCTCGATTTATGGATTATTTATGTGTGCGTGCGTGCGTGCCTCAATCACGTCTTATAATAGGATCTAAAATGTCTAAATAATATAAGTAAAAAAAATATAGTTTATTTTATGACGATATTAACACACTCTGGGAAGTACAGTAGGTCAGGTAGGTGTGGGTTCGAATCCTGTTTCCTGTATTAACTCTCCTCACATCAACCATTCACTCTATTATTATATTTTTTTATTAGGCCAATGTAATAATAAAGTAGATTTCAGTAAATGTTGCTTAAATTTCAGTAAATGTACCGAAAAAAATCAGTAAATGTCGCTTAAATGTCATTAAATGTAGCGTAAATTTCAGTTACGGTTGCGTATATTTCAGTAAACTAGACCATAAGCCCGTGCGTAGAGTGAAGTATGTGTAATTAAGTAATTAGTGGGGTGTTTTTTGTGACGAAAATGTCCTCTGTCCCCCCTCGTGTACGTCCACTTTCCGTGTGTGAATTCCTGGCGCTGTAGGTGGTCACATGACAATTTGTATAGCCCGACAGACAAACACAGTCTCTTCATTTAGAATAATAATATTTAGATATATAAATGTAGCGTAAACTTCAGTAAATATACCGTAAATTTCACTTAGTCTCGGGTTTCGTAATAACATTCACTGGACCGCTGCTATTGGCTGTTGGGGTTTCACATTCAGAGGTCCTGATTGGTTGGACGTCACGTGATGTTTTGTTTTGTTTGTTGTTTTGATAAGTGGTACCAATTCAGTGTCCTGTATATATCAGTGTTGCCAGTTGGTGCGCGGGAAAATAATTAATGTTGTTTTAATGGACTTTATTATTATTATTATTATTATTATTATTATTATTATTGTTATTATTATTATTATTGTTATTATTATTGTTGTTATTATTATTAACTCGAGAAATTATTTGTTTTGTTTTATATTTTATTTTGTTTTTAGTTGTGTGTTGAGAGAGAGAGAGAGAGAGAGAGAGAGAGAGAGAGAGAGAGAGAGAGAGAGAGAGAGAGAGAGAGAGAAGAGAGTGAAAGAGAGAGAGAGAAAGAAACAAAGATATCAAGAGAGAGAGAGAGAGAGAGAGAGAGAAAGAGAGAGAACCCGGGTTTAAAGAGGAGAGCGAGGTAGTGCTATATAGCTTGTCTGCTCTCTCTCTCTTTCTCTCTTTCTCTCTCTCACTCCACTCAAAACTACTCTCACTACCACCACACACACACACACTCACTCACGCACGCACACTACCAGCGCAATGGGAGGAGCATAGCCTGCCTCTCTCTCTCTCTCTCTCTCTCTCTCTCTCTCTCTCTCTCTCTCTCTTTTAGCCATCCTAGTGCTCTCTTTACCCCTCCACACATTCTCTCTCTCTCTCTCTCTCTCTCTCTCTCCTCTCTCTCTCTCTCTCTCTCTCTCTCTCTCTCTTAACCATCATGTTCTCTTTACCTCCTCCACACACACACACGCTCTCTCTCTCTCTCTCTCTCTCTCTCTCTCTCTCTCTCTCTCTCTCATTATTAGAAGTGTGTGTGTGCTTTATTTTGTGTGTGTGTGGGGGGGGGGGTAACAGCTTCAAGAGTATATGTATGTATGTATGTTTTTTTTTTTTTTTGGGGGGGGGGGGGGAGGAGGGTTAAAAACTTCAAAATCTTCCACTCTCTTTACTCTCTCTAACTTCAGTACCAGCCCACGCACACCTACCTCTCTCTCACTCTCTCTCACTCTCTCTCTCTCAGGAAATATAATCCAAACCGCTTTACTATTATTATTATTACTACTAATATTTTTATTATTATTATTTCATGTTACTTTTTATTATTATTGTATGTTATTATTATTATTATTATTATTATTATTATTATTATTATTATTATTATTATTATTACTATTATTATTACTATTATTGTTATTATATATTACAGTATTTATTATTATATATTATTTATTATTATTTATTATTACATATTATTTATTATTATTATTTTTTTTATGAATTTTGTATTGTACACTTAGGAAAGGAAATACCAAATCAAGTCAAATAAATCACTTCACTACGACACATTCTATATTTTTTTTTTTTTTTTTTTTTTTTTTTTTTTTTTTTTTTTTTGCACACACTTCACTTCGTTGCTTAAACCGACTGTGGGTACCCTGTGTGTGTGTGTGTGTGTGTGTGTGTGTGTGTGTGTGTGTGTGACTAAACGAAGGTAGCGTCTCTAGATTATAAACACACTTACACACACACAGACAGAATAAAGTCCAACACAAACATACAATCACACACACACTAAATCCAACACACACACACACACACACACACACACACACACACACACACACACACACACACACACACACACACACACACACACACTCAGATCAAACACACACACACAATCACACACACACACAACCAACACCCACACACACACACCCTAATATTATGTTTATTATTTCCTAACCCCCCCACCCCACCCCCCAAAAAAAACCTACCCCACCCCACCCCACCCCACCCCACCCCTCGCTAACCTGACCCCCTCCCCCCTCCCCCCCCAGACGGTATTTCAAGCGGTCCCCCTCAGGTTTCCGAACACGCTAAACTCCTTCAGTATACTCGTGGCTTGGGTCGAGGCTTGGCTATGTTCTGTCAGGCCCAGGGCTTCCCCATCCCGTCCTTCAGGTATATTGTGTGTGTGTGTGTGTGTGTGTGTGTGTGTGTGTGTGTGTGTGTGATTAATTGAGAGTTTGAGTGTGTGTCTGATGGTTGAGTGTGTGTGTGTGTGTGTGTGTGTGTGTGATTAATTGAGAGTTTGAGTGTGTGTCTGATTGTTGAGTGTGTGTGTATAATTGTGACTATGAGTGTGTGTGTGTGTGTGTGTAATTGTGAGTTTCAGTGTGTGTGAGAATATGTATATATGTTCCGTATGTGTATGTGTATGAATAAGAACATGTATGTACCGTATGTGTCTCTGAATAAGAATATGTAAGTATGTATGTGTGTTTATTTTGGGGTACAGAGGGAGTTTCAAGTGGTCCACCCAGAGTCCCAGTTCAGTCCAAATTCAACCAGTTTATCAAGACCATGGGTGAGGCCTTCAGTGTGTTGTGTGAGGCTCAGGGCTTCCCTATACCAGCCTTCAGGTACGTTTATGTATATATGTGTGTCTGTGTGTGTGTCTGTCTCTCTCCTGTCATTCATTTAAAGAGATAGATATTGTGTGTGAGGATAATTTGGTGTTGAAATTTGGCGGGAAATCTGTGTGTTCGTACAAGGTATACTAGACAAAACAGATGTGATATGTTAGGAAAAATGGCGGGAAATATGTGTGTTCAAAGAAAATGGCGGGAAAATCCGTATATTCAAAAGGAAAATGGCGGGAAAATCCGTATATTAAAAAAAAATGGCGGGAAAATCCGTGTGTTCAAAGAAAAATGGCGGGAAATTAGTTACGATAGAAGAGATGTTTATTTTGTTGTTTTTCGGGGATTGAGACCCCTTGTCCAGCGGCCCCCCTAAAGTTCCTGCCGTGGCTAGACTCAACCAATTCAACCAGGACTTAGGGGAAGGCTTCTCAGTGTTATGTGAGGCTCAGGGCTTCCCCATCCCGTCCTTCAGGTATGTTGCTCTCTATCTCTGTTGTCTCTGTGTGTGTGTTTGTTTCTTGCTCTCTCTCTCTGTCTGTGTGTTTGTGTTTGTTTCTTGCTCTCTCTCTTTCTCTCTGTCTGTGTTTGTTTCTTGCTCTCTCTCTATCTGTGTGTTTGTTTCTTGCTCTCTCTCTGTCTGTGTGTTTGTTTCTTGCTCTCTCTCTATCTGTGTGTTTGTTTCTTGCTCTCTCTCTGTCTGTGTGTTTGTTTCTTGCTGTCTTTCTCTGTGTGTGTTTGTCTCTCTCTCCTTTTCACACACACACACACTCACACACACACACACACACACACATTCACTCAAAGTACTTTACATTTCGGCTCTTGTTCTGTGTTGTGTGTATGCTTAAATAGAACACACACACACACAAGAAATACATTATAATCTTGTCATTGTGTGTTGCGTGTGTAAAAGAACACACACACACACAAATAGTACATCATAATCTTATCATTGTGTGTGTGTGTGTGTGTGTGTTTAGATGGGGTGGCAGGAGGTCCCCCCAAGGTTCCCAGAATGTCCCAGTACAAGCAGAGTGTGAATGGAGGAGAAGTGGTCACTCTACTTTGTGAGGCACAGGGCTTCCCCATCCCGTCCTTCAGGTGGGTTGGACACACACACACACACACACACACACACACACACACACACACACACACACACACACACACACACATCCATCCACACACATCTATCCATCCACATACATCCACCCATTTACACACACACACACACACATCCATCCCTCCACCCCCTCCCCTCCACACAAACTCACACACACACACACACACACACACACACACACACACACACACACACACACACACACACACACACACACACACATCCATCCATCCATCCATATTTCCTTTAGAACCATACTCGAGTCAGCCTCCCAAGTCGTCAGGTCCCAGGGGCGACATATACCTGAAGGAGTACGGGTCCTCCTTCGCCCTTCCCTGTAGTGTCCAGGCCTTCCCCCTTCCGGAGTTCAGGTGAGACGCTGCAGAAGGTAGATAGACAGAGGACAGGTAGATTACTAATTAATTAAAACGAGACATCCATCACCTGGGCAACTTTTCGTATTTCGAGAAAGAGATTTTATTATTATTATTATTATTATTATTGTTATTGTTGTTATTATTATGGTTATTATTATTTTTTTTATTATTATTATTATTATTATTATTATTGTTATTATTATGGTTGTTATTATTATTATTACTTTTTTCTTATGGTGAAGTATGTTAGGTGGATGAGAGTTTGTGATTTGCGAGCAACACCAAACGATTTAAGTGGCAGAAGAGATGATGAATCCTCCCTCTCTTTTCCCTCCTAAACCAACATTCCTCCAAAAAATATTATTATTATTATTATTATTATTATACAATGAATAGCCCCTTCATTATATTATTATTATTATTATTATTATTATACACTGAATATTATTATTATATTGTTGTAACGTTGTTGTTGTTATTGTTTTGTTGTTGTTGTTGTTGTGTGGTGTAGAACCCATGTCCAGTGAGTCTCCTAAGGTGTCTGGGGAGAGGGGCGTGACCATGGTGAGGGGGGCAGGGGGGGGCTTCTCACTCCCCTGCCCAGCCCAAGCACACCCAGTTCCCTCCTTCAGGTGAGTGAATTCAGGGGGTCATTCACTTTGGGTACAGTCTATGCAAAAAAAAAGTGTTGGAACCATCCCTACGTTAATTGTAGGGTTGGTACTCCACTGACTGGGCAGCTGTTGGTACCTACTACTTCTACTACTACTACTACTACTACTACTACTTCTACTACTTCTACTACTACTTCTACTACTACTACTACTACTACTACTACTACTACTACTACTACTTCTACCTCTACTACTACTACTACTACTTCTACCTCTACTACTACTACTACTACTACCTCTACTACTACTACTACTACTACTACTTCTACTACTACTACTTCTACTACTATTACTACTACAAACAAACAAACAAAACAAACAGAACACAATTGAAGAGAGAGAATAGTTTTAATTAATGGGGATGTTATTGTGTTTTTAATTACTGTCTCTAGTAATACCAAGCACACCTGTACACTTGAACACTTATTAGTACTCGTGACTGTACAAAAAACGAAATACTACATGTACAGTTGCCACAAAAGGTATTGCGACAACTATTGATACAACATTAAATATATTAACGTCTATAGTTGTTTGTAGAGATATATATAAGTATGTATTACAGAAGTATATGTATATTTCCCTCTGTTATACATGCTTATAAGTATGTATTATAGAAGGATATGTATATTCCTTCTGTATATACATGTTTATAAGTATGCATTACAGAAGGATATATATATTTCCTTCTGTTATACATGCTTATAGTCCCTACAAATAGTTGTGGATATTACTATGGTTAAACTTCCATCAAGATTTGTCGCAATGCCTTTTTTGGCAACTGTACAAAAGGCTGTATATAAATAACATTAGATAAAGGAGCTTTGACTGTGTTTGTGATTTACCAATTGGCAACGGTACCCCTTGAATTAAATGTCGTCGTTCAGAGCCGTTTTCGAGTGAGTCTCCGAAAGTTGGTGAGAGTGCAAGAAGCGAGTCACTCCTTCGTCACGTGGGTACCTCCTTTGCACTCCTCTGTCCTGCCCAAGCCTTCCCCATACCACAGTTTAGGTGAGTCGTCTTAGTCAAATAGTCATAGTCCAAATTTAGGGGGTCGGGTTGTAGGTGTGTGTGTGTGTGTGTGTGTGGGTTGTGGTGTGTGTGTGTGGTTGTGGTGTGTGTGTGTGTGTTGTGTGGTTGTGTGTGTGTGTGTGTGATTTATTATTATTATTATTATTATTATTTATTTTTTTATTTTTTATTTTTTATTATTTTTTTTTTTTCTATTATATTTTTTTATGTGCACTGGTTGGTTCGTTCCTACTCTTAGAACCGTTTTCGAGTGAGTCCCCCAAAGTGGCTTCCGGGTCTGAGATTGATTCGTTCAGGTGGGAGGTTGGGTCTGCCTTCGCCCTCCCATGCAAAGTTCAAGGTTACCCAATACCAGAGTTCAGGTGAGTTTTACGTTGTTATACACTAGACCATAAGCCCGTGCTACGCACGGTACGATATTTTTTCCTTCCAAGCGGTAGCAGCCTGTGAGCGTGGAATGTAAACAAACCGAGTGGGTTGCCAGGTGTACAATAAAAGTGAAGTATGTGTAATTAATTAATTAATGGGGTGTTTTATGTGACGAAAATGTCCTCTGTTCCCCTCACTGTCACACATTTTCCGTGTGTGAATTCTTGGCGCTGTGGGTGGTCACATGACAATTTGTATACCATGACACAAACAGAGTCTCTTCATTTAGATATATAGATTATGGGAAGGTAGGAAGGATGGAAGGTAAAAAAGAAGGAAGTATCATAGTTGTGAATTGTGGGAAGGTAATGTAGAAGGAAAAAAAGGAAGGAAGGATAACACACACACACACACACACACACACTATACAAACAACAACGATATCACACACACAAACAAACACAAGCTGAGGTACCGTAAACAAAATTTGGGCTCGTAATCATGTTATTGTGGATTGAGTTTGGGCTCGTTGTCAACACGTTATTTGTTGTTGTTTGCGACTGTTTTGTTTACTTGTCAGCGTGACATTAAACAAACAAATTCAAGTACCGTACCGTAAAAAAAAAAATTAGGCTCGTTTGTGAGTGACTTTTTATTTTGTTTACCTTCTTCTGTAACCGTACCGTAAAAAAAAAAGTTTAGTTTAGGCTCGTTTGTGAGTGACTTTTTATTTTGTTTACCTTCTTCTGTAACCGTAAAAAAAAAGTTTAGGCTCGTTTGTGAGTGACTTTTTATTTTGTTTACCTTTTTCTGTATCGTAAAAAAAAAGTTTAGGCTCGTTTTTTACTTTTTGTTTTGTTTACATTCTTTTTCTGTATCGTAAAAAAAAAAAAAAGTTTAGGCTCGTTTGTGACATTCCATTTTGTTTACCTTCTTTTTCTGTATCGTAAAAAAAAAAAAAAGTTTAGGCTCGTCTGTGACTTTTCGTTTTGTTTACTTTCTTTTTCTGTATCGTTTTATATAGAGCCATTTTCAAGCGAGAGTCCCAAAGTGGCCTCAGATTCATGGACCAACAAATACGTATGGGGTGTTGGACAATCCTTCGCTCTTCCATGCAAAGTCCAGGGGTTTCCAGTTCCAGAGTTCAGGTGAGTGTGGTGTGGTGGTTTGGCCTTCTTCTGGAAAGTCTGAAGAAGAACATTACTCCACTTGGATATTATTATTATTATTATTATTATTATTATTATTAGTGAGAAGAATGGTGTTGGTGTTGGTAGGTGTGGAGGTGTGAGGTTTGTTCTATGAGGTGTGAGAGTGGTATGGAGGTGTGAGGTTTATATTATGAGGTGTGAGTGTCATATGGAGGTGTGTGGTTTGTTCTATGAGGTGTGAGAGTGGTGTGGAGGTGTGAGGTTTATATTATGAGGCGTGAGAATGTCGTATGGAGGTGTGAGGTTTTATATTATGAGGTGTGAGGTTGAATCTGAGGTGTGAAGTTTATATTATGAGGCGTGAGAGTTTTGTATGGAGGTGTGAGGTTTTATATTATGAGGTGTGAGGTTGAATCTGAGGTGTGAGGTTTATTCTATGAGGTATGAGAGTCTTATAGCAGAAGTTATTAGTGAAGGCAGTTTATAAATATCACAAACACAGTACGTATATTATTGACGATAGTAAACATATACATTTTCATTACGCGACCCATAAGTTCATTGTTAAAGTTTAGATATTATTGTATAACTTCTTTTGGGGGTTGGAAAATGAGAGACGGTACATATAAACAAACCAAACCACATTGATACCCCGTGGAATATTTTAAAGTAATCAAGGCACTCCAATATATATAAAACAAAAACAAAAGTGAATTATCCCATCAAATAAACACAAGTCGAGTTGATTGTTTTTGGGTTTTGTGTTTATTGTTTATATGGTCCTGTTTCCTGGCATAATTTTTTTTTAGGAATCAAGGCACTCCAATATATATAAAACAAAAATAAAGTGAATTTCCCCCTCAAATAATTAATGTTGAGTTGTGTTTGTTGTTGTCTCGTGTTTATATCAAGGCACTCTAATATAACAAACAACAACAACAAAAGTGAATTACTCCCTCAATTAATTACCCCCTCAATTAATTACCCCAACAATTAATTACCCCCTCAATTAAAGGCTAGAGATACGCATGTTAAGTTGAGTATTTGTTGTTGTTGTTTCGTATTTAAGAGCCGTTTTCAAGTGAGAGTCCCAAGGTAGCATCAGGGGCCAAGAGTGACACGTACAGTTGGGGTGTTGGTGAGGAGTTTGCTCTTCCCTGTAAGGTCCAAGGTTTTCCTGTTCCCGAGTTCAGGTGAGTTTTTTTTTAATAATTAGTCTTGTGTGTCCAGAGAAAGGTGTGTAGGATAGTCATACTCGCTTGTACTCACACACTTATGAACACACACACACTCATGAGTACAAGAACACACATACACGAATACACACACACTCACAAGAACACACACATGAATACACACTCACTCACTCACTCACTCACACACACACACACACACACACACACACACACACACACACACACACATACACAGACATGAAAACCTCACACATACACACGTAATTATAATGTCCTTTAATATTGTATTGGGATAGAGAAGCGAGACGGTAAAAGTAATTTGTACCCCATCCAAAAAACATATGAAAAGTGAATCACATTTGTCTCTATCGTGTTTGTTTGTTTGTTTGTTTGTGTGGTGTGTGTGTGTTGTTGTTGTTTCATGTTTAAAGTTTCACATGTTAAGTTGAGTGTGTGTTGTTGTTTTCTGGTGTTTTAAGAGCCGTTTTCAAGCGAGAGTCCCAAGGTTGCATCCGGTGCTAAGGGCGACATCTATACGTGGGAGGTGGAGTCAGCCTTTGCTCTTACCTGTAGAGTACAAGGCTACCCCGTACCCGAGTTTAGGTAAGGTGTGTGTGTGTGTGTGTGTGTGTGTGTGTGTGTGTGTGTGTGTGTGTGTGTGTGTGTGTGTGTGTGTGTGTGTGTGTCTTGTGTCTTCTGTTGTTAAAAAGATGGAAAGTTGGCGGTGAATCTTTTTGGTGTTGGTTGTGTTTAGGTAAGTTGTGTGTCTG
>JAWZYT010001191.1:67500-72500 GCA_034508575.1 Petrolisthes manimaculis
ACACACACACATTGACAGATAGATACACACACACATTGACAGATAGATACACACACACACACACATAAAATGACAGACAGATCAACACACACACACGAGCACACACACACATTGACAGACAGCTATATATACACACACACACACACACACATATCAACGTTACCTTTCCACCTGTTAGTTAGAGATAATTATTACCACCGTGGGCTACTCATAATAGAACCGGTGGGAAGCAGTGGTCCCAGGTTGACAAGTGAGAGGGACCTGGAGGCCTTTACTCGGGCACAAGGTCACCCCGTCTCACTCTTCTGTCAGGCTCAGTCCTCACCACCACCAGCCACCAGGTACTGTACACACACACACACACACACACACACACACACACACACACACACACACACACACACACACACACACACACAAGTTAGTGACGTGAACAGATCGATTGAGTGCGAAACGTAAAATACCTCAAAAAAATGTATTGAAGATGTGAATACTTACTTACTGTGTGTGTGTGTGTGTGATAATGAGATAGTGTGTGTGTATGTGTGTATGTGTGTGTGTGTGTGTGTGTGTGTGTGTGTGTGATAATGAGAACTGGGGACTGTCACACCCATCTCAGAGCCCGTTGGAAGCAGTGGTCCCAAGTTTACAAGTGAGAGGAAATCTGAGAGCTTTTTTCGTGAAGAGGGAGAGCCTTCATCAATCTTCTGTAGTGCCCAGTCCTCACCTCCCCCAACCATCAGGTACCCTTCTATTATTTAGGATATACGATACAACTACTTGGATGATAACTTGATTCACTTCCCTCTAAACCTCCACCACACATACATACATACATACATACATACATACATACATACATACATACACATACATACATACATACATCAGGTACCCTTCTATTATTTAGGATATACCATACAACTACTTGGATGATCTCTCTTTCCAACCCACCCACATACATACATAAATACATACATACATACAAACACATATACATTCATACATATATACATACATACATACATACATCAGGTACCCTTCTATTTCTTAGGATATACGATACAACTACTTGGATGATCCCTCTTTCCAACCCCCCCACATACATACATACATACATAAATACATACATACATACATACATACATACATACATACATACAACCATCAGGTACCCTTCTATTATTTAGGATATACCACACCACTACTTACTTGGATGGTTCCTTGATTACCTTCCCTCATTTTAAACCTCCACCACACACAAACAAACATACATACATACATACACACACACACACACACACACACACACACACACACACACACACACACACACACACACACACAGAGTGAGTGAGTGAGAGAGAGACGTCAGGTCGGGTGAGGTGCATTAGATGATGTCCCTTTGATGTCAACACACACACACACACACACACACACACACACACACACACACACACACACACACACACACACAGGGAGAGGCAGTAGGATCTTGAATCATAATGGTGTTTGAGATGGTAATAGTGATAATGGATAAATGAAGGAAGGAATGGTAACAGTGATAAATGGTGATAAATGAAGTAGATTGTAGGAAAATAGTGATGAATGAAGTGGTGTGATGAATGAAAGATGACTTGTGATGACTTGGTTTGCTGACTGACTGACTGACTGACTTAATGGCTGACTAATTGCCTTGCTGACTGACTGACTGACTTACTGGCTGACGAATTGCCTTGCTGACTGATTAACTAATTGACTTGTTGGCCTGCTGACTGACTGACTGACTGACTGACTGATATATTGGCTTGCTGACTTGCTGACTTACTGACGTGGGGTGCTGACTGGCGTGTCCCCCCCCCCCTTTAGAACCCGTGGGGAGCAGCGCCCCCCGTCTCACCAATAAGAGGAATTTGGAAGGTTTCGTTCACCCCTCTGGTCCCCCTCTGTCCCTCTCATGTCAAGCCCAGGCATCCCCTACCCCCTCTGTCAGGTTGGTGTGAGAGAGAGAGAGAGAGAGAGAGAGAGAGAGAGAGAGAGAGAGAGAGAGAGAGAGAGAGGAAGAGGAAGAGAGAGAGTATATTCTAAATGTATCTTGGTGTGTGTGTGTGTATGTGAGAGAGAGTGGGAGTGAGAGTGTGTGTGTGTATGCTAAATGTCTCATGGTGTGTGTGAGAGAGAGAGAGAGAGAGAGAGAGAGAGAGAGAGAGAGAGAGAGAGAGAGAGAGAGAGAGTATATTCAAAATGTCTCTTGGTGTGTTAGAGATAAGAGAGAGAGAGAGGGTATATAATTATTCTGAATGTCTCTTGGTGTGTGTGTGTATATATATTCTAAATGTCTCTTGGTGTGTGTGTATGTATGTATGTATGTATGTATGTGTGTGTCTGTATTCACGACAACCACATAGATAGATAGATGGATAAAAGGCAACAAAAAACAAAAAACAAACAAAAACAACATATCACATTAAAAAACACATTAAGGTTCTAGATTTATAACCAAAACGAGAACAAAACGAAAACATCAAACAAAACGAGTACGAAACAAGATATAAACGAAAACATCAAATAAAACGAGAACGAAACATGATTATAAACAAACCGTAAACATCAAACAAAACGAGAACGAAACATGAATATGAACCAAACGTGAACACACCCTAAGTACAGTCCATTTCCTTGAAGGGTACGTACTCTAGTAATTGGTATATTGATGTCAAGGGCTTGTATGTATGTCACTCCTTGTCCCTTCCTTCCCTCCTTCCTCCCTTCTTCCTTAATTTATTCCCTTTATTCGTTATATTCTTCCTTCCTTCCTTCGTCCCTTCCTATATTCCTTCCTTCATTCCTCCTCCCCTCTCTGCATCTTCCTTAGTTCCCTCCCTCTTCTTTCCTCTCCATTTTTCCTTCCTTCCTACCTCTCTCCCTCCTTCCCTTTCTCCCCACTTCCTACCTCTCCATTTTCCTTCCTTTCTCCCTCCTCCCCTCTCTCCATTTTCCTCCTCTCTCCCTCCCTCCCTCCCTCTTCTTTCCTTTCTTTCGTCACTCCACGGTATAGTAAGGGACATTTTGGTTCTCACACTTCCATGACGTTCGGGCTCTTTGTAAAATAATAATTATACACTAAGAAAATTAATGTTTGTGTGGTGACTATTCTCTCTTATGTTATACTTTCCTTCTGTGTGTGTGTGTGTGTGTGTGTGTGTGAATTTTCCCTTGTCTCCACTCTATCTATCTTTCTCCTCTATTATCTTTATACTTTTTTTTTTTTTGTGTGTGTGTGTGTGTGTGTGTGTATGTATGTATAAATATTTCCTTTTCTCCACTTTATCTTCCTTCTCTGTTATCTCATTATCACTTCTTTCTTTCTGTGTGTGTGTGTGTGTGTGTGTGTGTGTATGTATGTATGTGTAAATATTTCCTTTTCTTCACTTTATCTTCCTTCTCTGTTATCTCATTATCACTTCTTTCTTTCTGTGTGTGTGTGTGTGTGTGTGTGTGTGTGTGTGTGTGTGTGTGTGTGTGTGTGTGTGTGTGTGTGTGTGTGTGTGTGTGTGTGTACAGTTCCAGTGGGTCACGCAGCACCTCGACTCACTAAAGAGGAGAAACACATCACCTCAGAGACCAGACTGGGTCAACACTCCACCCTTCACTGCAACACACAGGCACACCCACCACCCTCATACAGGTACACACACACACACACACACACACACACACACACACACACACACACACACACACACACACACGACAAAACTGTACCTTGGTATGAGCCTGGATACCAAATAAATAACAATAATAATAATAAAAAAAATAAAACTAATAATAATATAAAATAATAATAATCGTATGTCCAGGAGGCGAAATGTAAAGTGAACGTTATGATGAGTTAATATGGAAGGGACGAGTAATTTGAGAGACGACAGGGAACCACTCAATGATAACATAAGAAAGAGTTATATTTGTGGATCGTAGACTAATAAGTGTGTGTGTGTGTCTGTGTGTGTTCCCCTTCCTCCTCTTCCATACCTCATTCCCACTTATTTCTTTCGTGTGTGTGTGTGTGTGTGTGTGCAGAGCCAGTGGGTTTGTCTGGTCCTAGGTTATCTGTGAGGGAGACATTGGTTGCTTCAGCTGCATCACTTGGTAACCCTGCAACCCTGACCTGTCCTGCCCAGGCTCACCCAGTCCCACAACACAGGTCAGCCCCTTAAGGACCTTGTGATCGTGTATAAAAATGGAGGCTTCTGATTCCACCTAACCATGCCACGAAACGACCTCCTTCCTTATAGGTGGGGTTTCGTGGCAATACTTGAAGGACTCATTTACCTCCAATTTTCTGACTACAACACAGGGTCCCTTTAACCCCTACGCTCCGGGCAACAGTACGCTTGCCTCTAGTTTTTGTGTACCGGCAAAATTCCTCGCTTTGCCCTATTTTCACAACGCTCTCACTCTTAACCTATATAGCGTACTGACTTCAACATTGTTCCATCCTTACCTTTAACTCTTCCTCTTTCGAATGGTACCATCTGGAGGGCTCTACAATGTGTAGTTATGGAGATAGTGCGAGTTGAAGTAGACCAAGTTTTGCTCGGGAAGCGCAAACAAGTAATAAATAATAATGATAATCTAATGTCCAGGAGGCGAAATGTAAAGGGAACGTTATGATGGAATGTACGAATACTTTGTGAGACGACAGGGAACCTCTCAATGATACCTTAAAAAAGTGTGTGTGTGTGTGTGTGTGTGTGTTTTCCCCTTCCTCTTTCCCATACCTCATTCTCACTTTCTTTCGTGTGTGTGTGTGTGTGTGTGCAGAGCCAGTGGGTTTGTCTGGTCCCAGGTTATCTGTGAGTGAGACAAGGACTGCTTCAGCTGCATTTATTGGTAACCCTGCAACCCTCACCTGTCCTGCCCAGGCTCACCCCATCCCACAACACAGGTCAGACCCTTAACCTATACACACACACACACACACTCACTCATATACACAC
>JAWZYT010001191.1:77500-208277 GCA_034508575.1 Petrolisthes manimaculis
AGAGAGAGAGAGAGAGGAGAGACATACATACATAATTATATATAGGCAGTTATTATGTTCTGAAATTCTTGGTAAACTTTTGCGAGTCGGGAAGGATATGTGTGTGTGTGTGTGTGTGTGTGTGTGTGTGTGTGTGTGTGTGTGTGTGTTATGTGTGTGTGTATAGTACTGTACCGTGTGTGTGTGTGTGTGTGTGTTGTGTCTGTGTGAAAATATATACAAAGTACCCTAATATATATATGTATGTGTGTTGTTGTTGTTGACTGTGTGTGTATATGTGTGTGTACCGTACCCTAATATATATATGTATGTGTGTGTGTTGTTGTTGACTGTGTGTGTGTATATGTGTATATAACGTACCCTAATATATGTGTTGTGTGTATGTGTGTATATATACCGTACCCTAATATATATATGTATGTGTTGTTGTTGTTGTTGACTGTGTGTGTGAATGTATGTGTATAGTACTGTACCATGTGTGTGTGTGTGTGTGTGTGTGTGTGTGCATTTGTGTATGTGTATATATACCATACCCTAATATATATATGTATGTGTTGTTGTTGTTGTTGTTGACTTGGGGTATATATAGAACCAACCTCCACCGTACGTCCCACTGTCAAGGATTCAGGTATTAAGTTGATGGAGAGTCGAACCAATACAGGAGATCCTGCTACTCTTCTCTCTCTCGTTCAGGCTCACCCAGTTCCAGTCTTCAGGTGCGTGTGTGTGTAAGAGAGAGAGAGAGAGAGAGAGAGAGAGAGAGACAGAGAGACAGAGACAGAGAGAGAGAGAGAGAGAGAGAGAGAGAGAGAGAGAGAGAGATTGAGAGATGTTTTATCAGTATTTATAAATTATTCTCAAATCATAAAATATTCGTGTATTATCGATGTCCGGAAGTAGTCTGAAAGTTTAAGGACCCTGTGATTGTGTATGGAAATTGGAGGCTTCTGATTCCTCCTGACTAGGCCACGAAACTAACAAGCTCCTTCCTTATAGGTGTGTGTGTGTGTGTGTGTGTGTGTATGTGTGTTTCGTGGCAATACTTGAAGGCTTTGTTAGATCAGTTTGAACACACACACACACACACACACACACACACATACACACATACACACACACACACACAGACACACAAATGCTACCCTTCCTTCAGCCCAATATACTCCAGGTTAGTCCTTCTGGTTCCTCCAAGTAATACCACAAAACAGACCCTACCCATGCTGTACTGAGGCCTCTTGTTTCACGTCGTATCTTGGAGGAAACTGGTTCATCCAATTTGTATGTATAAACCTCCACTCAGTACACCTTACATATGTTACACTAAGGCCTCTTGTTTCACGTCGTATCTTGGAGGAATCAGAGTCATCCAATTAGTATGTATAAACCTGTACTCAGTTCCCCAAGCCAGCGTGAGACCCACTCGAAAAGATGAAGACTCCATTGGTCAGAAGAGGAGGGTTGGAAAGGGGAGCCCCACTGCCCTTACCTGTAGTGTACAAGGGTCCCCGCCCCCCTCTGTCAGGTCAGTGGGTTGCCTGTGTTTTTAATTAGGTAGGCTAGTTATTTTGTTTGTCAGTTGGTGAGTTATTTTGTTATTTGTTAGTTAATTTGTTAGGTAGGGTAGTTATTTTGTGAGTTAGTTTGTTATTTGTTAGTTAATTTGTTAGGTAGGGTAGTTATTTTGTTTGTCATTTTGTGAGTTAGTAAGTTGGTTAGGGAGGTATTAGTTTGTTAGTTAATTTGTTAGGTAGGGTAGTTATTTTGTTTGCCATTTTGTGAGTTAGTTTGTTATTTAGGGAGGTATTAAATTTGTTAGTTATTTTGTTTGTCAGTTGGTGAGTTAGTTAGTTAGTAAGATAGTTAGTTAGTTATCCATTTCTCGTACACACACAATGTGGAGAGAGTGAGAGTGCCATATGAAGAGTGAGTGCCATATGAAGAGTGAGAGTGCCATATGAAGAGTGAGAGTGCCAAAGGAAGAGTGAGAGTGCCAAAGGAAGAGTGAGAGTGCCAAAGAAAGAGTGAGAGTGCCAAAGGAAGAGTGAGAGTGCCAAAGGAAGAGTGAGAGTGCCAGATGAAGAGTGAGAGTGCCAGATGAAGAGTGAGAGTGCCAGATGAAGAGTGAGAGTACCAAAAGAAGAGTGAGAGTGCCAAAAGAAGAGTGAGAGTGCCAAAGGAAGAGTGAGTGCCATATGAAGAGTGAGAGTGCCAAATGAAGAGTGAGAGCCATATGAAGAGTGAGAGAGCCATGAGAGTGTACCCAAATCTATTATGGCACCACAACAAACAGATCCACAGTCCAGTACGGCTCCAAGACTGAGAGAACTTCATATACCCAGTCTAGTTTCTGAAGGGGACTCACTCGCCCTCCTCTGTAATCTCCAAGGCTTCCCTATCCCAAGTTACAGGTAGGTACTCATAATTAACCCTACTGTGGTATGGACCGTATGCAAGACTGTCCTTAGTGTTTACGATGGGGTGGAGGGACTGGGAGATGGTGATAGAAGGAAATAGGAGGAATGGAGGGACAGGGAGAGGGTGATAAAGAGGAAGGACAGCAAACACGTAGAAAATAGAAGTGGAGGGAGAGACAAGGAGAAGGTGATAAAGAGGAATAAGTATGTATGTATTGTGTATATGTATGTAAATATTGTGTCTGTCTGTATGTATGTATCAGAGGCGACCACCAGCACCAGTCCCAAGTTACAAGAAATCCCCTTCCCTTTGTCAACCAACCAAGCCAACACCACTTCACTCACATGCAAGATACAGGCCTATCCTCTACCCTCCTTCAGGTACTGTACGTTAGGGCTTTTCTAAGGGCGTCAAGGTGGGGCACAAAACCAACCACAACAACAACAACAACAACAATAATATTAATTTCAAAGTTTCGTGAAGGAAATGTGATATGTTTTAGGTTATATATATATATATTTTTTGTTTGTGGTGGTGGAAGGTGGGTTTAGAAGTGATATTCGTATTTGGAAATTACATTATTATTGTTTACAGAGTTTCGTTATTATTGTTGTTATTATTTTTATTGATAATTTGTTATTTTTATGTGTGTGTGAGTATGTATATGTGTATATATATATGTGTGTGTCTGTGTCTATATATATATGTGTGTGTATGTGAGTAATTGAGTGTGTGTGTATGTGAGTAATTGAGTGTATGTATAATAATAATAATAATAATAATAATCGGTTTATTAAAAAGTAGCAGCTGGGAGGCTGAAAATATACATGTATGTGAGTAATTGAATGCATGTATGTGTGTATATATATATGTGTGTGTGTATGTGAGTAATTGAGTGTGTGTGTGTGTGAAAAGTTTGTATAAGGACAACATTATTTAGGAAGTCTGACTTGCAGACTGACCTTGAGACTGGACCAGGGGAGGGGAGGGGGGAGGAGGGAGGGGGAAAGAGGGGAGGGGGAGAGGGGAGAGATAGAGAGGGGAGGGGAGGGGGCTATCTAGGTCGTGGTCATGAGGCGCATGAGAGAGGAAAAAGAGGGGGAAGAGGGGGAGGGGAAGGGAAGAGAAGGGAGAGACATAAAAGAATGGGAGGGGAGGGTAAGGGAGGGACAGGAAAGAATGGAAGGAGGAAGAGAAAAGAGAAGAGAAGGGAGGAGAGGTGAGGTGAGGGGAGGGAGAAGAGAAAAGAGGCACAGGGAAGGGGAAAATACAAGAGAAGGGAAAAGGAAGGGAAAAGAGGGGAAGGGAGGGGAAAAGAGGGTAGTGTAAGGGAGGGGAAAAGAGGGTAGTGTAAGGGAGGGGAAAAGAGGGTAGTGTAAGGGAAGGGGAAAGGGTTGAACACTTACCTTTAATACAGACTTGCCTTCCTACTTATAGCTGAGTTCCCAAGAGGGTTTTACCTGTGTGTGTGTGTGTGTGTGTGTGTGTGTGTGTACTCCTGGCTCCCTCACTCACTCATACACACATACTCACTAATTCACACTCTCTCTCTCTCTCTCTCTCTCTCTCTCTCTCTCTCTCTCTCTCTCTCTCTCTCTCTCTTCGTCAGGATTATCGTTCCCCTCGGGTGTGTATGTGTGTGTGTGTGTGTATGGGGGCGGGGGTGGAAAGGAAGGGGGGTGCGGCAGAGAGGGGGGCGCCCTTCCCCTAACCATTCCGAGAACTACGTCAGGAGTATAGTCACGAGATCAGGGGGGGGGAGGGGGAGGGGAGATGGGGATGGGGACAGAGGGGAGTGATAGGTGGGTTGAGAGAGGGGAAGAAAGAGAGAAGAGGTGGGCGGGGAGGGGAGTGAGAGGTGGGCGGGAGAGGGGAGGGGAGTGAGAGGTCCATGGAAGGGGAGGGGGAGTGGTGGGCGGGGATAGGAAAGAGGAAGGGGGAGTGAGAGGTGGACTGGGAGAGGAAAGAGAGGAGAAAAAGGGAAAGGATGGTGGGTTGGGAAAGGAAAAGAGAGGATAGGGATGGGTGGGGTGGGACAAGAGGAGATAAAGGAACGTGAACGAGGAGAGAGAGAGAGAGAGAGAGAGAGAGAGGGAGAGAGGGGAAGGGGGGCGTTGTGGGTAGATATAGTTCCCACCCTCTCCTTCCCCTTCCTCCCACTCTCCCTCCCCCCACTCTCCCTCTCCCTCTCTCCATCCCCCCTCTCTCTCCTCCACTCCACTCCTCCCCCTCTCCTTCCACAGTCATAGCATCCACGTGGTATCGATCCTGTCCCCTCCACCTCCTCCTCCACCTCCACCTCCACCTCCACCTCTTCTTAAAGTTGCACCTCCATTTCCACTAGTCGGGTCAAAGGCTTCACTTGTTCGTACTTGTTGTTGTCGTTGTTGTCGTTTTTCCGGACCACCATCGTCGTCGTTTTCACCCTGGGGATCCCAAGACACTTGTTTATTAGGGTAGTCGTACGTTTAGAGGTCTTGTTGTCGTATTTTCTTCTATTTTCTTATATTTTATAGGATTTATTATCGTATTTTCATCTGTTTTCTCTTGTATTCGTACGTTTAGAGCACTTATTGTCGTATTATCGTATTTCCACCTATTTTCGTACGTTTAGAGGTCTTGTTATCGTATTTTCACCTGTTTTCGTTCATTGTGAGGTTTTATTATCGTATTTTCACCTTTTTTCCCGGGTATTCGTACATTTTAGAGACCTTATTATCGTATCTTATATTCCAGCTGGCTATAATATAATATAATTTAGTTTGTGTGTGTTTTATTTATTTATTGTGTTTTTAACGGGATCACTAATCACTCGTTGTTTTCATTATTGAGACTTGGCAGGACTTCTTTTGTTTTTAGCTTCTGATTCCTCCAAACTGTGCCACGAAACAGATTATCCCCTTGTTGGTGCTATTGGAGGCATTGGTTTGTTGGTTGGTTGGTTGGTTGGTTTGTTTTCTGATATAGTTAGGAGGAATCTGTAGCCTTCCAATTTGTCAAAGAGTGAAATAGTAGATGGGTTTTGTTTTGCTTATATTCATTCATCATGGGTTCCTTGTTACACACACACACACACACACACACACACACACACTCTCTCTCTCTCAAAGCAATCAGTCAATCACACGCAGACACACACACACAGTAGACACACACACAAAGCAATCAATCTATAACACACACACACACACCTTGCAGACTTCAGCACTGCTATACACACACACACACATGCACACACGAAAGAGACACACACACACACTAAGAAATCAATCTATCACACACACACACACACACACACATATATACACACACACACACACACACTAAAATAAATAAATATATATATGTATAACGTAAACGACCCCATCAGCTCCCGGTGGCCACGTAGAGCCTAGACTATCAGGGGACAGACTACAAGAGTTGTCTGGGCAGGTGGAGTCTCATCTTACTCTTCTGTGTTTGGCTCAGGCCTTCCCTACTCCACAATTCACGTAAGTAAGAGAAGAGAAGAGATTAAGGAGTTGTTTTTGTTTGGATGAGTAAGAAAGGGAGTTGGTTTTGTTTGTTTTGCTTGTGTAGGTAAGAAAGGGAGTGAGATTTGCTTGTGTAAGGGAGTTAATTGTTTTTGCTTGGATGTGTAAATGGAGGAGTGAGTTTTTCTTGTAAAGGTAAGAAAATGTGTTAATTAGCTGTTGATTGTTTTGCTTGTATAGGTAAGAAAGGGAGTGAAATTTGCTTGTGAAAGGGAGTTAATTATTTTTGCTTGGATATGTAAATGGAGGAGTGAGTTTTGCTTGTACAGGTAAATGAAGGTACTAATTATTGGTTTGCTTGTGTAGGTAAGAGGAAGAGTTGATTGTTTTGCTTGTACAGGTAAGAGAAGGTGTTAATTAGTTGGTTTTGCTTGGATATGTAAATGGAGGAGTGTGTTTTGCTTGTGTAGGTAAGAAAGGGAGTGAGTTTTGCTTGTGTAGGTAAGAAAGGGAGTGAGTTTTGCTTGTACAGGTAGAGTAGGAGTGTGTTTTGCTTGTTCAGGTAGAGTAGGAGTTAATTACTTTTCTTGTACAGGTAAGGCACGTGTTAGGAGGTGGAAGAAACATTTGTTATTTGGAAAATGTTTGGAGCGAAAATTGAAAATGTTTGATATTTGGAAAACGTTTGTAGGAAAAATTGGGAAACGTTTATAGGTCATTATTATATTAACGTTTGTAGAGATGAATGAAAAACGTATGGAGTGAAAAGTGAAAAGGTTTGTTATTTGGAAAACGTTTTTAGGGAAAATTGGCAAACGTTTGTAGATATAACTATAAAAAGTTTGTTATTTAGGAAACTTTTATTTGAGATTAACGTTTGTAGAGATGAATGAAAAACGTTTGGGGGATATATATATATATATATATATATTTTTTTTTGGGGGGGAAGATTTGTTATATGGGGGGAGGAGAAACGTGTATAATTATATAGGTATCTGACATATTAACATTTTAACACAATCTGTCTGTATGTATGTATTTTTTTTTTTTGGGTGGGTGGGAAACGTGTATAGGTATGTGACATATTAACATTTTAACACTGTCTGTCTGTCTGTATGTTTGTATGGACTTACTAAAGAGAATTTTAACACTGTCTGTATGTGTGTATGTATGTATTGGAGTACTAAAGAACATTTTAACTCTGTCTGTATGTGTGTATGTATGGACTTACTAAAGAGAATTTTAACACTGTCTGTCTGTCTGTGTGTGTGTATGTGCTTACTAAAGAGCCTATGAGCCAAGTAGCACCCAAGGTCACGAGAACAAGGGTACCTGAAGTGACTGTCCACACTACAGCATCAGCTTCTCTATATTGTCCAGCTCAGGCTCATCCCATTCCTACTTACACGTGAGTATATGATTGTAATTTAGGGGTGGGGTGGGAGTAGGGGGACAGGTTTGGGGGTTTGTGGGGGTGGGTTTGGGAGTGTGAGAGTAGGGGGATAGGCTCTCCACACACACACACTCTCTCTCTACACACACTCTATCCCTCTCTACACACACACACCCTCTCTATCACTCTCTCTCTCTACACACACTCACACTCTCTACACACTCACACTCTCTACACACTCACACTCTCTACACACTCACACTCTCTATCCCTCTCTACACACACTCACACTCTCTCTATCCCTCTACACACACACACTCTCTCTATCCCTCTCTCTACACACACTCTCTCTATCACTCTACACACACTCACACTCTCTATCCCTCTCTCTCTCTACACACACACACACACACGAAATATCCCTCTCTCTCACACACACACTCTCTCTATCTCTCTCTCACACACACACTCACACTCTCTCTATCCCTCTCTCTCTCTACACACACACACACACGAAATATCAGGGCCCATCCTCATATAAACAGAGCCGAGGAGTCGAGTCCCACCTCGTGTAACTGGGAGCCGTCTGTCAGAAAGCAGTGTTCATTCTACTACCACTGCTACTGTCTTCTGTCTTGCTCAGGCTCACCCCGTACCTCTCTATACGTAAGCTCAGTCTATTAGTATTAGTATTATTAGTATTAGTATTATTATTATTATTATTATTTGAGGTATAGTTATATTTTTTTTTATTACTGTTACTGTTGTTATTGTTATTATTATTATCTTTTTATTGTTATTCTATTATTATTTGTGTTGTTATTGTTGTTATTATTGTTTTTTTTGTTTTGTTTTATTGTTATTGTTATTTATTATTATTATTATTATTATTTTAAGATAATTTAAGGTTTCGTAAGTTTTTTGACATGGTTCGAGTTTATCTACGAGTGTGTGTGTTTTTTTTTTTAACAAAGATATTAATATTTGGTAAGTTATAATTCCTATACCAACATATACGTAAGATTTTTTTTGTTTTCAAGATAATTTAAGGTTTCGTAATTTTTTTGACATCGTTCGAGTATATCTTTTTTTTTACTAAGATATATTTGGTAAGTTATTTGGTAAGTAATTAATGTAGACAATATCCTACATTAATTAATTAAATAATTCTACGGTGTTTACAACGATGATTTAACCATTAATGTCCCACGTGGTTTTTTTTTTAATTAGGTTTATTGTCAATTATCCATAATATATGTAAGTTATATGTATTTTTATGTATCCAAACACCTGTATTAGTCATTATTAATAGTGTATGTATATGTATTCGTATATACAGTATACAACACCTGTGCAGTCTTCATCAATAGTATATTATGATTATGCATTTTTATGTATGTATGTATGTATGTACAGTGCTCGACAAAAGTCTGTGCCAGGTAGAGTAGTGCCGGTACAGACTTTTGACAAAAAAAGAAAGACTTTTATTTTTGCGAGGGAAATATTTCAAAAGTCAACTAATGAGGTGGTATTTTCCCTGAGAAGAGGTACTTACTTACTGGAGGGTAGCTATTTGTACTGTCACTGAGAGGAGGTACTTATTTACTGAAGGGTAGCTATTTGGGTTATTTGTACTGTCACTGAGAGGAGGTACTTATTTACTGGAATTTGTACTGTCACTGAGAGGAGGTACTTATTTACTGGAGGGTAGGTATTTATGTGTACAGTCACTGAGTTAATTTAGTGTTCACGAACTTCACGCTGTATACGTAGCCAAGAGCGAGATATCTTTTTGTGACTCTTTCTTTGTCATATACTGTGTGTTACTACCTTATTAATTAAAAAAAAAAGCCTAGGAACATTCCGTTGAAACATAATACTATTGGAAAGATAGTTAGAGAGAGAAAGAGAAAGAGAGAGAGAGAGAGAGCTAGGAGGTGGTGGGTTTTAAAGGAAGCAGCAGTTCAATTAACTATATATAATTTTCTTTAGTTTGATGGTCTGGAAGGACTACCAATTAAAGTGTTGGTTCGTGTCAGGACCATATTGAAAAGAGACATTGAAAAGAAGCCTCACTCACACCTCACCTCGTGTTGTCAACGAATCCAACCCCTGGAACTTTGGGACTTGGGAGATGTGTGTGTGTGTGTGTGTGTGTGTATTGAGAACAAGCATATTCACTGCCTTGGGTACACTTATAGCCACTGTAAAGAAACCCATCTTGACTCTTAAACTAAAGCAGCATAGGGTTGCTTTTGCCAAGGAATATCTTGCTTAGCTTGAGCAAAAGTGGCTAAACGTATTTTGTTCAGACGAGTCCATCTTTTCTTTTACTTGTAACACAAAGTTGTAACATTTACCACCATAAGGAGAGTAACACACTTGACCTTCGTTACATTAGTGTGATGGTAAAACAGCCACATTACCTAATGGTTTGGGGTTCTTTTTCTGGGTAGGATTTAGGAAAACTACTTGTTCTACCAACGTCTAACTAACATCAAAGTAAATCAGTTTGTGTACTATAGTCACTGTACTCCTTTTCCACACGTAAAAACATCTTGACTATCACACTCGGTTGATTTGGTTTACAAGCGGTACAGACTTTTGTCGAGCACTAATATATGTATTCCTATGTATAAGAAACTTGTGCAATCTTCATCAATAGTATGTGTATATAATTATGTATTTTTATGTATACAAAATATATACAGTCTTCATCAATGTTTTCCATTAAAAATAATAATCAATTTGATATAGCAGTAACCTACTGAAATATAATACACTTAAAATTATGCAAAAAAAAAACTTTAATTGTTACAAACTACTGTATGTGGATATATTAATCAACTTTTAAATTATTATATAGATTATAATAATATAGATTCATTTGTATTGCATATTGTCCTGAAAAGCAATAGTAAGTAAGTATAGTTAACCAAGGCTTACAGTAATCTATTTTTTTCCACTGTTTTTTGTTGTTGACCACGACAGAAAAAAAGATATCACACACACACACACATACACATACTCTCTCTCCCGACACACATACTGTACACACACACACACACAGTACACACACACACATACAGTACACACACACACATACAGTACACACACACACATACAGTACACACACACTCTCTCTCTCTCTCGACACACACACATGAAATAGTACCATACATACATACCCATAACAAAACACCAGTGGAAAAAAGAAAGAAAGATTACTGTATTAAAAATTCCCAGTGTACTAAAATGCAACCCTTGTTCGCAGATGGTTCAAGTTTGCCGAGAATGGTGGACGCAAGGCCCCGGTGGAACTTGGAGACCGCGTGAAGCAAGTTGGAGGAACCCTGATCATCCGCGAGGCCAAGGTAGACGACTCCGGCAAGTACCTGTGTGTGGTGAACAACTCGGTGGGTGGAGAGAGTGTCGAGACTGTCCTCACCGTCACAGGTAAACAAAAAACTGTACTGTTGAAAACATATATTAAAAGAGAGATTGATTTGAATGTGTAGATTAATATGTTGAAAGGGATTACCTGTATTTTGAAAGTGTAAATACAAATAAAAAAGTGTAAATTAATGTACTAAAAGAGATATATTAAATGATATAATTGAAAGTGTAGGTTAATATGTTAAAAGAGACTGATTTGAGAATATGGACTGATGTATGAAAGAGTATTGATTGAGAGCATAGACTGATAAAGTGAGATTGAATTTGGATTGATTGATGAATTGAATGAAAATGTAGATTGACAAGATAACTAAAATACACTGAAATGAAAATGTAAATAGATGAAAAAAAAAAATACTGATGTTATTATTCCGCCCCCCTCCTCCGTCACTTCCTCCGCCAGCCCCCCTGAGCGCTCAAGTAGAACCCAACGTACAGACGGTTGAGTTTGGTCGTCCCGCCACCTTCTCCTGCACCTACCGCGGCAACCCAGTCAAGTCCGTTACCTGGCTCAAGGATGGAACCGCCCTCAGTAAGCTTACCTGATTTTATTTATTGTCTCTTTTGTGTTTCCGAAGCGTTCAGACTTACTTAAGGACCCTGTGATCGTGTATGAGAATTGGAGGCTTCTGATTCCTCCTGACTGTGCCATAAAACACGCTCCATCCATATAGGTGGTGGTGTTTCGTGGCAATATATTTGAAGGACCTGTTTACCTCCAATTTTCTGATTTACTTGTGCTTGTATATCATAGGGTCCTTTAAACGTGATTCATTCATGTCTAATATTGTGTTCTCATAAGTAGAATAATTTGGGCGTTAATTAGATGAAATAATTTGGGTGTTCATTAGGAAGAAAATAATTTGATACCGGTCGCTAATTAATTGACATTATTTATTGACAGACCACAAGGAAGCTGTTCTCCGTATTGACAGCGTTGGCCGTGAAGACAAGGGAATGTATCAATGTTTCATCCGCAATGACCAGGAATCTGCCCAAGCCACTGCCGAACTCAAACTTGGTGGACGATGTGAGTATTTTTATTAAGTTGCGACACTGACTGAATTTATACCACTTGCGCACTGTGAATATATATAAAAAAAATTCAATTAACACTGACTGAATTTATACTACTTGCGCACTGTGAATATATATAAAAAAAAATTCAATTAACACTGACTGAATTTATACTACTTGCCCGCTGTGAATAGATATATATTTTTTCTATTTTTGTTGGTTTTCGATAACGTGAGATCATGTGTCGTGTTGTGTTAGCTGTTACCATGAGTTTCCCCTTCTCTTCCCATATCAGTTGAGCCTCCCCAGCTGACCTACACCTTTGAGACCTCCACTCTACAGCCTGGACCTTCTGTTTACCTCAAGTGTGTAGCCGCTGGTAACCCCACACCAGAGATCACCTGGGAACTCGATGGCAGCCGTCTCTCCAATACTGAAAGGTGGGACTCCATTTTTATTAACTTGGCTTTGAAATGTGCGTTTTTCTGTTTTATAAGGTATTAGGGAAGATTATGTGGGTGGGGTACAGGGTTGATTTCACGTGTTTAATCATTCAGCCAAAGTACTGCAGGATTTGGCTTTCACGTCGGTAATTACTGTTTTATTATTGGAAAAAATTCATGTGGTAATACATTCCTTATCATGTCAGTACTTCACCCTGTAATTATGTGTGTAAAATTTTGACTCCCCCCCTGTATGAAGGAGAAATACAGTGTTGGTAAATCAGGAGCAGCTGATTCTTCTAAACTATTCCAAGCAACAGGCCTCCTTTATTTATATTAATCTGGTCCTGTTTCCTGGCATACTTTGGAGGAATCAAAGTGCTCCAATGTACCCAAATGTACCTTTATTTATATTAATCTGGTCCTATTTCCTGGCATACTTAGGAGGAATCAAAGTGCTCCAATGTACCCAATGTATACTATCTCATTAACTCTACTCTCGCCCGACTACAGGATGCAAGTTGGACAATATGTGACTGTGAATGGAGAAGTTGTGTCTCACCTTAATATCTCTGGTGTTTTGACTAATGATGGTGGTCTGTATGCCTGTGTTGCCTCCTCTACTGTTGGTTCAGTTCGTCATGCAGCCAAGCTTAACGTCTACGGCCTCCCCTACATCAGGTACGAACGCAAGGCACACGCATTATTTAAAATGTATTGGTTTTCTTGAATTACAGCCTCTCTTACATTGATTACAAGTTCTAACGTTTATTTATTGAATTTTTTGAAACACGTGTACAGTAAATTATGTTTTCCCTTAGGGAGTCAAACTTCACTAAAATACAATCTCTCTACTCTTATGTTGTGTTGGTCTGTTTTTCTCTCTTTCTCTCTATCTCTTTCTGTCTCACTCTAACATTTTTCCTCTGTCTCCACCCACTCTGTCTGTATCTGTCTCTCTCTCAATGTTTCTGTCTCTGTTTTTCTCTCTCTCTCTCAATGTTTCTGTCTCTGTTTTTCTCTCTCTCTCTCAATGTTTCTGTCTCTGTTTTTCTCTCTCTCTCTCAATGTTTCTGTCTCTGTTTTTCTCTCTCTCTCTCAATGTTTCTGTCTATTTTTCTCTCAATGTTTCTCTGTCTCTGTCTGTTTTTCTCTCTCTCTCTCAATGTTTCTGTCTCTGTTTTTCTCTCTCTCTCTCAATGTTTCTGTCTCTGTTTTTCTCTCTCTCTCTCAATGTTTCTGTCTCTGTTTTTCTCTCTCTCTCTCAATGTTTCTGTCTCTGTTTTTCTCTCTCTCTCTCAATGTTTCTGTCTCTGTTTTTCTCTCTCTCTCTCAATGTTTCTGTCTCTGTTTTTCTCTCTCTCTCTCAATGTTTCTGTCTCTGTTTTTCTCTCTCTCTCAATGTTTCTGTCTCTGTTTTTCTCTCTCTCTCTCAATGTTTCTGTCTCTGTTTTTCTCTCTCTCTCAATGTTTCTGTCTCTGTTTTTCTCTCTCTCTCTCAATGTTTCTGTCTCTGTTTTTCTCTCTCTCAATGTTTCTGTCTCTGTTTTTCTCTCTCTCTCTCAATGTTTCTGTCTCTGTTTTTCTCTCTCTCTCAATGTTTCTGTCTCTGTTTTTCTCTCTCTCTCTCAATGTTTCTGTCCCTGTTTTTCTCTCTCTCAATGTTTCTGTCTCTGTTTTTCTCTCTCTCTCTGTCTTTCTGTCTCTAACATTTTTGCCCCGTCTCCACCTAGACCCATGGACAAGGTTGCTGTTGTTGCTGGAGAGAACATGGTTGTCCACTGCCCCGTTGCTGGTTATCCCATCGACTCCATTGTTTGGGAGAAGAGTGAGTAACAAAACTTAACAACATTATATTAGGAGGAGGAGGAGGAGGAGGAGGAGGAGGAGGAGGAGGAGGAGGAGGACGAGGAGGAGGACGAGGAGGAGGAGGAGGAGGAGGAGGAGGAGGAGGAGGAGGAAGAGGAGGAAGAGCCTTTACGGATAACTTTATTTTATGAGAAGGAATCTGTAATTATGTTTTTGTTTTGAGAAGGAACCTGCTTTTTTTTACTTTGTTTTTGAGAAGGAACCTGCTTTTTTTACTTTGTTTTTGAGAAGGAATCTGTTTTCATGACTTTGTTTTGAGAAGGAGTTTTTACCGATTACTTAATTTTGCTACTGTTGCTTCAAGTTTTAAAAAATCAGCAAAACAATGGAGCCTGTATGGATGACTTTGTTTTGTTACTACTTCTCAGGTTAGAAAACAGAGGCAAAACAATGGAGTCTTTATTGATGACTTTGTTTTATTCCTGCTTCTCCACGTCATAGAAACAATAGTGAAATGTCGTCAGTAAATGTTCCACCTCATATGGTGTTGTTTTATAACCAGTCTGTCAAGTTAATGATCATATTTTTATCCTCTGTTTATCATTTGTTACTGCCATCCATCCTTTATGTGTCATTTTGAGTAACTTTTAGTTGAGTGTAAGTGAAGTATTGTAAATTTGTTGTTGTTGTTTATGGCTGCCTGTCATTTATTCCCACCAAACATTATTTTGAAACTGGAAATATTTACGATTACCACTTTATGATGTACTTAATTGGTTTACATTTGTTTATAGACGGCCGCATCCTGCCCATCAACCGTCGCCAGAACGTCCACCCCAACGGTACTCTTATCGTAGAGGCTGTGGAACGCACCTCAGACCAAGGCCGCTACACCTGTGTGGCTCGTAACACTCAAGGCTACACTGCTCGTGGTGATCTCGATGTACAGGTTATGGGTGAGTACAGATGTTTCTTTCTCTCACATCTACACACAACACACTCACTATCCTTCCAAGATTTAGGGATGATTCAGTTAGAGAAAAGAAAACAAATGTAATATAATAAATGTAAAGAACTTATCACCTACAAGTTGAGAATTATTGTCTTCAATTTCTTTAGGTGTCAGTGTACCTGTTGTTTTTTAATTCTACATTACTTTATTATGGATATTAACTTGTCAGTAAACCTTCACATTTGTACACATGTCATGTTTTTAAAGTCTGAGTATGTGAAGGTAGTTAGCTCCTCACTTTATACACACAACATTTATAACCTAACTCAACAACTTTTCAGGTGTATAATTTTCAGAGGGTTAATTATTTGAAACTGGTTGTGAGCAGTAAAGGTAAGCGATATTTTTTAGAATCTATCTATTAACAGTTAATTGATATTTCCTATGTCCTAACAGCAAATACTACTGGTTTAAGTTTTGTTCCAATCTTATTCTTTTTTTTCTGGTGGTGTGTAGAACCTCCACAGATTTACCAAGTTGAGAACCTTGGTGAGCCTGACGTTGGATCAGAGTATATGATTCCCTGTATGGTTATGGCTGGGGACTCCCCCATTAATCTCGTCTGGTATAAAGATGGTCGGCCAGTCGTTCCGGCAAGGATGGATTCAGATCGTCACGCTATGGGAAGAGTCCCTGGGGAAGGGCATGATGGGGGCTGTCCTGAGTGGGATATGCATGGTGGTGTGTCTAGCCTCAGTGATCAGGCTACAGGTGTATTGGGTCAACAGGATGGTATTGACACACATATCACCATCAACAAACTGGGTGATCGCTACTCACAACTCAGGTTCAACACACTCTGTCCACATCACAGTGGCAACTACTCTTGTGTGGCAACCAACAACTATGGCTCAGATTCATTGCCCTTGATTGTTCAGGGTAATTGTTGGAGACTCTTAGTTATACTGTAGCTTGACTGATACAAGTGTCACTTTGGTGATACATTGCAATGCCACTTAATAATGGCTGTTCCATTTGCATTTGCACGACATTAAGATAATACTTGTGTTGAGTATAAGAGTGATGATCTGGTTAATGCAAGCTGGAATCAATGTTGTTGTGTTCTGGGAGTGTCATTAATGAAACGTGATTTGGACGTGTGAACTAAACATTAAATAGCATGGATGGGAATGAATGGCTGATAAAAAGAAAACAAAAAAGTTACCCAAAACTAATACAGTGTTGGTTTAAGAAAGTGAAAGTGAGGTTTCCATGCATTTTGAAATGATGTGAGAGAATGAGAATAAACAAGTCTTTTAAGTTTAATAAACACCATACAACTTTACCAGCATCATGCTAATTTATAAGATATTTTGAATAAGGCATTATGCACTGACACATGAGTTAGCGGAACATTGTCTAACGCTTTTGCTGTGACCAATCCAAGCAACAGCAGCAGCAGCAGCAGCAGTGACATTTGAGGTGCCTCTTTCCTCACACACGTCTTGATGAGTCTGTCCTTATCTTTCATGTACGTATGTTGTTCACATGAGCGACTTGGTTAATGTTTTGAGTCGGTCTTTTTCCTTCATTTGTTTTGTTCAACGAGCGACTTGGTTGAAGAAATGAGATGAATCTGTCTTTACCTTTTGATGTGTTTAGTTCAACGAGTGACTTGGTTAAAGAAATGTTTTGAGTCTGTCTCTATTCTTCCTTCAACGAGTAACTCACTGAAGAAATGTTTTGTTTCTTGACGTGTGTTGTCCAATGAGTGACTCAAGTGATGAATTGATTTGAATCTGTCTTTACTCTTTGTGTGTACAGTAGTTCAGTGAAGAAATGTTATGTGGTCAGTGTTTATATGAGATACTAGTGTTAGGATAAACAACTTTCATCCCTTTTTGATATTAATTAGTGAAGGTGAACTGTTGTCTTTGATGGGCATTGAGCTGTTTTAACCTTTCACAAAATTATGCCTGTGTCGACAAATGTATTTATCAATAATAGGTTATATTAATATCTTCAGTTTTTTTCTTTTATGCTGGGTACCAAAACTTATTAATAGTTTATCAATTATTTCCATTATAGAGGGAGTCTTCAAAATTCATTTCTTACTTAATATATTTCCTGGTTGAATGTTCTGTTTGTATCAACATTCACTATTACTCTCAGCAGGGAAGTCAGGAATCAGCAGATATACTAAAACTGCATAATACATTAGCTAATAAAAGCTATACAGTACAGTACAGCATTGTATTTTCTACTTTTCCATTAATTTAATTTATTTTCAATAGTAGATTTAATAAGTAAATGCCCTCAAATTCACTTACACAGTTTATTCTACTAATATTATTTGTACTGTATGTGGGAGTCACAATATATGTCAAGAAAATTTGATATTGGGAAGGAGAATGACTTACCTAACTAACATCCTTTCCACTGTACCGACAATTGCAGAACGTCCCTATATTCTTGAAATCCCCGCCGAATCTGAGGTATTTGCCGGGTACATTTTCCAAATTACATGCGTGGCTCAGTCCGACCCGCCCCCGAGAATCACTTGGCTTAAAGACGGCTCAATGCTCACGGACACAAGCATCTCGGTGAGTTACCCTTCCCCCATGATGTCACTTCTCGTCATACCGCAATCGCAGAGGAAGCACGCCGGCGAGTACACTTGTGTGGCCCAAAATCCCGCTGGACAAGTCACTAAATCCTCAAAGCTAAAAGTCAAAGGTCTTATTTTTTTATATATATTTTTTTGTAATAATTTATCACTTGTCTCTATATGAGTGTTGCCCCTTCGTTTAATTGTCCGCTTCTTATCTTGTCATACTTCACATCATCCTATTATTTTGTTTTTACCTGTTTATCACAATCTATTTACCCATATTGTTGTTGTTGGTTTGTATGAAGGCTCGTGGCCACATTGGTCAAAATTATTTTCGATCCCAAATTATTTGGCATTGCCATATTTTGTGGAATTCTTAGTTGCACAGAAGAACAATATATTTTATTTTGAATTGTGTATTGTACATTCAGTTAATTCATTAGTAAGTACTGTAGAGTAAATGCCAGATTTTGGTTTGTGAATTGTGATTTTAATATAATATTTGAGCAGACTCCCTGAATACAATGTTATTTTCCATTACCATGACCCAGTAGTGTTTACAATGTGGTAAACTGTTAGTATACTTTCCCATTACCATGACCCACCAGTTACCTATAATCTCCCATCATATAATGAGAAATTAATTAACCCTTTATAGTGAGCTGGCAACATCTCATTGAATAAAATATTAGCTGAATGAGGCAGAGGAGTTATATACAGTACCTCTTTTCTGCTCTGACATTTCTACCCTGAAGGAAAGTAATGTTGGGAAATAAAGTGTTAGGCTATAATTATACAGTAGATACAATATACAGTACAATACATGATGGTATATAATTAACTTCACTGAGTAGGACATCAAATATATCACTGAATAGGACATCAAATATAATTATCAGGTTTATTGGTGTAGGAATGAAGATGTCACAATATTCTCATAGATTATTATTTTGATCGTCACATTCCGTTTTCCAAAGTGTTTAGGTTGTCGTTCAAGAGTGTATTTCTGTACCGATGATAAATTTGCACTTGACGTGAATGCTGCTTCTCACACACTCTGTTTCTTTCTTGATCATGGTTTGCAAACTTCTAAATCTTCTTGGCTAAACAGTTTACATTTCCTTGGGTAGTAAATCTGTCTGTCTCTTTGCTGATCTATCCTGTGGTGTGTCTCTGATCTCGCTCGCTGTGTGAAAGAGTGTGTGTGTGTGTGTGTGATTGATCCGAGGAGAGGTGTAGATTATGACCAAGACATCTTTGTTTTCTGTCCCTGTGTTGAGTGTAAGATGGTACAGTATTTGTGTCTTGAGATGAAATGTGAGAATTGGAGTTTGTCCTTTGATATGAAATGTGGGAATAATAGTTTGACTTTTGATATGAAATGTGGGAATAATAGTTTGATTTTTGAGATGAAATGTGGTAATTGGTATTTGTCCTTTGAGTATAAATGTGTGAATGTAAATCTTTAAACACACACTTGCAGACCTTCCTCGTATTATCCCCCTTATGGACACACTGGAGGTTTTGGAAGGAGACAGTTTTCAGCAGTCATGCATCGCTCAGTCCTCTCCTCCTCCGCTACTGAGGTGGCAGAAGGACGGGAGTATTGTGATGGATTCCTCTGTGTCAGTCTCCTCCCCTACACCCTCCATGGCTATCATTATTATACCACGAGTGGCCAAGACACACTCAGGCACATACTCGTGTTTGGCCTCGAACCAAGCGGGCCGAGTGGAGGAGTCCATTGTCCTCACTGTCAATGGTACCACACCAGATTACAACCTTATAATTATATTAGTATTACATTACAGTATATGGATTATTTTAATTAATATTTTGCTGCTTCTTTTTATCCCCCTAGATAATCTTTCAATTATTAACACCTGACTATTATACTGTAACTCCTTTCCGTGTATGATAACCGTGGTTGTGGGACTCCCATTGGTTTCACTCGGTTGCAATCAGTTTTAACATTCATCTTTCCCATCTTGAAGAATTTCCACATTTCAGTTATAATTAAGCTCTTCAACAAATCTGTCCGTCCACTTCATTCATGACATTGTAAATCCTTCCTTCCTTCCTTCCTTCCACATGCTGTTGAATTTTCCTTTCCTTCGGTCAGAGAAATTGGCTCTCACATCTTGAAAATTGTGTACACTGCTCAACACGTAGGTTTGGTCACTATTAGGAGTCATTGCTGCTGTCGTTTCATAAGGCATAGGAAGGTGAAGTTTGGCACTGTTTAGAAAGTGCAATTTTGTTATATAATATTATACACGTACGTACTTGATATTATATAGATTGATAGATAATAATATGAAGTACAGTATATGATTTGTTATTACAGTAGAATAGGAAGAGCTCCCCTGACCCAACATGATAATTATTATGAGATGTACAGATTAACCAGGATATATTTTCACATAAAGTTCCCAATAGATGTGTCTCCTCGTAAGCCAAATAACCAGGAATACATTTTCACATTGTGGTCCCGTACATTTACAAATACAATCAATTAACCAGGTTTATATCTTCACATTATGGTCCAATAGATTTACAAATACAGTACAATCCATTAACCAGGTTTATATTTCACGTTATGGTCCAATAGATTTACAAATACAGTCCATTAACCAGGTTTATATTTTCACATTCAGTCCCACCAGAAATCTTACCCTTTGGCTTCCCTGAGGAGGTTACTGAAGGACAGTTAATCCAGATATCTTGCACTGCCAATGGTGATGATCCAATAACACTACAGTGGTACAAGGACGATCTGCCCCTCATGTCCTCGGCCAAATTTATCATTAATAAAGTTGATTCCAAGCTGAGCAACTTGGTTCTACGAGGAGTTGTATCTGAACACTCTGGGAAGTATGCTTGTGCCGCCTTTAGCCCCGTGGGTGAGGCCAGATACGAGAAGGAACTGCGTGTCAAGGGTAAATTACTCTCGGGTTAGGAGGAGCTTGGACGAATTGAAGGGTTAACACAGATTCCTCCATACTGTGTCAGGCAACAACAGACTACCGCAGTGGATGACGACGAGTAGGGGATCTGTTTTGTGGCACAGTCTGGAGGAATCGGTAGCCCTCCAATTTACCGAGAAGAAACGACTCCCTTTAGGAACCGAGGATATTTCATTTGTTTTCATTTGCATGGAGGAAAAAATATGTTGCCTGCTGTCTGCTTTGAAATGTCCACTTGTGTTTTTATGATCATTTTTTACTATTTATTTTATTTTATTACTGTACAAGGCATTATTTTACAGTTTACAGTATATTATATTTTGTGCTGTACGGTATAATCATAAGTTTTATATCGTTACAGCATGGTATTCCCTTTTCTTCGGTTTTATTAGTTATTATACGTTCCTTCTTGAAGGCTGCAAACAACAGGACATAAACATTACTCCCAGATCACCTAAGACACTCATCCGTGGGTCATTCTTGTTCACTAAACTTGACGGTGTATTATTTTAGCCTGCATGCGGCTTTCTGCAGGACAAAACATTTAGCCGAAAGAAGAATACCTTGTTTATCACTTCCTCAATTAGTTTTCTGAAGCTTTGAGTTCTTGTGTTGGCATTGAAGTGGTTAAAGTTGTGATTGTTAGATTAATCAGTGAGGATCATTAGACGATGTGTACAATGTGATTTGAAATTGGTTATGCTTTGACTTATCCTAGTTCTGGGAAGTTTGTTGATAGTGTACTATGCTTGTATTGATGGATAATGTTTTGCTGTCGGATAGTTGTGGTGTTGTTTTTTGACAATAAAGTCTCTTAAACTATAAATAATGTAAGGATGGCTGACACATTCTTAATTTGGAAACATAGACATGTAATAGTGTTTTAGATTCTAAGTTTTTTATCTGTGTTATGACACATTACACATTCTATGGTAATGCCATGAGCAGTACAGTGATATGCATTTAATGTAGACTAAGAACTATTTAGCAATTGGTGTTTTGTTTTTACCAGTTGAGCCCCAAATCCTGCCATTCGCCTTCCCTACTGAAGTAGAGGAGGGTCAACTGATCCAAGTATCATGTGCAGTAACTAAGGGTGATGATCCACTCACCTTACAATGGTACAAGGATGGTGTACCTCTCATATCATCAAATCACTTTATGATTAATAATGTTGCTCCAAAGCTGTCATTACTCCTCTTGAGCAGTGTCAACGCAAACCATACTGGGACATATTCCTGCCTCGCTTTCAATCCCATTGGGACAGCTGAATCCTCTGCCAGCCTCAGAGTAAAGGGTATATGTAAAACTTTCAATTTTATGTAGAGTGTGATTGCATTGCATGTGCATAAAGCAGCTCTCTTTTGTTGCCTTATTTTTTTTTAGTAGGACAAAACTGTTATGTTCCACTCATACCTTCCCGGGGTGAAATTAGAAATACTGTATGTATGTCACTTGAGAAACACAATACAGTAAACCAGAATGATCAAAGTAGTGGATCATTCTATTACTGGCCGAGAAGACTCAATTTTATCGATATATAAAATAATATAAGCCATACCTAAGCACAAGGAAGGAGGGATACTTAAAATTCCTCAGATGATTTTTTTTTTTTTTTTTTTTGCGTACAATACTGTAAGATTTAAAACTGTGGAATGCTTTGTGATGAAAACTCTGAAAGCATTGATGATCCCTAGAGATAATTAATTAATATATATAATTATACTGTACTGGATTGAACATACCCTCACCCTTATCCTGTGTGTATTATTATGCTGTATATATGAGTGAGATTGTTGCTACAGAGCTGGTCCTGCTAGTTGTTTCCCTGCTATGAGAGAGAGAGAGAGAGTACTGTACTGTAGCATGGTTTTCAATACAAAGCAGAATTTGATATTTGCTGAGTGGAGTAAACTTGGAATGCTGGTGTGCAATACTTCCCTTACTCATTGTAAATAAACCACAGTGATATGGAAACCTCCCACCACCAGCCTGAGAATGTGTTTGATTTTATACTCGATGTCAGAAGAAGTCTTTTTGTTTTTGTTTTTAAGGATTTAGTGCTATGGTAGTAAGGACAAAGTGGCCTGAATGTGGTCATGCCGGGATGTGGAAGAAAAACAAATCAATAGTCCATAGATAATATAAATAATAATGTTGTATCTTGACATATTTATCAGTGCAGTATGAGTACACGATAATCTTCTGTACAGTACTGTGGCAAAGACGCGATTCTTTTTGAAACTCGGTTTGTTCATACTATTATGCCATCTGTTGTCATTCTCGGTGTCCTGCTGTTGTCATTCTCAGTCCCATTTTAATTCCTGTGTTATGTGCCAGGAATTTGTCTGTCTCACTTTAGCTCCTTTGTATAATTACAGACGTCATTACATTGTCTTTCACTTGATCATTTACCAAGTTAGTTGCTCCACACATCCTGCCTTTTACATTCCATTTTAATTCCTGTGAGGCGGTACAGGAATTCATCAGCCTCATATTAGCTCCTGTGTATTATTCCAGTCATTATTATACACTAGTGTCTGTCATACATTTATTTACATTGTCAGTGGCTCCACACATTCTGCCCTTCACATTCCGTGATGATGTGGAGGCTGGACAGTTGGTACAGGTGTCATGTGCTCTGAGTGAGGGGGATGAACCCATGACCCTACAGTGGTATAAAGATGACATGCCCCTCATCTCCTCCCCCGAGTATATGATCAGTAATGTAGACACCCAGCTCAGCCTTCTCTTGCTAAGGAAGGTGAATGACCAGCACAGGGGTTCGTACACGTGCTTGGCAATGAATCCCGTGGGAAAATCTGATCACACGTCGCTGCTCAACGTCAAGGGTACACGTTTTCACACCGGTGTCCATTTAGAGTTGTGTGTGTGTGTCTGTGTGTTTATGATTTTGTGTTTTTTCAGTTATTTCTAAAGCCATTTGTGACATTGTTAGAAATTGTGCATGATTATATTAGCAGCACTTTATTGTGTACTTTGTTATTGTACTGCTGTATTGTAGTACTGTACCTTATTAGGCTTCTTGTATTATGACACTGTGTACCAATAGATAATTTCCCTTGTTGTTGAGTTAAAAATCCACCAAACCCCAGTCACATAAATAAATAAATAAATTCCTATCATAACATTCCCCATCAGCTGCACCAGACATTTTGCCACTCGTGCTGCCTGAAGAAGTGGAAGAAGGTCAACTCATTCAGATGTCATGTACTGTGACTAAAGGTGATAGTCCCATCATCATCACATGGTATAAGGACAGCTTGCCACTTCACTCATCAGCAGAGTTTTTGATCACTAATGTTGATTCCAAGCTCTCCATACTTTTGTTAAGAAGTGTGACAGCCAATCATAGAGGAAGCTATGTTTGTGAGGCTTCCAACCCTGCTGGAACAACCAGAAAATCTTCAGTATTAAATGTCAAGGGTATAGTAAACTGATGATAACATCTGAGATATATATTAGATGTTGTTTCCTTGGGTACTGGTGCCAGCATGAATCCGCTTCATAGTTACCAATACGTCCCATTTATAATCTCCCTCCCAGCCACCTTCATCTGTCAGTCTCACGGTTGTATTATTAAACTTCTTTTAGGAAAGTCTTATTTTTGTAGGTCAGTTTGTATTCCACAATAATACGACTTGAGTGACAAAGAGCCTTTTCCTCAAAGAAGTACTGTAGTTTAATAATACCTGTACAACCCTCAGCATTTTCTAATGATGGTACTGTACGTTCTCCATGAATTAAAAATCTGAACTATCAACAACACATTTAAAGGGATGGAGGGATGAACTTAGAACATTATAATTAAATGAGATGTGATTAAATATCTGTATGGAATATATAAACATTTGAAGCCACTTATTTAGATTGCTTGCATATATATACTGTAGTCTACTTCTTCAATAGTAGTTCTGTATCGTTTTTGTATTCTCAGGTGAAAATATCTTGTGTGACAGTTAGATGTGTGTCTTTATGGGACCCTGTGATGTAGTCTGAAAATTGGAGGTTGGTGAGTCCTTCAAACATTGCCACGAAACACACACACCTACATTGAAGGAGCGTGTTTCGTGGCATAGTCAGTCAGGAGGAATCAGAAGCCACAAAGTTTCATACACAATCACCGGGTCCCTTAAGGAGGTAATACAGTATAGTATAGTGTTGACAAATTCGGAGCAACTGATTCTGTCAAACTATTCCGAGAAACAAACTACAGTACATATATTAAATTAGTGGATTGGGTCTGTTTCTTCGGTTAGTTTGGAGGAATCGGTCGTCTTTCTGAAACCTAATAGTCTCTGCCTCTGTCTTTCTTTTTAGATTCTCTTTTGATCTTCCTTGTGATTTAGTGATAAAAGGTTAATATTTCCTGAGTCCTGTACTGTATATTGTATTATTATGAATTTTGTATTGTCTTGTTTACTAGTTCAATCTAACTTTCCATTCCTCCTCAGTCAAAATAATTTCTTCCTTCTTATCATTTCCTTACTGAATTTTGTATTGTCTTGTTTAGTAGTTCAATCTAACTTTCTATTCCTCCTCAGTCAAAACAACTTCTTCCTTCTTATCATTTCCCTACTAACTTATAAGGACATAGAGTACTGTAGTGTATTCTTGCTATTCTGTTGTGTAATGATAATGTATGATAATTACTGTATAGAGTAGAGAAGGCGTCTTGTGTCTGTGTCATAGTAAGGTAGTAATTCCTCCCCTGGTACTGTACTCTCTGGCTCTTATTATTCAATTTTCTCTTGGACGAAAAGACGTTTCGTTGGTAAATTCACTTTGCAGAATACTGTACTGGGAACTGACAGACGAAGAGAACTTTTCCTCGAAGAAGTATTTAATGATACTAATTTCAGTCCTTCGTCATACACTGGTCAGCTCTGGATCACTCGAATGCCGGCCATCTTTCCTTCTATTTGTTATGACTTGTACTCATTTAAACACAATCGTGCCTAGAAATTTCGAACAAAATGGGACATGCTTTTGGACCTCTCAAACATAGTCTATTTTCATTTCATAAGTGAAGACAAATGGATATCTTTCTGTTAGTCATATGATGTTCTTGTGAAACATATGGTTAGTTGTGTAGGTTTGTTTTTCTTCATCTTTCTTGTTGTGGTTGCTGCTGCTGATGTTGTTATGAACAGTGATTCAGAGACAAAGTTGGTTGGTTGAGACAATCTATAAAAATTCCCCAACTTTATCAATGGTTTGGCAAATGAAATACAGTATTCTTTGCTTCAATGGCTGTTTGTGGTTGGTACAGTCACAAGCACTAATAAGTATATACAGTATACAGCTTTCGTTGAAGGTTTGAACAGCAGTCCAATTCACCAATGAACTAATTCTAATGGAAATTTTATTGTGCATTTATTTACTGTCTCTAGGTATTTGAAGCACACCTGAATACCTATTAGTGCTCGTGGTTGTACATGTTGCACGTTGACAACAAGAGTAGTTGTTGTTATGGTTGCCGTTGACTCCCAAGGCTCGTGTCTTCTCTGAATAATGAATTTGAATACATTACTGTAGTAGGTTGGGAACTTGGGGCTGCTCGGCCAGACAGCTTGAGGAACTTCAACAACATTAGTAGGTTTTGTGTCTTTCTCTCCCCACATTGTTTCGTATAATTAGGTAATGATTCTGATGTGGATTTTGTAGTGCTCCTTAAATATACAATTCTGCCTGGAGATTGAAGAGGAAAATTATCTTTGAATATTAATTCTTCCAGTCTTAATTAAGAAATACAGTAATATTTCTGTACTGTATACAAATACTGTACAGTATGTCGTACAAAACATCTTTTCCTATCACAGAACAACCAGAAATTCTGCCATTCTCCTTTCCGAAAGAAGTAAAGGAAGGTCATCCTCTACAAATTGGTTGTAATATCCTGTCTGGTGATGAACCAATAACTCTACAATGGTACAAAGATGACATTCCCCTCATGTCATCAGTCAAAACAATGATTAACACAGTCTCCACTAGGATGAGTTTGTTAGTCATTACTGGTGCAGAGTCACAACATTCTGGGACTTACTCTTGTAAAGCGTTTAATCCCGTTGGAGAGGCAGAATATTCTGCATCTGTGGAAGTCATGGGTAAATTTTTTTGAGTGAGATTAGTATTCGTATATATATATTTTTTTCGTGGCATGTGGTAGAGTTGTTGTTTTCGTTGTACTGATTTTTTTGTTTCTTTTATTAATATGTAAACCCTTGCTGTAACAAACCTCGCTATCTGATTCCACAACGACTGTTATTATGTTACCAAATTAATAAACAGTTCTCTAATGTAGAGATTGAAGTTCATTTTATCAGAAAGTTGCCAAACTTTGGATTTGGCAACTCACAACTTCCCTCCATTTAGTTTGTTATATCAAGGGTTTACTGAATGCTAAATATTTTTTGTAGATTTCTTGGAAACTACAGAGCTTTTTATATTGTTAGCACATTTTTGTGCATGATTTATTTTTATTTATTGTTTACAAATAATTTTATATTGCCAAAGAAAATCCCCACCAAAGAAATTAAACAGTTTCGTATACAACATAATGAAAAGCCTTTTATATTTATTTAATTTATCTTCTTCCATCCTTATTCCTCTTTTCCGTGCATTTTTCAACATGCAGCACTTACATTTCCTTATTCTCGTATTCGATCAACAATGGGTACATATATTTCATTCATTTTTTCACTATGCAGACAAACCTCGTAACTTATGGGTAATATTAGGGTTAAGAAAAACCTGTGAACGTTCAAATCTGTGTATTGGTTATTTAAATGCTGTATAATTATAGATTGTCCAATTATAATTAACTTTACCCTATTATACTATTTCCTTGATATCACAGAAAAAGTAGCAACATGTAATAGGTTATAATTACTTCCGCTGTCTCATGTAATCATATTCCTTCATCTTGGTATTTGTTTGTGTATTGGTCTTGTGTTTTGGATTAGTGGATAGTTGTTGTTGTTGTTGTTCATGTTGTAGTTGTGTCATTGTGTGTGTGAACGGATGAGTGTGAGCGGAGATACAGTATGGAAATGAAAGTGACAGAAATGTGAGTTGTGTGAATGGATGAGTGTGAGTGGAGATACAGTATGGAAGTGAAAGTGACAGAAGTGTGAGTCGTATTAGGATACAGTCCATCGCTGCTTTCATACTTGCATACAACCAACCCTCCCTGTTACATCAACTGCCATATTAATATACAGTACAGTATACGTTATTTGAAGCAAGAGTCTGAGTACTGTATGGGCATCTGAAGAGTGTAGAAATAAATAAACAAAGCAACAACTTTCACCTCGGTATGATGGTGCGATAATTTGTCTGTCGTGTCAGATCATAAGGAGTGTCGTACTGTATTGTTTAAGGACCCAAGTGATGTAGTGAGAAAAATTGGAGGTTAATGAGTCCTTCAAACATTGTCACAAAACACCACCTATAGTATATTTATTGAAGGAGTATGTTTCATGGCATAGTTGGGAGGAATCAGAAGCCACCAACTCTCATTCACAATCACTGGGTCCTTAAGGGAAGAACCTCTTTTGGGAATATTGGAGGGCTACTGATTTCTCCAAACTATCCCAAGGAACGAATCACCTTAATGTTATTTATAGAGGACCTGTTTTGTGATAAAGGTTGGAGGAATCTGTAGCCCTCCAGTTTACCCTCAAGTTTCTCCCTTCAGTGTTCACAGCTTCCTTTTTGAGTTCCTGTTACCCATGGGATGAAATAAATGGTGTAAGGAGCCTCAGTGATGTCTTAAATGAACTTTGTAGCTCATATTGTCTTGTTATTTTGTGCTTGTAATCTTCAGAGGTGTCAAATCTTGGCTTGTAGGAAAAGTGCTACGATAGATTATTAAATGTGTTGTACAAGACTACACTTATATCTTCCCCTCATTTTCAACATTATAACAGTTTGGTTAACATTACAACCTTAACACTGTACAGTACTGTACCTTATAATTATTCAGTGTTCAGCATGAGATATCAGTCATGCTTAAAATAAGATGACCACTTTTCTTTCTAATACAGAACAGCCAGAAATTCTCCCCTTCCAATTTCCAAAGGAGGTAAAGGAAGGTCAGCCTCTGCAGGTACCTTGTACTATAATGTCTGGTGATGAACCAATAACTCTACAATGGTACAAGGATGACATTCCCCTCATGTCATCAGCAAACACAATGATCAACACAGTCTCGTCTAAGATGAGCATGTTAATCATTACTGGTGCAGATTCACAACATACAGGGACTTATTCTTGCAAAGCGTTTAATCCCGTTGGACAGACTGGATTTTCATCTTCATTGGAAGTTATGGGTAAATTTCACTGAGTAACAGTTTGCTGGTACAATTTCTTTGGTACTCATTTTCTTTAGCATGTTGTGGCATCTACCGTACATCTTTGTTTTAATGTGTTTGTAGTATTCTGTGCTACAACTTTTGTTAACTTTTGTTGCTTATTGTTTATAATAAAAACATCTTGATGGAAGAAGTGCATGTATGCTGTTACATAACTATAATAGAGTTGCAGTTACTTTGTTGTTTACAGTAGTTCTAACAACCCGTGAGGGAAGATGTTCCAATCCTACCTGGTGCCACCTCACACCTCACTAACTTGTCTCCTGTTGTTCCTGAAACCACACTTGTCATTCTACACTGTGTATGGGTGGATGGACAGATACAGTAGATGACAATGCTCTACAGAATTAGAAACAGCACTCGTAGACAATACTTAAAGAGATTAGTAGGTATCCCTTCGGCCATGAATCAATCCCGTTCCTTCTAGTGTGTAATTCCTTCTCTCAATCGTTTTCATTCACTTACACCACTGCCTTCAACATGCTGACCACCTTGACCAAACACACTATTCTGCCGTATTTTAGTGTTATTTGTGATCGCTGACTTCCTCGTTTGATTATCTGTGAAGGATCGCCAACGGTTCACTTTATCCACAAACATAGCCCGAGTGAGGAAGACTTCATTAGTGTGTTGTGTGGAATATTGAACTCCATGTGGATGACTGTTGTTGTTGTTGTGGTTGTGGGTTTGTTTGTGTGTTGTGTGGAATATTTGTCTCCTTGTGTCTGTGTCATGGAACTTACTGGTTGAGGGGATGTTGATACTTTAGTGTGTCATGGTTTGATTGTATTAAGGGACCCTGTGATGTAGTCAGATAATTGGAGGTTAGCGAGTGCTTCAAATATTGCCACGAAACACACACACCTACACGGAAGAGTTTGTTTCGTGGCATGATGAGGAGGAATCAGAAACCTCCAATTTTCATACACGTTCATAGGGTCCTAAATGTAAAAATCATCAACTACATTGGTCATACACGAGTAACATAACATTAAGGCATTTTTAGATGTATGTAAGGGATTGAATTTAATATTAAGTATACATAAGTGGATGTTTATTAGATATATATATATACATACAGAGTACAGTAATCTTTATTGTGTTTAGATACCCTATGATTATAGCATTATACATTTGTAAATTTAGATTTTTTGACATTATACAGTATTTTTTGTATGAATGTATAGTACAGTACAATATATTTTATCCCTGTTACCATTAAGGACCCTGTGATGATTTGAGACTTGGTGGCTTCTGATTCCTCCTGTCTATGCCATGAAACAAACTCCTTCAATACAGGTGGTGTTTCGTGGCAATGTTTGAAGGACTCACTAACCTCCAATTTTCTGACTTCATCATGGGAGTCCTTAAGGGGAGATTATTGTTTTGGTAAATAGAAGGGCTACGAATTCCTCCAAACTATGCCAGGAAACAGACACCTTTAATGTTACTAAATGAGAGATCTGTTTCATGGCATAGTTTGGATGAATCAGAACCCTTTCAATTCACCACTAAAAGACTCTTGGTGTGTGTTAGCTAGATGAATGACCTTATTACAGAGAAACCCAAACTACTGCCATTCACCTTCCCCAAAGAGGTACAAGCTGGTCAGTTACTACAGATTGCTTGTACTGTATTGACTGGAGATGAACCCATGACCATCCATTGGTTTAAGGATAACCAACCTCTCATATCATCCTCAAAGTTTATAATTAATAATGTTGTGACGAGGATGAGTCAGTTGATCCTACAAGATGTTGGATCTGAACATTCTGGCATCTATACTTGTAATGCCTACAATACTGTTGGTGAAGCTGCCATATCGGATCAACTCAAAGTGAAGGGTACAACAACACACTTAAGTCATTCAATTTAATGGCTTGTGTTTATCATTAATGCTTGTTACTCTTTAGTGACTGACAATTTATTCCCTTTAATTAAACACCTTGGTGCAACTTGTTCAGCTTTCTATTTTGTTCATGGCCTCCTGCACAAGTACAAATGCTCCGACTTCCCAATATTACATTTTTTTCTTGACATTTTGTTGAGGAAAAAATGTTCCAATGTTCCATAGATTTTGTACTGTAGATCATACATTGAAAAGATATTTTGATTTCAATAGCCAAATTTTTTATTAATCTGTGATGATAATTGGATTACTACATTTTATCTTAATTGATAACTGCTTCTGAGATCAGTAGCTTTAAATCAGTATTGAGGAGTACTTATACTGTACTTATGTTTTTGGTATGTAAGACTTTTTTCCTCTTATTCTTCTTATTCTTATTCTTATTTTTATTATTATTATTATTATTATTATTATTATTATTCCAAGGTTCCCATCCTATCCTTATTGCATATAGTGTTTGTCAAGACTTTTAGTAGTTGAGGCAACCAACTAAAATTGTTCAACAGAAAAGCCAGAAATCCTGGCGTTTGAGTTTCCGTCTGAGGTTCGTGGAGGTCAGCTGCTGCAGGTGTCATGTACCATTACAACTGGTGACGACCCTGTGTCACTCCAGTGGTACAAGGATGAAATTCCTATCACCTCGTCTCCCAAGTTCATGATCAATAAAGTCGACTCCAAGATGAGCTTTTTGATTCTGCGTGACGTTGGGTTAGAACATTCGGGGACGTATACTTGCTTGGCATTCAATCCCGTTGGCCAGCAGAGGTTTTCCGCTCAGCTGTGGGTAAATGGTAATGATTGCAGCGGGCTGTTCACATTATGCACAACAGTATTCATTTGGTTTTGCACTATGTATTATTAAGGACCCTGTGATTGTGTATGAGACTTGGTGGCTTCTGATTCCTCCTGACTATGCCATGAAACAAGGTCATTCAATATAGGTGGTGTTTCAATATAGGTGGTGTTTCAATATAGGTGGTGTTTCGGGGCAATATTTGAAGGACTTGCCAACCTCCAATTTTCTATCTACATCACAGGGTCCCTTAAGTACTGTACAATATGCATAGCATGACTTTAATAATCCTGCCTAATTAGTTTATAGTTCCTAACGTACTGCATAACTCTCTTTGATCCTTATTCCATTAACAGTCTCTTCTACTCAGAGCATTTTGAAATGTTCTTATACATGATTAACACACACTAGTTACCTTTTACTTATTATATTCTGGAACATGGTGCATTTACAAGTTTGTGCTGTACAGAGTTAAGAAGGTCTTGTTTAGCTATTACTCTAATGTATTGAAGGGAAGGCAAGTTTATCTCGTGGATATTCTTCTGCTGACTTGCTACTTGCATTTGTTAAGATTTTACTTTGCTACCTTTAGCCAGTTACGCATTCTATTAGCCTCGATAAATGTTTCGACACGTGGTCACTGCAAAATTGTTTCGAGCTTCTTATGTTGAATGACGGGTTTCTTGTGATGTGATTGCACGTCCTCGTTTTGCTTTAGAAGGTAAAATAAGACATGGAAATTTTTGTTTGAGAGTTTGGTGGATGAGTGAAATTGCGATTATTCTTCTCTCATCCCATTCACTCACATTTATTGATGATTATTTTTAAGCCACAGTTCCCTGACGTAAGTGTTGTTGTGTGATACCCACTGCCATGAGTACAGACAACCGGTATCAACATTACAAAGATGCTCAGTCGTATTCCATAAAAATACGGCTCAATTTTTTATAACCCATCTTTTTCACAGCGGCCCCAGTCATCATGCCTTTTATGATCCCTCCTGAAAACTTTGAAGGCGTGTCCATACAAATATTATGCAACATATTGTCCGGAGACGACCCCATAACCCTGTACTGGCTCAAGGATAATATTAGCATGGACAGCAACTCACTGACGGGTGTTACCATCAACTCAGTGGGTTCCCGGTCCACTCTTCTTGTTATACCCAGTGTCAGTAAACTACACTCTGGAGTCTTTACTTGTGTGGCCTCGAATATGGCCGGTCAGGCAAACTACAGCGCCACTCTCACTGTCCTTGGTATTCCACAACTACCACAGTTGTTTTATTATTATTATTAGCTAGCTGTTGTTTTGATTTTGCTCGTATGGGGGTGAAAGCTTTGTCGGTGAATTGAAGGCTACGGATTTTTTCTGAACTAAACTGCCACAAACTTGTTCCTATACTGATGGAGTTGGTTTAGTGGCATTGTTTTGAGAAGTAAGCGTAGACACCTCGAGTTTGCCGACAGATTAAAAGCCCCCCCTATGTATGTTTGTGCCTATTTTTATATCCCTTAATAACATCCATCCATCCATTATATTTGTCTTCCTCAAATCCACTGAACACAGGTTAGTCCTTCCTTCGTTGCTGCTGGAGCAATACATTAGTTCATCATATTTTGATTGGTTTGTGAAGGAAAGTATTGAGTTTTATAAGGAAAAATTCTAATTGGTGCTTCACTCTAATCTCCACACCAGACCCTGACTTTGTTTTTATTCCTCAAACATGTGTCACAAAACTGAGCAACAAAACTACAGTACAGCCATAGTCAAATGTCCACACACACTTTCCTTCCATCATAGTAAATATCTTGGTGGTAAAAAACATCACGTGTATGATTTTGCAGCACCTCATAATGATAATTGAGGGGGTTGAGTTGACATAAGGTGTTGTATGATTATATTTCTATATGATACTGATTTTACTTGAATGATGGAAGGAAAGTGTTAGTGGTTATTTGATTGTGACTGTACATGGAGTCTTTCCCTCAGTTTATTTGTTTGTTTGAGAATCTGGAGCTCAGAGAAGTGCTGTACAAATTTTAAAGAATGTGAAGCTGTGGATGTTTATGGAATGGTGAACAAATAAATGGGTACTTATGGTTGAGTATGAGTGTCGTATATCCAAGAACTGCTGGTGTGTAACTGGACAATATTACTGGTTATAGTGAGTGTAGATATGATATGTGTGGAGTAATGGGAGTGTGTGGTGATGACTTATACATGACATTGAGAGAGAGGATTAATGTTTGGTCCACGTTTTACTGACCTGTACGGACACACACGCTGCTATTATTAAACTTACTCCCACGAAAAAGATGCTTTGTTGCTAAATTTGCATTGCAAAATGATAAGATCTGAGCAATAAAGAGAACTTTTCCTCTAAGAAATAGTTTAATAATAGCAGTCACACTGTTCAGACAAATTACTGGTTGTACGGTGTTGATATGTGGTGTTTAATAGTAAGTATATAAGTGTTATTGTCTGATGATGTTTTTAGTATAATAGTATGAGTCCCAGTGTGTACGTGTTGGTGGGTTGTTCATTAGTACTGTAATACCATCTTGGGTAATGTTTGGAATTGTACAATGACTCAAGAAGTGTTGCCACTGGTATATATTTATAGTACAGTACTGTAGTATAGAATGTGTTTATGTAATATTTGTATTTGTATGAGAAAAGTATATGGTGGTGTTTGTCTCAATCAGTCCCACCTCGCATCATCCCCTTCCACTTTGAGGAACACATTCGTGCTGGAAGTTTAGTTCAAGTGATCTGCGTTGTCGGTGAGGGAGATGCTCCCATTGACATACGCTGGACCCTTCATGGGGAGGAAGTGCGCCCCAAACTCGGCATCTTCACCCAGCGTGTTGGGGAGAGAACCTCTATATTGAGTATTGACCGAGTGGGTTCTGAACACCGAGGATCCTACACATGCCTGGCCAGTAACCATGCTGGACGCACCAACCAAACAGAGACACTTTGGGTAAACGGTACGACATCATCACTCAACACCTAATGCAACTACACTCAATCGTACATGTGTAGTATCAAGGCTAATTTGTTTACTATGTATGGAAATGCAATTATAAAATACTTATGCAGATATGTTATTGACAACGTAAATATTTTACTGTAAATTTTGCAGTTTGTATAATGTTTTATGGAGTTTATTATAAAATACTGTAAAGGTACTTGATATTTTTACATTAACATTAATATTGTTTACTAAGAATTTATTTATGTAATTTGAGATAAAACTCTGTAAATTTCATGTTGAAAAAGTAAATTACAGCATGCAATTGTATGCTATTTACATAGCTTAAGTTTCAGAAAATGTGAATGAGATAAAGTTGGTGACAAATTTCTGTATTAAAAATATACATGAGCTTATTTTAAACATTTTTGACGATTGCTTTACCACGTGATGAAATAGTTTGGGCAGTTACGTCACCTTGGAATTGAACTCAGACACTCAAAATAAAAATAGCAGCCATTAAGATCCCTGTGATGTGGTCAGAAAATAAATTGAAGATAAATGAGTCCTTCAAACATTGCCATGAAACCAACACCTATAAGGAAGGAGGTTGTTTGATGGCATGGGTAGGTGGAATCAGAAGCCTCCATTATTTATACACAATCACAAGGTCCTTAAGAGAAGATTTTTTTGGTGAATTAAAAGACAATTATTAATGCCTGGAAACAGATGACCTCGGAGTAAAAATAATAATAATACCGTATTCTGATTTTTCATTGTTCATAACGTCTCGAAATAATTATTCAACATTTTCATTGTTCATAACGTCTCGAAATAATTATTCAACATTTTGCCGTAATTTGAAAATATATTGCGTTGCCAAAGTTACTCAATAAAATTTCTCTGCATAACTCGATGCATTTCCATACATTGATTATTAAATTATGCTGAAATTTGCAATGCTGTAATAACTAATCATGTTATCATTTGCTAGTGGATAACATTATTTGGATGTATGAGTTGCAAAAGGATTATTATTATTATTATTATTATTATTTTTTGTTTTTGAAGTGTTTTCCTCAATTTTTCCACACTGTATAATATTGTTGCTTAGAAATATATATCTCTCTATATATATAAAATGGGTCAGTGTTGAAAAAAATAACAAAAAAACAATTCCTTGCTGTCCTGAGTATTGTATAATGGCATGATCTCTCTCTAATTAGCTTTGTAGTTCCTTCCACTTGGCTTTCCTTTAATTAAGTTCTTTCGTGTTGGTATGTTCCAATAACGTTCCTACTATACCCTGCCGCACCCTTCATCTCATCCATCAGACCCATTGATTATGATTATTATGATTATTATGATTATTATTATTATTATTATTATTATTATTATTATTGTTATTATTATTATTCTCCTGTTGGAAAAGAAGAATAACCGCTGTTGTTGGTGTAGGATTGACTGATTGAGGAGGAGGAGGATAAGTTATGTGTGGTTAGTTAGTTAGTTAGTTAGTTAGTTGGTTGGTTGGTTGGTTAGTTAAGACCAGCGGATCACTCTGTCGATATTTTTTTTTTTTAGGTTGGCTTGCTTACGAACAGGAACATGAAATTCAACACCTTGTTCTTTCTCTCTCTCTTTCTCTCCATCATGTTCTTTATCTCTCATGTTCTCTCCCTTTCTCTCTGTTTCTCTCTCAGTCTTCTCTGTCTCTGTATTTGTTTTCTTTTCTCTATCTATGTCTCTCTTCTCGGTCTTTTTCTCTGTGTCTCACTCATAGTCTTCTCTCTATCTCTATTTCTATTTATCTCTCAATTTTCTTATCTTTGTCTCTCTGTTTCTCTCTCCCACAGTTCATCTCCTCTGTCTCTCACAATTCTTCTCTCTGTCTCTCACAGTTCTTCTCTCTGTCTCTCTCACAGTTCTTATATTCTTGCTGTTTCTCTCTGTCTCTCTCACAGTTCTTCTCTCTGTCTCTCTCACAGTTCTTATATTCTTGCTGTTTCTCTCTCACAGTTCATCATCTCTCAGTGTCTCAGTTTTCTCATCTGTCTCCTTTCTTCAAATAAATTACTAAAATCTTCACTTGCTCTACATTTACTACCAACACTTTACTTCCCCTTTACTTAATTAACTCTTTGCCAACGCTATCTCGTACATCACTCATAAATAAAAAAACCTCTGCTTCTTTATGCTGTATTTTGTGTTTTGATCTTAATTGGGTTGGATTTTAAACTACGCCTATTTTCTCTAAGTGCAAATTACCGCCATTGTAGAAAGCTGTAACGCATTTTTTAACTAAGGGGGTAATACACTTTTTTGGTACAATATTGGAGTGCCTTGATTCCTCCAAAGTGTGCCAGGAAACAGGACCAGATTGATGTAATGTAAGGGATTTGTTTCATGTCATGGTTTGGAGGAATTGCCAACCTTCAAATATTTACCATAAAAAAAATATCTCCCCTTTAATTAAATGAGCTAGGTGAAGTCATTTTTTAAATTAATAATTTATTTATTTTTGGTGGATTATTATTATTATTATTATCATCATGACGGGAATTACAGACACTGTTTGGTTATGAAGCATATTAGTCAACAGCAGATGGTTAAAAGTTCAGCATAAACAAACAAACAACATCAACAACAGTAGCACATGTTGTTGTTGTTGTAATATGTACAGTATGTGTTGTTGCTCTCCCGGGAGAGCCATCAATCACAAAAAATGAGGTTTAAAACGACTCTGTCTCGGCATTTTGTAATTTTCTGTACTGCAGTTGGTTGGTTGTTTGGTTGGTTGGTTAGGATATGTGGACTCTTAAGATGGTAATTTTTCTTTGGTACATTGGAGTGCCTTGATTCCTCTAAAGTATAGCACTAGGAAACAGGACCAGAGGAGCAAAAATAATGGTGTTCGTTCTGTCTGTTGCTTGGAATAATTTGGAGGATTCAGTTGCTCCAGATTTACCAACACAGAACTTCTCCCTTAACTGTTGTCTCTGTATTTAATGTGGATACTGTACTTGTTTACTGTTATGTATCGTTAATCTTCTTCTGCAACAACATGTACGGTATGCAATGTTGAGTAATTGTATTTGTTGATTGACTTCACAAATGGAATTAATCATATGATACCTGTTATATCATTTATTTATACAGTATCTCAGAATTGTAGGATTTATAATTATGCATATTGGAAAAATTATGGTTTTGGAAACATAATTATTTTTTATAAATTTTGGGGAACATTATCATTGCTTTATGAATACCTTTTTGGAAACATTATCATTGCTACTTGAATACCTATTTGGAAACATTATTATTGGTTTTTTAATACCTTTTTGGAAACATTATCATTGCTACTTGAATACCTTTTGTTTTCGTTTACCCTCTGAATCTTTAATTTCAGAACCACCTCAGATTAGAGAATTTCACTTTGAGCCTGAGATTTTGTCTGGCTCTGACACACAACTTCAGTGTTATATAATACAGGGTGATCCTCCCCTTCATATATCCTGGTACTTCCATGGACAGGAAGTATCTCATGTAATGGGAGTCAGTACCATGAAACTAGGTACCAAGTCCAGCATATTGAGTATTGAACACGTAACTCACGGACACTCTGGGAAATATACATGTGTGGCTTCCAATAGAGCAGGGGAGGCTCGCTATAGTGCCACTCTGGTCGTTCATGGTAATGGTGGAAACGTGTGTGTGTGTGTATGTGTGTGTGTGTGTTGTATAGTCATGGTCAATAGTCCTGCAACACCTTCCAAATGAGATGGCATCGAAAAATGATCCGAAACTATAGCTGTTGGTCTCCGAAAAATGATCCAAAAATATAGGTGTTGGTGTCTTTATTATTGGTTCATAAGATTTACAGTACTCAAATGGGTCGGCTTTTATTCACCACATTGCTGGACTTTTGACCATGACTTTACAGTGAGCGCTGATAGTCCTGTCATGTTTTTTTTTTTCCCCGATGAAGAGAATGTGTTGATCCGTGAAATATTTTGATGAGAAGAGACCCATGCATGACACACGGCAAATAAAGTACAGTAAAGTACAGCCACAATTAAATATCCACCAACACTTTCCTTCCATCGTGCAAATAAATCGACATCATATCAAAATATAAACCTTATGTCAACTCAACCCCCTCAATTATTATTATGAGGTGGTGCAAAATCATACACGTGTTGTTCTTGATTACCAAGATATTTACCACAATGGAAGGAAAATGTCGGTGGATATTTGATTGTGGCTGTACAGTATATAAGAAGTTTAGCTATTGGACTCAAGTTTATATTTTTACCTTCATATATTATTACTACAGTACATGACTATTGATGCTCACTGTACTAATATTATTTTTGGCATTAGACCAGCAGTTCCATAATTAGCGGATGATTATAGTTTCTCGTGGTCTTGTCTTAAGTTCCAGGCATTTCATAATAATATATTCAGTTATTTTACCTAAGCTTATGTTTTGTCCTCCCTGTGTTGTATCATTGTACAAGTCCCTCTCTAATGACAAGCACAGAATGGGAATAAATTACATACAATGTATCTCAAAATTTCCTCTCTTTGTGAAGGAAATTGGTGAAATAGTAAATTTTGAGACCAGAAATTGTTATAACTTTAGTTGACTCACTATTCACAGAACATTTAGACAGTCGGCACTTGTTGTTGAAAGGATCACTTACTTGCCATAATATTAAAACTTACATCAGAGGACATAGGAAGGATTAATATCATGCTGATTTGTAAAGTAGAACGCTTGGTCATTTGTCCCCTAAAGTGTAATAAATATCAGGTAATGTATTTGCCGTAAATAATGGTCTACAAGTCAGGAGGAAATCTTTTAAATGGCAACTGCATCAGAGCAGTGATGCAATATTGCTTTACCGTATAATATGTAATGCTTATGTAATATCTAAGCATTCTCTAGAAGTTCCTATCATGTTTTGAAAATGTAAAAAAACAAAACAAAAACAAATTATTCCAAATCATCACCCTGTTCAGATCCACCCTATACTGTACCATGAATTACAGAGCCACCACACATACGGCCTTTCTCCTTTGAGGGTGAGATAAGTTCAGGAAAGGCCACACAGATAGTTTGTTACGTGAGCGATGGTGACACTCCGCTCAACATCCGCTGGTATTTTAACGGGCAAGACGCGTCGGGCGTCACGGGAATCTCCACGGTAAAGCTGGGATCTCGGTCCGGCATTCTGTCCATAGAATACGCCACCCATGACCACTCTGGGGAATACACTTGTAATGCCTCGAATGTCGCTGGGGAGGCCGCGTACTCAGCCAGTCTCTCTGTTAATGGTACTCTTTTAATTAAATGTGTAGGCTACTCTATGCGTTCTCATTCACACACAGTTTATTACTCTACTTATGGAACGTATACTCTATGCGTTCTAAGCCACACACTCTGTTAATGGTACTATTTTAATTAAACGTGTATAGGCTACTCTATGCGTTCTCATTCACACTCAGTTTATTACTCTACTTATGGAATGTATACTCTATGCGTTCTAAGCCACACACTCTGTTTATTATGCTACTCTTTGGAACGTGTACTCTATGCGTACTCAGTCACTCTCTCTTTTAATGGTTCTTTCTACAATTTGTATTCTTGATGTGTCAGCTTTGTTTATTTTTTGTACGAAATGCTTCTCAGTATGATTATTTCCCATTTACAACCCCCTCCCCTCCCCCCCCCACTCTCTGTTTGAAGGCATTTACATAACAGATGGCCAATCCAAGTACAGTAGCTTCTCCCTCCACCCCAATTAATATATATAATTTACAGTATGATATTATGCTTTCTGGCAGATGCACTCCAAACTGTTTGAAACTTGCCGTGATTATTATTTATTATTTATTTGTTTTCATGCAGTTTCATTTACGAATGTTGCAGAGGAAGTTTATTATTATACTCTGTCAAGTTATGCAGACATTTAATATCTACCTTCTTCACTGAATACCAATGCCATGTAAACATTGCTACTAACATTAATATTATTTGGATGTGCAGGGGGGTTATGATAAGTTTAGAAATAATGACATAGAAAATTATACAGTATAGCCCATTTAGGATAGATAGGCAGGTCCTCAGTAATAATCCTTGTAAAGTGAGATAGAGAAGTTGTAAAATGAAACAGAAAAGTTATACAGTGAGGGAGAGAAGTTGTAAAATAAGATAGAGAAGTCGTAAAATTAGATAGAAAAGTCGTAAAATAAGATAGAAAAGTTGTAAAATGAGGGAGAGAAGTTGTAAAATGAGGGAAAGTTGTAAAATAAGATAGAAAAGTTGTAAAATGAGGGAGAGAAGTTGTAAAATGAGGGAGAGAAGTTGTAAAATGAGGGAGAGAAGTTGTACAGTGAGGGAGAGAAGTTGTACAGTGAGGGAGAGAAGTTGTACAGTGAGGGAGAGAAGTTGTACAGTGAGGGAGAGAAGTTGTACAGTGAGGGAGAGAAGTTGTACAGTGAGGGAGAGAAGTTATAAAAAGTTGTACAGTGAGGTAGAAAAGTCGTTACCTTTTACTGTACTTTGGTCAGGAAAGTTTTTATTAGAGAACAAGGCATTGGTCCTTTTGAGTGAATGAGTGATGGATGTAGAAAATATTACACTAGATATTTTTACAGTTAATTAGGGCAGAGTGAAGGAATGATAATAATAATGATTAGTGGATATTGTTAATTATGATTTTGAGTGAATGAGTGAGTGATGTAGAAAATGTGATACGAGATATTTTTAGAGTTAATTAGGAGAGAGTGAAGGAATAATAATAATAATTAGTGGATATTGTTAGTTATGAATTTGCCTGATAGAATGAAATGATGAGGAGTCTTTGATGGTAATAATATGTTTGAAAAGACAATTGAAGTTTGATCCTTCCTGCCGGTTTTGCTGTTGAGAAATGTCGTATCTCAATTATTTTCAGAACCTCCGTTAATATTGCCAGTCAGTTTTGGCGACTTTGAAGTGTATGAAGGTGATACTGTCCAGGCCAGCTGTATGGCACGTAAGGGTGACCTGCCAATGACACTGACATGGAGGTTTCGTGGAGGTCTAGTGAGTCCTTCCTCGGAGGTGAAGATTGTAAGCCTGGGACCGAGAAACAGTTTGCTGTCAATTAGTAGTGTTGAAGCTCACCACCAGGGTATATACGTGTGCCAAGTGACAAATGCCGCGGGCACTGCTCAGTACGCTACAGAACTCAGAGTTAACGGTACTGGGATGAATGAGAGAGTAAACAAATATAATATACTGTACAATATAGAACAGTTTAGATATGACTTATTAGAAACAGTTTTTTGCTGCCTACCCGTATATGGTTGTAATGGCTTTTGTTGCACTTTGTAGCTTCCCTCCCAGTTTGAAGTTTATTTCAGTACAGTATTTAGTTATATATAATCTTCATGAGGTTGCCATTTAAACTCCAGCAACCTGAAATTGAACTGTGCACGGTTGGTTGGTTGTGTTGATGAACCTTATCTAAAACAAATTTATGCGTTTAGTTTTAGAATGGATATTTTGGTCGGTATACTTTGTTCATTGGATAAAATTTATGTACTGTCCCGTATAATAATTATGTATATGAAATTTTTGAAACAATTATTTTTTGCAATGATGGTGCATTCTTTGAAAAAAAAAAAAAGTTTTAGCCTTCACTAATTCATGAGAATATAAAAACAAAGCAATGTGGTCTGCATGTACTGTTGAGTAATTAGCAAGTATCACTGTATTGTTGTAAAGCTTCACTCAGCATCTAATGACACATGTTTATTTGTTGATTTATAGTGCAGTTTCTCTCTGTTCCTTTGACACTGTGTAATGTTAAATAGTTTGATCAGAGCTGGATACTGAATTTCCTTACAGAACCTCCCCAGCTAACACCTATAGATTTTGGGGAGTCCACGTTCTTTGAAGGGGAATTAGCTCACGCGACGTGTGTTCTACGGAAGGGAGATCGTCCGGTAACCTTCATGTGGATGTTTGATGGGGTAGAGTTGACTCATACAGACGACATTAATGTTCAGAGTGTCGGACAACGTACCAGTATTTTGACTCTTGACCCAGTACGCGCCCACCACCAAGGCACTTATACCTGCAGTGTCGCTAACTTAGCCGGCACAGTACAAGTCCAAGCTAAACTGGCTGTCAATGGTACAAAGATAATCAGTCAAGAAATCTTTAGTTTGGGGTACTGAACTATTTTTCTCCAGGAATCAGCTTTTTAGGCTAACACTTAACTTGCAATTAACTGTGTTTCTCTCCCTGTTCCTCCTGCACATGTAATGATACCAAATTAAATCCAGTTAAACACTAGAAAATAATAAGAGACAACAAAGTACAACAAAGTACAATATTAAAAGAAAAAATGAGAGGAAAAGTACAATACAATATTTTATTTCCATTGCAGAGACTCCAGAATTATTACCCATAGAGTTTGGCTTAAGGACATTTTCTGAGGGTGACATAGCTCAGGCCAGCTGTAAACTACGCAAAGGGGATCGGCCCATTCGCTTTAGGTGGCTCTTTAACGGTGCTCAGGTGATAAGCACACAAGATATTACAATTAGCAGCCTAGGAAGGACAACCAGCGTACTCATTATTGACCCTGTTAAAGCCTACCACCAGGGAAGGTATAGTTGTAGTGCGACCAATGATGCTGGGGTGGACAGTGTACAGGCAAACATCATAGTCAATGGTAGGATAATAATAATGTTGTTATTGTTGTTGTTGTTGCAAGAAAACAAAACCAATCGAAACAACAACAGCTATGAATGTTTAGATGGGGGCTGGTGGTTTAATTTTGGTGCTGTGGTACATACATACATACATACATGGTAGACCTGTACTGTATCTTTTTTTCCAAACATTTGGGTGCTACCGAGGATTAATTTTTATGCTTCTCCCTGTTCCTTTATGCAATTTTTTTTCATGGTGTTGACGCTTACCTAATTTTTTGAAGAGTCCTATCCAGTTACAATGAATTTAGCAAACATAGTGTACAGTATAGACCTTGACAACAACAGTAAGTTTATATTTGAATAATTATTTCAGACACTTCCCTCCACAATACTGTAATAACTAAATAATGTTGCTTACTCTTATATGATGACAGTATAGTTATATAATCACCCTAGTGTAAAATTAATTGATGTTGACGTTGGTATACAGAACACTAGAATAATTAAAACAAGGTGTCAAGGATCAATGATACAGGTCACGACTATGTATAAATTATTTCGTCCAAACCACCGTTATATTTACAGTATTACCATAACTGCATTGCCGGTAGTCGTGAAAAACAGCAATAATATTTCTCCCCAATTTTTTTTTATCTCGATGTTGATTTAGATTATTAATGCACACTGACTTCTATTTTCTTTGAGAGATGTTCATTCCATACATAAATTAGGTACAGGTGACAGAGAGTAACACATTGTACTATTTACACATCAATGAAGTACACTCACAACTTAAAAGAGTAAATATACAAAGTACATCATGTTTATTATTTTACAAAGTGGCTTTACTCTTAATTCACACTATTAGTCCTTAAAATTACTGGCCAGGATCTAAGCGCACTTGTCACATTTATCGGTTTCAGTGAGTAGTTTACATACATACATACATACATACATCCTTGTGTGTTATGCCAGATGATATGAGCAAAGAATCAAAACAGTCATCATTGTTTACCAGAATCTTTACATTACCTTACAGAACCACCTCAGGTTTTACCCGTAGACTTTGGATCTGAAGCATTTTATGAGGGAGACTTGGCTCAGGCAAACTGTGTATTAAGGAAAGGCGACCCTCCACTGGTCTTCACGTGGCTGTTCAATGGTGTAGCACTTGTCAACACTGATGATACTCAGATTACTGGGGTTGGTGCCAGGACCAGTATAATAACATTGGATCCTGTTAAAGCACATCATCAAGGCAACTATGAGTGTGTAGCTCAGAATGCTGCAGGAATTACTCGATCACAAGCAAACTTGATTGTTAATGGTACTCATAACAAGTTTATGGAATGGGTGACTATGTTGGTACTAACCAAATTCCGTATCTCTCTTATGTGAAGTGGCTTTTGGAGTTTTTGGATAATTGGGTTATTTCTTCTCCCTGTTCCTCCAGAGGAAAAAGTACAGAAATGATATGGAGTGCAGAAGCACAGTAAGGCTTTACAAATTTCAGTACAGTACATCATATTTCAAAGGAAAAATGCAAAGCAGATACAGTACAGTATATTGAATGGAAAGTGACATGAGTAGAAATATTGTATTTCAGATGAAATGAAGAATTTGTTTGCTTCTTGGTGTTATTTTTGCATAAATCTTGCAATTTCCATTAGAGTGTGTCATCAGATATCACTACTGTACATGTTCTGAACAAGTGGGAGGCTTTTTTATTATCTTGTAACAGTCATGAATAATACCCAAACTTGAAGAGGATCCTTAGTAATAGAATCCTTTATGGTTTATCATTATATCCCCTTGAAATGTTTATACTGTAGTGTGTAATGAGAGTGTATTGTTGTTATTCCCATTACAGAACCTCCTCTGTTGCTTCCCATTGACTTTGGTGAATCTATCATTAATGAGGGAGATTTTGCACAAGCCCACTGTGTCCTTCAGAAGGGAGACCGTCCAGTAAACTTTACCTGGATCTTCAATGGGATCAAACTAAACTCTGATGGTGATGGCGTGCAGATTAACTTTATCGGGAAGTCGAGTATTCTGACCCTTGATCCGGTGAGGGGAATTCACCAGGGTTCATATTCCTGCCAGGCTTCAAACAGGGTCGGACAACAACAGGTTTCAGCCACCTTGGTTGTCAATGGTATATAAAATAATACAATATAATATACCCTGGTTTTGTTATTGGCTCTTCTGTTCATTTGTTATCACCATAGTACAGTACCCCCTTCTTAACAAATGATTTGGTGATGGATCTGTGTTCAAGTGGGGTATTATTATCATGTGTCTGTGTGCAACATTCTCTTTATGCATTGTGTAGAAATCCAGTTATTCGCACTCATTTCTGCAAGGCTTTGTTTGTTTGGCTTAATATTTTAATGATATCTTGCATAATATTTCTTTATTCGTATGGGATTCATGTCTATGTACGGTAGTATTTTAGATATTATTATTATTATACACTAATATATATTCATGTTGCTTATCTAGTAACCAAAATATTTTTAAATTTCTCTAGTAAATGCATCATACGTGAGGAATGTCATGTTCACAAAGGAGTTCAAGGAATGTAGTGGAAATGTATTCATTGTATGAGGTTGTTAGATGGTCTGGTTATTGTCCCATCATTCAGTTGTTGTTGCTGCCAATTTAGGATACAGTATTTAACATAACAGCCTGGACAGTTTAAGTCTCCGATAGTTGTACAATAAAATTCATGTGGTTGTCATCAGTGAAGAATAAAAATGTTGATCACTTGTCTTCAAAGGGTGATATAATATTTAAGTGGTGATATTATGATAAAATATTTTAAAGCCATATTTTCACAGACGAATAATAATAATAATATGATCTGTTTTCGATATATATAAGACAGAAAATTCTCCGATCTCCTTGATTTGACGAGGTGTGCGAATAATGGGATATCTCACAACACTAGTTCCTGTGGTAGAGTATTGCAACATATTTGGAATACTGTACCTACCTAACAATAGTCTGTATGCAAGAACATCCATGGTGTTGACGAATACATGGTACCGGTACGACGGCTCTGTTGTCTGGAGCCATCGTATACACCACCAATGTTCTTGAATAAGGCTCATTATAAAGTCATGGTCTAATGTACTGCAACCTGGTGAATAAAAGTGAGCTATTTGAGTTAATTTTATGAACCAAAATTGCACACACCAACAGCTATAGTTTCGGATCATTTTTCGAAGCCATCTCATTGGAAGGTGTTGCAGTACATTAGACCACGACTGTACCAACACCGGGAGTGCTTATTGGTGGCGGACTTGACCCACTATTTTGGACAATTTTTTGGGCTCTTCCTCTCCAACCCTTCGCTGATGTTGTTGTTGTTGCATTTGTCTGGGATTTACATTATTGGCTCTACTATCCATCCTTCCATCCCAGTCTAGACCTCTGCCTAGTCTTCCTCCTTCTAGAATTGCTATTATTATTATTATTATTATTTTTATTTATATATTTTTTATTATGGTGTAGTTGTGACGAATACACTATTGTTACTGTTGAAAATAAGAAATATTTTTTGTGGCGACTGTTTTTTGTGGTTACGCGTCAAAATTGTACATCATAATTATAGCATCTTATTATTGTGTAAGGTGTCTATAACAGAGTTGATTTGTTGTGGAAATTATAGTATAAGAGTAGAAGTTAGTGTCTTATTAGTGCTATGTGAGGTCTTGGGGCCGTATGAAGGAATAATACATAGTGTTAAGGTGGCAATACATTTTTGGTAGTTTGGAGTGCCTTGATTCCTCCAAAGTATGCTAGGAAACAGCTGGACCAGAAGAGCAAAAATAATGGTGTTCTGTTGCTTGGAAATACTGTAGTTTGGAGGATTTTTGGTACTTTGGAGTGCCTTGATTCCTCCAAAGTATGCTAGGAAACAGCTGGACCAGAAGAGTAAAAATAATGATGTTCTGTTGTTGCTTGGAAATAGTTTGTAGGATTCAGTTGCTCCAGAATTACCAAAACAAAACTTCCTCCTTAATAAACATTGGCTTGGTACAGTTGCGGCACATTGTCCTTGACCAGACTTGTCCTTAGTACACCCTGATATGCAAGGACTCTGTGCCGTGACTGTATCGGTACTATGACTCGGTTAATTGTGTGTCTGTGGGGTCATCGTATCAGTACCACACCGTCATCAATACCGTGAATGATCTTGCATATGCCCCTTAGTTAGTTAGTTAGTTAGTTAGTGCGTTAGTTGGTTAGTGCGTTAGATAGTGTGTTAGTTAGTTAGTGTGTTAGTTAGTTAGTGTGTTAGTTAGTTAGTGTGTTAGTTAGTTAGTTATTAGGTTGCTTCATGAATACACTTTGTAATGAGAATCGGTGTTTGTTATGTTTGGTTTTTCTCATTATTTTGTCTGTTGCTAGGTAAGTGATTTTTAAATATTCTCCAGTTAATTAATTAGGATGATTGTTTATTGGCTTTAGCATTACTAATACAGTAATTTGCTTCTTAACATTAGCCTAATTCTAGTATGACTTCACAAGTATTAATTAGAAGTAGTTAATGAATAATGAAGTACTGTACAGTTTGTATCCTAAAACTTGTGTACTGTACATCTGAATTTATACTGTATAAATCTATCAGCCTGCAGTACTATAATCTGCTTATATATAAATGGTGTAAAGTTCCACCTAATAACATGTTCAACCTATTAGAGCCTCGTATACACACACAGTTTTACCGTCTGACTGAACTGATGGCCTGCAGTCCGCTGTGTATACACACACACTATTCAGTTGTACCTTCCATCCTAACCTCAGTTAACACACAACTGACAGCCAACACCATGACAACATCTCTTCCTCCACAACATTTGGACATTGTGGTTCTCAGCCTGGCTGAGGTGCTCACATGTATAACAAAAAAAAAGCAACATAGATTCATCTTTTTCTCTTAATTTACTTATCAGCACATCATAGGCTGTTGTCACACTATGCGGCTCCGCTGTACATAAAACTGTGTGTGTATGGAGGGCTATTAATATGGTCCAAAATAGTGGCTAATGATACTAAAATATACAATATAGTGATTAGAGTACTTCTGTACTTTTCTAAAGAAACAGGTTTATGTAAGTCTCGTCCATTTTATAGTAAAAAATGAACTAATATCATACTTCCCCAACATGACTGTAGTATAGAATTGATTACAGTAGTCTGTTCCTAAGATTTTCTCCATATACTGTAGTTGGTATCAAAATGATTACAGTAAAGTTGTGCTGAGAAGTTGTCACATCAATTTATTGTATTATGTATATTCAGTTTTTACAGGGACATCTGTTTTAGGGTGTATATACATGTGTACAGTATGTTACATGTACACTGTACACTACACATTATAATTATAATTATAATTCTATACAGTACACCTCGGTCTCATGTAGAACGTGTTCACATAGAACGATTCTTGTATAGAACGAGCGACCAAAATATTAGCTTAAAACTATTTTACATAACGATTGCATCCATATAAAACGGGAGTTCTTATACAAAACGAGCGAAATGATAATGAATGTGTCAGGAAAGGATATCACTGGCGTCTCTACAGTGTGTGTGTGTATGTGTGTGTTGCCACCACTTCTCCCACTCCTTCCCCCTACTTCCCCCTACCCTCAGTCTCCATTCACCCTAGCCCAAGGTCAAGGGAATATAGGCCTAGCCTGCGTTGTGTGTGACTCGCTCATTTTTAGTAATTACGAGTTAACCACCAGCTTCAACACTCAGTCATTTATTTCTCGGAAAGAGAAAGGAGAAGGAAACACCAAAGTATGGTTAATAAAAGTAAACAAACAAGGATCACATGTTATCTCTTATCTCCCCCCTTCCTCCTCCCCCCCCTCTCCTCCTCCTCTCCCCTCCCCCTCTCCCCCCCTCCCCTCCACCACCACGGATGCCGCCGACTCATCTCGGTCACATGAGTCATCTGCGAAAACCTTAATATAAATTGTAATATGCATTTAATATGTTTAATACAAATTGTAATATACATCCCTATAGGATTAAGGCAAGAAAAACCTTAAAAAGTATTTTATGTTAATTTCAGGGACAATTTCCCATAGGGTACGTGTATCACATACAACGACGTCTTCTATCCACCTATTGGACGTTCAATACGAGACCGAGGTGTACAGTATTTAATTCAGTAGATTTTTTTTTATAGTACATAACAGTACAGGGTACAACATAATAAATTATAAAATGTTTTATAATAATTCACATATATTTTAGTACTGTATACTTGTGAAGTCACTTTCTTATTCTTCTGAACATTTCTTATATTTACTAAAGTTTTTACTGGTATTAGCAATGACTTTATTACACTACACTATGTCTCCAGAGCTTCTATCAACGTTTTGCACTATAATCGTTATGCTAATATTTCTTGTTGGCTTTTATTGTCTGCTCGACGACTCTTTGGCTGATGATGTTCCAAGAGGTTCCATTCCTTTGGCAAGGATGAATGTCACCCAGCATTGTGTATCTAGTTCCCACCCAAACTTACTAGTTTTAGTTTTATTTCAAAGAAATCATTCACTGCAGCATTGCAGTTTGGTACTCTGCTGCTGTTCATCAAATTTGCAAGAATTCACCAGCTTTGCCATTCACATTTTGTGTGTAGTATTTTCCCTTTATGATAAATAGTTATCATTTGATCTCCATGCCTTTCCAGTGGTACCGGAAATTGCCCCTTTTTACTTTGGTGAGAGTGCTGGTCATGAAGCAGCCTATGCTCAAGTAGTGTGTTTGGTGGCTGCTGGTGACACTCCTTTGAACATCACTTGGCGGTACAATGGTGACAGTCAGCTTCCTACTACTACACAGGCACTGTCCATTGGTGATAGAACTTCAATTTTGTCCATACCCAGTGTTTCATGGGTACACAGTGGCGATTATGAATGTGTTGCTCAAAATGATGCTGGAAAATCCTCCTTTGCTGCTGAACTTACTGTCCAGGGTAGGAGAGACTTCCATGCTGTAGATTGGGGTTGAGCTGTGTGCAACATTTCTCACATCAATGAAACTAACAGTGAAATAACAAATATAGTCACATATACAGAAATGTATATGTACAGTATTACAGTATTATCAAAAGATATTATGCAGTTAATTAAATATAATAAGCAGTATATATTGTGTGTATTTTTCAGAGTACAGCTGAAAATAATATTGCACAATGTTAAGTGTTTTTTATAATGGTTTGTTATTTCACTGTTTGATATTCATAAGCTGCACAGTGTACATTTAAACCAACGACTACATGTGCGGAAAAACTAACTACTCTGAATTGTTTAGAGTCAGTTAGCCATACAGCTCAACACCCAACCAACCCAAACACTTTGCTTGACCCTAAATAATAATAATAATAATAATAATAATAATAATAATAATAATAACACACTAACAACGCTGTACAACCTGCTGGCTCAAAACTAATCTTAAAGAGGGGGAAGTATGTACAGCCACAATCAAATATCCATCCACACTTTTCTTCCATTATAGTAAATATCTTGGTAATAAAAAAACAACACGTGTATGATTTTGCACCACCTCGTAATAATAGTTGAGGGGGTTGAGTTGACGTAAGGTGTTGTTGTATGATTATGTTTTTATTTGAGATCGATTTATTTGCCCGATGGAAGGAAAGTGTCGGTGGATATATGGTTGTGGCTGTACAGTGTTTGGTAAATCTGGAGCAACTGATACCTCTAAAACTATTCCAAGCAACAGGCTACCATTATTTTTGTTCATCTGGTCCTGTTTCCTGGCATACTTTGGAGGAATCAAGGCACTCCAATGTACCAAAAGTGTATTACCTCCTTGACAATGTTTTTATCTCTGGTTGGAACTTGGGGTTGTCTCAAGACCGAATATTTCCAGTTACAGGATTTTAGAATTAATTTTGAAACTTAATATTATGGAATTATATAATTAAGTAAATAATTATAAGGTTAATTAATGTAAGATAAAATTAGAATTAAAAAAAATACTTTAATGTGTTTCCAAGACTCGTGTGATGTTATATAAGGTTAATTTAATGTAACATAATTATAACTATTTTAAGTACAGTACATTTCTGACTTTAAGGGGAGTAACCTAATGTGAGAAATCTGAAGACTACTGATTCCTCCAAACTATGCCAGGAAACAGAACCCCTCCGTATGGAATTATACAGAGGATGTGTCTTATTGCTGAGTTTAGAGGTCTACATTAATGGACTCCAAATTGACCACAAAAGGTTGCTTCCCTTAAAGTATGGCATTCATTCATTATTGTAAGTGTATTTGTGACAGCCCTAAGTCAATACTATACAGCTTCCATTGTTCCTGTGAGTGGTGTGGGGTTCTTTACTCTAATATATTATGGTATGCAGTGCCAACAATTTTTCCAACTGATTTTTTTTTTTTTTTTGGTGTGTGTGTGTATAGTAATAATTAAGGGCTTGTGGTGGACCTAACATATAGCTTCGGTGATGGTTGATGGATGATGCTGTGGTTCCGGGCTATTTTTTGAGATATTGAAGGCACGAGAAAATAATCCCAAATGAAAGACAAACGTGTTATTAATTAGAGTAATGTTCGGTCATTAATCCACGTGTTTTTTTGTTTTTGTTGTGGTGTTGATGGTTGTTGTTGTTGTTGTTATACTTTGTTGTTGTTGTTATTATGGTACTTTTTAATGGTACAACAGCACTACTGATTTGGAAGCTGGTGATTCCTCCAAACTGTACCAAGAAACTCGTGTGTTGAGCATACCCAAGGTTGCTTTGTTATGTAGCAGAGGGTGGAGGAATCAGTACCAACCATTCCAATCAGTACCAACCATTCCAATCAGTAGCAACTATTTCAATCAGTACCAACCATTCCAATCAGTACCAACCATTCCAATCAGTAGCAACCATTTCAATCAGTACCAACCATTCCATGTTTTAGATCAGCTTGTAAGTTGCTGACACTATTATCTTTCTCTGCCTCTCATAGTTAAGGCTCGCTATTGAGTAAAATAATTATTCAACGCTGATAAACCCACACAAAAAAATATGGAATTGAGTGAACATTACAAATCGTTTGATCTGTTCATTTGGGAAGGACGGGAATGAGTTGTCTCGATGTTTAAAAAATGGCCCAGGTTTTGCCAACTTTCTGATCCTTATTGGTTGCTTATGTCTTGTGGTTGTTTGAAGTGGCAGTTGTAGATCCAAACATTTTCTCTCTCTATTTTTTTTTATATATATATTTGTTTTTACGCGATCACGAATCATTGGTCGTATTATTACAGCATTGATTAGCTATTAAGAAGTGGAAAAAAACAAAACAAAAAAAACAATGCAAAGCTGAAACTTGTTTGAGGGTGTCTGCTAGTTTGTTGAAGATCTTTTAATTGGCTACTCTGTACCCAATTCGACCAAACAAGATATTCTTTACATTTTGAAAACAGAAATGAAGGAACAGGGAGAATCTATTTACATTACATAACCTTATCCTCTTTCCTGACCTCCTATACCTTTAAGGACCCTGTGATTGTGTATGAAACTTGGAGGCTTCTGATTCCTCCTGATTATACCATGAAACAGGCTCCTTCAGTATGGATAGTGTTTCCTGGCGATGTTTGAAGGACTCGCTAACCTCCTATTTTCTGACTACGACACAGGGTCCCTTAACCTTATCCTGACCACCATGGTTTTCTTCTGTTAGCTACGTCGACATCCTTGGTTTTCTTTATTTCCGTTACTCTTTGGTTCTCACTGTATTAATGCATGATGATGGTAGAGTAGCATGTAGCAGTGCACTAAATATTTATCTATCTATCTATCACATATTTATACATTTATATTCGTTTCTGATGTCTCGGTTCAAAGAGCGGGTATGGGAAGGAGAGCTCCAGAGGGGAAACTAAATATTTTGGTTTGTTTGAAAATATTATGACCAACATATTCACTTTATTTCATTATTACATTATCCCAAAAGCATTCATTGTCTGATATTTTCTGAATCAATAATAATGTACTTGTTAGCCATGGTGGGTAACTTATTGTTTGTACGGTAAATATATAAAAAAGAAAAGAATGAAAAAAATATAGGGGTAGTTTCTTGTCGGTGAATTGGAGGGCTAACGATTCCTCCAAACTAAGCAATGAAACAAATAACTTAGGCAGATTCTGTACTGTGGTAATCTGTTTCCTGGCAATCTTTGGAGGAAACGGTGGCCCTCCAATTCAACCACAAGACTCTCATCTACTACCTCCCCTTAATTGTCATCATCATCTTGACTCGCACTTTTGAATCCTGACACGACCTGTATATTAATTTGTTCTTCCCCGTAACAATTGCCATAAACCCAATGATGTGCTGGGGTGACAAATCATTCCTAACACAACAACAACAACCCTCCTCTGTGTCTCTCTTCTTGCCTTATTCTTTTTCCATCACATAAGAGACACAAACAGCGTCACTCTTGCTTTTTGCACTGATCATGAAACCACCTGTATACTGTATTCCATTATTGTTTAACCTGGCAAAAATGGACTGACTCCTCCACTAACTTTCTTCACTTTTTTTGGTAAATGTAATGCATCCAAGACATTACAATTTGTACATAATTTAAGTACAGTACTTTCCTGCTACTTTTGTACACTGGAATGCATACCAAATGTGTGTGTATTTAGCTAAGGTCACATTACTGAGAAGGGAATCAGTGTATTTTCAACAGGATAAATAAGAATGCATTACAAACATCATTATCCTTCTCTAGACTGGTGAACAAACAAACAAACAAACAAACAAACACTGGTGCCTTCCTGTCCATCCTCACCTCACCTCACCTCACCTCACCTCACCTCACCTCACCTCACCTCACCTCTTCCTTGACCAACATATCATTAGTGGTTTGTGGGAATTAGGTTCTGTGGGGATTGAACTGTTCTCTTTTATTTTCCTTATGATTCTTTCCTTTTTTGGTATGGTTGCTTTTGCATGCTTAGTAATTGATGGATTAGTATTAGATTGACCTAAATGTTAAGGCTTGTGATATATACTGAAATATACATCATGATAATAATGTAATCAATGCATATATTAGTATCGCCTCTCCAGTCATGAAATAAATGAAATAATCATATCAAGTCTTTAGTGAAAAAAGTAAATAACAAAACCATATTCAAAGTGACAGTTAAGTGTAGGTAATGCAGAGTTATTTTGTAATATATTTATACATTTATATATATATATTTATACATTTATATATATATATTTATACATTTATATATACTGTACTGTATATATACACAATTTGCCTCTGCATACGTGACCACTTCTGTCTCTTCGTGTCGTTTGCACTGAACATTGTCTAACATAATTGGTGTGTTGTCGCAGTTCCTCCCCGTTGGATTGTGGAGCCCCAAGATAAGGCCTTTGCTTTGGGTAGTGATGCCCGCCTTGAGTGCAAAGCTGATGGTTTCCCACGCCCAAGTCTTGGATGGAAGAAAGCTGCAGGTGGGTTGGTCACGGAATTTCATAGAAGACAGTAAATCATTATACAAATATACAATATAAGACAGTGAATCATTATGCAAATATACAATATAAGACGGTGAATCATTATACAAATACTGTTTACATACACTTTTTTCACTGCCATAGGATTATTCACTTAACCAATCATTGGTCTCGTATACTCTTTTGACACTTTAACTTAACTTACTTAACTTACTTAACTTTACTTTACTTAACTTTAACTTTACATAACTTAACTTTAACTTTACATAACTTAACTTTACTTAACTTTAACTTTACATAACTTAACTTTACTTAACTTTAACTTTACATAACTTAACTTTACTTAACTTTAACTTTACATAACTTAACTTTACTTAACTTTACCATACAGGAACCACCCCTGGCGACTACCGTGACCTTGGCCTCAACAACCCCAATGTGAAGGTGACTGAGGACGGTACACTACAGATCGGCAACATCCAGAAGTCTCATGAGGGTTACTACCTGTGTGAAGCCAATAATGGAATTGGTGCCGGACTCTCTACGGTTATCTATGTCAGAGTTCAAGGTCAGGACATTATACCTTCAACCTTATTGTACAGTTGAACAAGTAGAAAGTGCAAGAAAAATATGAGTGTTTATGGCTAAAATCCAGTTCTATGTAATAAATCTTGGTCTTCTTATCAATTAATCCATTAAGACTCCACAACCAATGTAAAGTGGAACGTGACTGAATTAAATTTTTGAGTGGTAACCAGGCTATTCAAAGTAAGCCTGGGTACATATTTTGAATTGCGAGTATATTTTTGACTTTTAATATTATCAAGACTGCTGGTTAATTTTGCATACATTTGCGAGTGTATTTTGATCTTTAATATTATCAAGACTGCTGGTTAATCTTGCATACATTTGCGAGTGTATTTTGATCTTTAATATTATGAAGACCGCTGGTTAATCTTGCATACAGCTCCATGACTTGTGCCAATAACCGTTCACAGCTCCACCCCAGTTCAAGATCCAGTACCGTAACCAGACCTCAAGCCGCGGTGAAGACGCTGTACTGGAATGTGAAGCCGAGGGAGAAACACCCATTGGTATCCTGTGGAGTAAGAACAAAATTAGCATTGACCAAACTGCTGAACCAAGGTGATTACTTTGTTGACAGTATTGATGAGTTCTTAGCTACTTAGGATTTACACACTTAATGATTTACACACTTAATGATTTACACACTTAATGATTTACACACTTAATGATTTACACACTTAATGATTTACACAATTAATTATTTACACAATTAATGACGCACAACTAAACACTTACACAGTTAAACTCTTACACAATATATGACTTACACAGTTAATTACTTACACAGTTAATGACTTACACAGTTAATGACTTACACAGTTAATTACTTACACAGTTAATTACTTACACAATTAATGACTTACACAATTAATGACTTACACAGTTAATTACTTACACAACTACGTGACTTACACACTCTCAATGACTTACACACATCCAACTAACTAACCAGACCACACATAATTTGGTTTGTGTTTCCTTTAGAGTGAGTGTTATGGTAATAATTATTGTTTGTTGTTTTTGTCTGTCCATCAACAAGCCAAGTTAAACAATCTTGTACTGTATGTTAATAATAGTGTGAGAATCCCTTATCATCCACAGACTAGATCATCAAACATAACACATATTAATATGGATATTAACTCTTGATAAAATGTTGATAGATACAGTATTTTAATTTGTGTGTATGTTACATTCAGTTCCTCCTTAAAGACAACTGAATATTCACCCAGGTTTCTGTTATTCATTACTATGGAAACTAAATAATATAATATACAGAGTAAATAATAAAAATATTCATTGTGTTAGCCTTATATCAAAAGCCTACTGTACATTGTTGACTTATCTACATTATATCAAGAGAACCAACTATTCCATAAGTTGTAGAGTTCTCCACATTGTTTGTCCTCAACCCAATGTTTGGCATGTCCCCCCCCTTGGCCACTATAGGTACACCATCCGTGAAGAGATGCGTGGTGGGAGTGTACACAGCAGTCTCAGCATCAAGACCACTGACCGCTCTGACTCAGCCGTTTACACCTGTGTGGCTACTAATGCTTTCGGCAGTGCTGACACCAATATCAACCTTATCATCCAAGGTTTGACAGTTTATCATTCTCTCATAATTATAGTGGTGACATTATCACCATCTTTATCATCCAAGGTTTGACAGTTTATTATTCTCTCATAATTATAGTGCTGACGTCATCACCATCTTTATCATCCAAGGTTTGACAGTTTATTATTTTCATAATTATAGTGCCGACATTATCACCATCTTTATCATCTAAGATTTGACAGTTTATCACTCAATTCATAATTAAAGTGGTCAGGTGAACCAAACCTTGGATGCTTCAGTTAAGTCAAATATTTTCTTTAGTTTGTATCTGAGACGTGAAAATTAGGTATTGATTCCAATTTACATATCATAATCAGTTTACTGGAAGTTACCTACTCTGTCCCCTTTGTATTTATTTAATTTAAGTTACCTGTTCCATCCCCTTTCTATATATTTATTGAATTGAAATGACTTGTTCCATCCCCTTCCTATATACAGTATTTATTGAATCTAAGTGCCGTCTCTTAGGTAAACCATGTATGAAAGATAATTATGTTCCTGTCTTAGCATTAAATAACCTTTAGTTTTTTTGTTTTTTTTTATACAATGTAAAAGAATAACCACCTACTGTGGAATAAAATTATTATTATTATTATTATTCTCTTTGCTTCCATACAGAGCGTCCTGAACAACCCAGCAGCCTGAAGGTCCTGGACAAGAGTGGACGTTCTGTGGAGCTGTCTTGGACCCGACCCTATGATGGAAACTCTCGCATTACACGCTACATTGTCGAATATAAACTCAGCCGACGTGAGGAGTGTCTTGTGTTGTGAATAAATACACTGAATTAATATTGTCTGTGTATTGATCATATGTTTACTAACTTTTCACTTAAACTGCTGCTGTATATTGGATGATTATTCCTCTTTATTGAATGACTACTGTATCTCTGTGGTAACATGTTATTATACTGTATTTATTTACTATATATCTGTGTTTACATATAAATGGGCTTGCATGGAATTCTTCTTTAACTAAAACATGTGTTCAGGCAACTGGGATACTGATGGTGAGAGGATGATGGTGCCTGGAGAACAGAACATGGCTGCAGTACTTGACCTTCGCCCGGCCACCACATACCACCTCCGCATTGTTGCCAGGAACGAGATCGGTGACTCTGAACCCTCTGACACTGTTACCATCATCACTGCTGAAGAGGGTGAGTTTGCAGGGGTGGAATTTCTTTATGTATGATTGGAGGTGGTTTTAACCCTTGTTTGTTGTGAGTGTATTGGCGTGTGTGTGTGTATATGTGTGAATTTGTATTTACTGTACAGAAAAAGTATATTTGTGTGTGTGTATGCATGTGAATTTGTATTTACTGTACAGAAAAAGTATATTAGTATGTGTGTGTGTGTATTGGTATGTGTGTGAGTATACAGTACTAGTATTTGTGTTGTACTGGTACTGGTATATGTGTGAGTGAAGTTGTGTTTAATTCTGTCTTGTTACCTACAGCTCCAAGTGGCCGACCCCGTGACCTCAGTGTTGAAGCCATGGACCAAAGCTCTCTCCGTGTGACCTGGAAACCACCACTCAGGGAGGAATGGAACGGAGACATCCAGGGCTACCAAGTAGGATACAGGCTGGCCTCTGCAAACACCTCCTATGTATATGAAACTGTTGAATTCAGCAAGGAAATGGGCAAGGAACATCATCTCGTCATCTCTAAACTCAAGTGGGTTTTAATTTGTTTTGCATGAAATAATTACCACAAATGTTAGAGGAATGATTGATTGATTGAGTGATTGGAAATATAACAGTACTGTATTTATAGTACAACTGTAGCTGGTGTTATATATTATACCAGAAACCTGACCATCACATAATCACAGCACCATAAAATGACAAAAAATACTGTGATTATTTTTTGAGACTGAGAGCATCAGCATTATAATCATCAATACCCCATTTCCATTGTTTACGTTTGTACTTTTATGGCTTACCCGGTAGTGTTACTGCCATTTCTCTGGTCCGGGGTTCGATTGCCCGTGGGTATGACAAGAATTTAAGGGGAGGATACAGTATTGGTAAATCCGAAGCAAATTATTCCTCCAAACTATTCCAAGTAACAGAACACCATTATTTTTGTTAACTTGGGTCTGTTTTCTGGGATACTTTGGAGGAATCAAGGCACTCCAATGTAGCAAAAGTATACCCTCCCCTTAAATGGATAAATTTCTGGGTCTGACTTACATCCTAATTTTTGTGTTTTCTCTCAGCGTGTACACCGAATATGCCGTGGTGGTCTCTGCCTTCAACAAGATCGGTCAGGGCCCCAAGACCGAGGAGGTACGCGCCTACACCGCCGAGGGAACCCCACAACAACCACCACAAGACGTTACCTGCACCACCCTCACCTCACAGACCATCCGTGTATCCTGGTCATCACCTCCACTTGAGACTGTACAGGGAGTTATTAAGGGATACAAAGTCTTCTATGGTCCATCTGACACTTGGTATGGTAAGTATTTGTGTGTGTGTGTGTGTGTGTATATATTTGTTTGTGTCTGTATTTGTTTGTGTGTGTATTTGTGTATTTGTGTGTGTGTATATATTTGTGTATATATTCATCAACATGCATTTATTTTAATTTATTTTTTATCAGATGAGGAGAGCAAAGACATAGAGATCACTCCTTCGTAAATATGCATTTATTTAATCTATTTTTTACCAGATGAGGAAAGCAAGGACATCAAGATTACTCCTTCCACCGACACTCACCTCCACGGCCTTCGTAAATACACCAACTACAGTCTTCAGGTCTTGGCTCACACTTCAGGTGGAGAGGGAGTACGATCTCAACCCATTCACTGCCAGACTGATCAGGATAGTATGTGTCAACCAACCATGGCCATTTAATTAAGGGGGAAATCTTGTGTTGGTAAATCTGGAGCAACTGATTCCTCCAAACTATTCCACCAAGCAATATAACACCCATTACTTTTGCTCTTCTGGTTCTGTTTCCCAGCATACTTTGGAGGAATCATGGCACTCCAATGTACCAAAATAGAATTACCTCCTTAAATATATATAATGTTTAGTACAGATTCACAATATATTATTTCAGATAGACATTAATTTAACTTGCTTCTTTTTAAATTTGAGGTAGCCTAGTTTTGGATTCATAATTACAGTGTATATAAAAAAATACTTATGATAAATTTGTCAACGGTTCCTAATTGAATTGAATGTTTACAGTTCCTGAAGCTCCTACATCTGTGAAGGCTCTGGTTATGTCTGCTGATTCTATCCTGGTGTCATGGCTTCCTCCAGAGCGTCCCAATGGTATCATCACCCAGTACACTGTTTACTTCAAGGAACACGGCAAGAGTGACAGTGAGGTGAGTTAGGTCTCACACCCGTAGTTTAAAAAAATTTGAGGGCCCTTACTGGAGCTCTATGAATTCTCCAAACTACTCCAGGCAACAGATTCCCTATTCCCTCACCCCCCCAAGCCTGTCCCCTACTCCCACACCCCCTTACTGGAGCTCTATGAATTCTCCAAACTACTCCAGGCAACAGATTCCCTATTCGAAACACTGAAGCGTTTTGTGGCCTGGATTATTTGGAGGGTTCGTAGAGCTCCAGTAAGGGCCCTCAAATTTGTTAAAACTACGGGTTTAAGTGACTTTTCTTCTCATACCGGTACAGTATATATAATGTTGTGTGATATAGTAAAAGGTCAATAATCTGAATGATGGTCACTCCTCAACTACTATAACTACTACAACTACTACATTCCCTGATACTTACAACCAACTCCCAAAACACATTTATCCACATTTTGAGAAACACTGCTTCAAAATCTGTAATGAAAAAAATATATAATTTTTTCCTCAATTTTTTAAAATCTAAAAATAGTATCCATTCAATGTACACTGAGATACTCTGGTTCAAAATCTGCAATAATATTTTTTGTAAAAAAAAAAAAAAAAAAAAAAAAAAAATTGTTCACACATGACCCAGATCACCAACTATAGTAAAGAGAAAACGTATGTAGTGTTGTGTTTTCACAATGATCCTTGTTATAACACCATCCACAACTTTCAAAACTATAGTCCATACACTCTTACTTGGACATTCACAATTTGTCCAAGTCCCAAAAGTCTAAAATCAGACTAAGTCCACAAAAAACTTTTTTCTCCGAAATCTAAAATAATTGTCCATTCGATATACAGCAAGACATGCTGATTCAGAATCTGAAAGAAATTTTTTTTGAAAATTTTTGACCAAAAAATTTCTAAGTCCCCACTACTACCAAAACACTGTTAAAGTTGAAAAAAGATGAGATGACATCACCATTGTTGTCATACAGAATATTTACACTACATACAGTACTGTACTGTTAAAGTTGACAAAAGATAAGATGACATTACTATTGTGGTGGCATACACAACAAGCACATTAACTCAACACTGTGTGTGCAATACAATTTTGTGTACGGTAACTGCATTGTAACTGAAACTAAAAACACCCAGTAAAGAAATTAGCAAATAGATGAATAAACCTTATATTTTGTGTGTCAGGCCTCACAACAGAAACTCCTACCATCACAACTGAACTACGAAGCCAGTAACCTCAAGCGTCGTGATGATTATGTGTTTTGGGTGACAGCCTCTACTACTGTGGGTGAAGGAGAAATGTCTGAATCTGTTCACCTCAAACTCTCTAACAAGGGTAAGTCTGGTCACGGCTAATAAGAGTGTCTGGTGAGTGTACTGTATTTATGTGATGAATTTACCATTATTGCATCATAAATATGCTTTGTAGTATTTTGTGTTTAATTACCAAAAATAGGAATTTCCACATCTCACATTTTCATATATCTTTTTTAATTACCATAGCAAGAAATGATCACATAAAGCACCATAGCTATGATATTTGATGCTAATACTACAGTACATATATTTTCATCATAAACTTATACATACACATTATATTTGAATATGACCTGATTGTTTTTGACAGTACCCGCTAAGATTGCGTCATTTGATGAAGAATATGTTGCTACGTACAAGGAAGATGTCAAGCTGCTCTGCCAGGCTGTAGGTCAACCAACTCCAGATATTAGGTAAGTTGAAACTATCCTGTGTCAAATATGATTATAATATATTTAGTGTGATGTAATGGGGTATGTTGGGGTATCCATTTTAAAGGGGTAATAATTATACTCTTGGTACATTGGAGTGCCTTGATTCCTCCTAAAAAGTATGCCAGGAAACATGACCAGACAAACAAAAATAATATTGACTTGTTGTTGATTGAAATAATTTGGAGGAATTAATCAGTTGCTCCAGATTAACCAACACTGTAATAATAATAATAAATTATATACCCCCTTTAATTATTTATATACCAATATGTGTATCTCCCCCTAAACCAATACCCAATACCAATACCCAATACCCAAGGTGGACTGTTCACGGGGAGCCATTTGAGGCCAACGACCGCATGCGTCTTCTTCCCGAGGGTTCCCTACTCATCCGTGAAGTTTCCCGAGATGACGCCGGAGAATATACCTGCCATGTTGAGAATCCATACGGCCAAGACACCATCACTCACAAGTTGCTCATCCAGGGTAAGCGGAGACAATGTTTTTTTATATTTGTGTTTCTGTCTCGTCTTTATGTTTTGGTTTATAGATATAGTTTTTATTATGATATACCGGTATATATAATTGATATAGATAATGATATGGTTTTTATTATGATATATTTTTTTATAATGATGGGATATCTGTGTTTTAATCTCTCTTTTCAAACAGCAGCTTATGTTTGGGTTTATAAATACACTTTCTTATAATCATCATATTAGCTCTGATCTATCTTGTGCTTTATTTATTAATTAGTTAGGATACCACACAAATATCTTAATTTTGATCTGCCTCTAACTTTATTTATTAATTAGTTAGGATACCACACAAATCTCTTAATTTTGAACTGACTCTTACTTTATTTATTACTTTAGCGTCATGTGTCGTTTCTTGCAGCTCCTCCTCACCCCCCCGACACCACCCTTCAGTCAACCACCACCAACAGCATTGAAGTCAAGTTGAAGCCATCCGTTATCGACGACACCACCCCCATCCACGGCTACACCATCCACTACAAACCAGAGTTCAGTAATTGGGAAAGTGTACAAGTTCCTGCCAATACACGTAGCTACACCCTGGAAGGACTGTGGTGCGGCTCACGTTACCAGATCTATGCTTCAGCTTACAACAAGTACGTGCACGAGGAGTTTTTTTTTTTTTTTTTTTTAATTTGTTTTTTTAATTTGTTTTTTTTTGGTATTCAGTGATAATGTTTTTTCACACCTGCAAAGCAACCGTGGATCATTATTTAAGGTATAGTTGAAATTACCATGATGTTATTATTCTCTTCCTCCTCCTCTTCCTCATCATCATAAAATACCCCATTTCTATTGTTTTGTGGGATGAAAAGAATCAAATGAGAGCTGAATACAAAAATGATAGACTGAATATATATCCACTAAGACTGGTCACACTTCACACTCACACTTCACACTCCACACCTCACACTCACACTCACACTTCACACTAACACCTCACACTCACACTTCACACTAACACCTCACACTCACACTTCACACTTCACACCTCACACTCACACTCACACTTCACACTAACACCTCACACTCACACTTCACACTAACACCTCACACTCACACTTCACACTCACTCCGTCTTTCCACAAAATTCCCCTCGGGTAAAAGATCACAAAAACCTTAATTCCCGCCGCCAGGATCGGAACCGGCGAGTCCTCCGACATTCTGAACACACGTACCAAGGGCAAGAAGCCAGAGGTCCCCGAAGTACACCGATTTGTTGAAGTGTCCACGGCTTCCATCACACTCCACCTCAATGCCTGGCAAGATGGTGGCTGCCCAATGAATTACTTTGTGGTCGAATACAAGGCAAGGTATGTATGTGTACGGTTATTGCCTCTGTTGTTGTTGTTGTTGTTGTTATTATTATTATGATGGTGTTGTTATTTTATTTTTTGGCTTCTCCCCGAGTTGCTTTTTTTTGTGGTTGAGTACAAGGCAAGGTACTGTATGTGTACGATTGTTGCCTCTGTTGTTGTTGTTGTAGCTTATTTTATTTTTTGGTTTCTCCCCAAGTTGCTTTTTTTTTTTGTAATGGAGTTCAAGGTACTGTACAGTAGGGTTAATACCTTTGTTTTTTATAAATTAGTTTCTTTTCACCTGCTTCTTGTGTTATGTGCAATTTTATATTAATTTATTGATTAAATAATACTGTAGAGTGAATGAATGATTAAGGAATGAAGAGAATGAATAATTAAAGGATGAAGTGAATGATTAATTGATTGATGGATTGCTTAATGAAATTCCAGTCATTGATTGATTAAATAGGGGAGGTTATGATTGACAAAGTGAATAATATTATGATCTATTTCTGATTACCACTTTTCCAACAGGCACCAGTCAGAGTGGACCATGGCTAGTAACCAAGTGAAGCCCGTTGGTAACTATGCCATCATGGAACTGACCCCGGCCACCTGGTATCATCTCCGCATCTCCGCTCATAACAATGCCGGTTCTTCCGTCGCTGAATATGAATGTGCTACGCTCACCCTCACTGGCGGTAAGTTCATGTTGCATTACTCTTGGCAGCTTTTTTTTTGGCTTTTATATTTTTTTATATATTTATTTAGGCTGTTGTTCCTTCTGACGAGTACTGAATTGAACTGGAGCTCTGCATTTTGCCTCTGCATATTTATCTCAATAATCTGTTGATATAGAATAATACTGATATGAAAGAATTCTCTGATAGTTTTTGTTGTTAAATCTTTAAAAGGGTTATTTATATACACTAGTGAAGCACTATTAAATTTAGTAGATAATAAAATATCATCATAAACCATAAAGCTGAAATTCCTCTGCATGAATTAATGGCTGCAATAAATACTACTCGTCAGAGGTGATTAGTTTTACTGCAATGCACAGTACTCTTATTATGAAGCTCTTTAATGTGTAAGCCATTTGTTCAACATATGTTTTGTCAAGATTATATATGTGATAAGTAAAGTTTATTAATGTTATTTATGTTAATAGGAAAGTTTATATTAATTTTGATTGTCACTGCTTAATATGATTTGTATTCAGTAATATTTCCAGCTTAAAGGATGCTTAGAATCAATAGTTTATTGAGGCACTTATAACAAAATTAATTGGAATTTTAAAAGGTGATAGATTGATTTGATATTACCTCAACTGTGAAAAAATTATTATTTGATGATGTAAAAATCTATTTCAGATTAACTGCATTACTAATACGACCAATTGCACATATTTAAAATTATAAACAAAGTAAAAACATGCAACTATTTCCTCTTGCATATATTATCAGACATTCAGAAGATTTTTTTTCAGGACTCAAGGCTTTGTTTTGATAATTATTGACATACACTTGTGGCTGGAAAAATAATTAAATATTTCCCAGATTTTGTTTGACTTGAGGACGATTTAAGTCGGGTGTGGATTAGTTTTGTAGACGCGCTTCAGTTCATTATTTTTCAGCCGTTGGGATTACATAGAGATGAATAGAGTCAGTGTCCAGGAAATTATTGTCTACTCTTACTTTTTATGACGTAAGAAATGCATGTTAAGGTGTTGACAATTTTTCATTAAGTAAGATCAAAGAAATGATTTGCTTGTTGTTATATATTATTATGGAAGTTGGACAGACCTTATAACTCCCCCCCACTCCGCCAACTGTGAGTATCAATATGCTAGATGTGCTTTGAGCTCCTATAGATAATTATTGTGTCTGTGTAGAATGCAAATGTGATGGACCAGTGTGTATGTTGGTTACTAAATAATTCACTCACTCAAACTTATTAATTAACAACAACAACAAAAAACAACAACAAGAAAGGTCATTACTCTGTTGACATAGAATAAATATACTGAAGTTCGTCACCAGGAGATTATTATTATTATTATTATTATTATTTATTACTAATCGAGTTTTGCTTTACATTGATAATTTTCATGTTGGTGTAATTATTTTTAGGCACGGCTCTGTCAGGAGAAATACAGTAATGATCTTTTTAACGTGAAGTTCAGGATTCATGTTCTTATTCTCTGATGTGAAGATGTTACAAATAGAAAGATTTTGACATGGTAATATTCTTATTCTTTGATTTGAAGATGATAGTAATAATATTCTTATTCTTTGATGTGAAAATGTAACAGACAGGAATATTCTTATTCAATATTTTAGTAATATTTTATCATATCATTATAAATCTTGAAATATTGAAGATGTGTTCCAAGAAACTCCATTAAGTAATAGATAATGTTATAACAGTAACTTGTATTGGTGTAATTAGAAAACTAAAATGACAATGATAGATAATTACAGTTGTATTTATGACAACACAAAAATTCTTACAGAAAAAAAAAACAAAAAAGATAGATTGTGCTTTTAAGAAACTGTTCTCCATTCTTTTAAATCTGGCAAAAATGTACCAATTCCCGTTTTAGTGATGATTGTGGTCTTGATTAATACATGCACGTTTTGCAAATATGATCATTGATACTGTACATGTTTTGGATACATTTCATTGTTTATAAGTTGGAGATAAGTACCGTACATAGTTGTGTAAATTGTCTTGAACTGCAGTGGTAATGAATAAGAAATGGATTGAGATTTTGACTTCAAGTATTAATATATTTCTTTAAGACGTTGCAATCGGAATAATATATTTCTTTAAGACGTTGCAATCGGAATGAATAAGAAACTACTCGAGACTTTCCCCCTAATGAGTGAAGGGGAGAACCTCATTTTGTTTGGTAATTGGAGGGCTACTGATTCCTCCAAACAACTAAAGTAAACAAAACAAATCATCGCAGTGTTACCAATTGGCCGGGGATCTGTTTAGTGACATAGTTTGGAGGATTCAGTAGCCCTTCAATGTACAGTTGCCAAAAGAGGAATTACAACAACTATTGATAGAACTTTGAATATATTAATGTCCATAGTGGTTTTTGGCATCATAAGTATGTACTGTATTACAGAAGGATATGTATATTTCCTTCAGTTATACATGCTTATAGTCCCTACAGATAGTTGTGGATATTACTATGGTTAAAGTCCTATCAAGATTTGTAGCAATTCCTCTTTTGGCAAGTATACCAAGTAGAAATTATCTCCCCTTTAAGATATTTATCGACTTTGTTGTAGTCACAGTGAATAAGAAGTGAATCCAGATCTTCACTTAATATGCATTGAAATTTAGCATGAGTTTCAGAAGAGATAACTTGAGAGGCTGTAGGCTGCTTTAATTAACCATGCATTTGGTGGCTGTGTTCTCCCTCCCCAACTCCCTCTCTCTGTCCCTCTCTAACCCATCTTTCATCCCATTTGTTGTTGTTTTGAGGGGGGGGCCTTCTGCTTCAGTTGGTCCTCGGTATTATACTAATATATATTTAACACTTGTCTAGTCATTTAACACAGGTTCAGTTGATCACTTAGTTCATTCTGGTACAGTAATGGATAACACCAGCATAGGATCATTTTAATATTATTTTGGTGATCTTCAATATTCTGAAATGAAATGGTGGATACAAGTATTTATTTACACCTCGGTCTCGTATAGAATGTCCAATAGGTCGATAGAAGACGTGGTTCTATGTGAAATGGTTCTATGTGATACACGTAACCTATGTTTGGGGAAAATGACAATTGGTCGATCAATCACCAAAATTGTCCCTGAAATTAACATAAAATACTTTTTAAGGTTTTTCTTGTCTTAATCCTACAGGAATGTATATTACAATTCCTAATAAGCATATTAAATGCATATGGTGGGAACACTCACACACACACACACTTCACACACGACAGTGATATAAATTTCCTGACACGTTCATTATGATTTCGCTCATTTTGTATAAGAACTCAGATTTGCTTCACTTACTTTCGCCACCCGTTCTATATGGATGCAATCGTTTTGTAAAATAATTTTAAACTAATACTGTATTTTGGTGGCTCATTCTATACGAGAATCGTTCTATGTAAACATGTTCTATATGAGACCGAGGTGTATTTATTTATTGGTGTTATATCAAGGGTTTATTGTACTGTATAATTATGGAACAATGAAGGACTCATCATTCCACCAAACTATACAGCAAAACAGATCCCGTAGACGTTACAATAAGAATGAATAAGAAACTACTCGTCTATATTGTGGTATAGTTTTTAGGAATGACTAACCCTTCCTTCAGTTCACTCACCACAACAGACAACAGAAGGCCCCTTTAATAAACTAACTGATATAGAAGGATGTGTTTCAGACTCTTAAAATTTATGTTAGAGATGTTTGATCCTGGTATTTTTGTACAGTATTATTTTAAGATTTTATATCGAGTTCCAATTTACATAGTTTTATAGTAATCCAGCTTTGAGTAATGTGAAACCTTTGAATATTTTTGCTTAATTAGGTTTGTACATTATAATTATGAAAGTGGATCGGTTTTGGTGATTGTGGAGTTCAATGTTTGTTGTTTTATCTTTTCTAAGTTTTGCTGCAAGAAAAAGATTATGATTATGTCAGTTTTTGGATTTATATAGATTAGGGAAATGAAAGAATGGGTATCACCAGCGGTCACCACATTGTTTGTTGTTTATGAAGAAGAGAAACATCAATACATTTATGGACCTTGTTGGATAAAGGAGAAGGTAATAGAGAGAAGCAGTAAGATTAAAGAGAAAAGTAAAAATACTTTTGTAGTATGAGGGGGAAGGTGATAAAGAGGAAGAAGGTGATAGATAGAATGAGGGAGAAGGTGATAGAACAAGTAGAAGGTGATAGAATGAGGGAGAAGGTGATAGAATGAGGGAGAAGGTGATAGAATGAGGGAGAAGGTGATAGAACGAGGGAGAAGGTGATAGAATGAGGGAGAAGGTGATAGAATGAGGGAGAAGGTGATAGAATGAGGGAGAAAGTGATAAAGAGAAGGGAGAAGGTGATAGAATGAGGGAGAAGGTGATAAAGAGGAGGGGACTAGGTTGAAATAAGCATCATGAGTGTAAGAAGTGATGGCATGCCAGGGATGGTTGTGTTTACTGTAGATCCTTTATTATTATTATTATTATTATTATTCTGTGAAACTCTTGACAGCATGTTGACAAGTGAGCATTAGTACCTGTAATGAGGGAATCACACCAATCCATTTTTCCTTCATCTTTCTGGTTAAGCTATAATAAGGCTCTCTCTGTCCTTCCTTTTCCTTGTTCTCAGAAAGTTGGAAGACAATACAGAATAGTGATGAAATAATAACCATTATGATATAATATAGGGTGCGTTTCTTTTATTTTTCTATCTTGACAACAATGCACCAGTTCCCTTCTAAGTACAGTACTGTAATATGACCTTAAATACATGTTTAGTGTACATTATAATTATTACAGTACATACAGTGTTTGTAAGATGCAGATAAGTGCCGAATTTATGCAAGTTCAATGTTGTGTTGAATTTTAATGTACTGTAATTAATATATTTTAAATTTTATTCTATTTACCAAAAATGCCAAGGAATGAAATGAGGGAGGCGGTACATTTTCACCAAAAGAATGGAGTCCTGTGTTGCACAAAACCATAATTATAGTACAGTATACAGTAGGACATTTGGTACGAAGATGGTACGAGAAAAGAATAAACAAATAAATGGAATGATAAGCATATAGAACTAAACAAGAGCATGATAATAATAAATAAAGGCACGAATAAAGACACCCAATAGTAATTCCAAACAGAGAAGCAGATTAAACCCTAAAGTAAAATATATAATGATAGACAGAGAGGAAAGGAAAGGGATGGAAAGAAAGGGGAATATAAATTGATGAAGGACAGAGAGGGAAGGAAAGAAAGGGGAAAATAAATTGAAGGACAGAGGGGGAAGGAAAAGGGAAGGAAAGAAAGGGGAAAATAAATTGAAGGAGGACAGAGAGGGAAGGAAAGAATGGGGAAAATAAATTGATGGACAGAGATAAGGAAAAGGGAAGGAAAGAAAGGGGAAAATAAATTGATGAAGGACAGAGAGGGAAGGAAAGAAAGGGGAAAATAAATTGATGGACAGAGAGGGAAGGAAAGAAAGGGAAAAATAAATTGATGAAGGACAGAGAGGGAAGGAAAGAACAGGAAAAATAAATTGATGGACAGAGAGGGAAGGAAAGGAAAGGAAAGGGAAAATATTTGTGTGACTCCCACTTACATCAACCAACCAACCAACCAACCAACTTAACATATGAAGAGCCTGGCCCAACCAACCAACCAACCACATATTCTTACATTGTTCTCAAACCTGGCTCGGTAGAATTTGGTTTTCAAGCGGAAGGTGATTTTGTATATTACAGTATTATTATTATTATTGTATTAGCCATCTTTATTGTTATGTATATGCTGTTTTGTTATTATTTTTTTCTTAGTAGCCAGGTTAGGGCACAAAGAAGCAATAAATGTGGGCATTATAACACTTGATTTGGTCTCAATAACATAGGCAAACAATCTCATGCATTTTTAATTACTATAACTAACTATCACCATTGATGATTTGATGAATGGAAAGATTTAAATTGCAGCATCTGTTTAAAAGTAAGATTAAAATATTTTCATATCCATTGTGATAATCTGATTAGTTTTGTAATGGACTGCTCAAAAATCCAATCACGGGAGATGCAGTATATTTTATGGTGAAAATAAATATGAAGGAAATTGGTGTGTAGAATCTAGATACTGTATATGCATATTTTCTCTCATAGATAAAGAAATATAAAGACAATTGAAAGGTTTACTAAATATAAAGACATGTGAAAGCTGTGCTAAATATACTGTAAAAGAGAAATGAAAGCTGTATCAAATATAAAGAGAAATAAAAGGTGTATTGTTTATGGTAATTCTTGGTGCGTGAGAGTGTTACTAGTGCCGTGGGTATGGTTGTGGGTGTTGTTGTTGTTTGGGGGTAGTGGCCGGTGCTGAGCGTGCGGTGTTGCAGGTACTATTGCCCCGGCTCGTGAAGTGCCTTCCTTCGGGGCTGGAGACCTCCCGCTCTACCTCAACCTAAACCTCATCGTCCCTGTGGTCTCAGCTGTAGTGGTCATCGCTTTGGCCGTCGTAATCATCTGCTATCTGAGAGGTCGCAGTTCGCCCATTAAAGGTATGACCAGAGATGGAGGTGCCAATTAAGTACACTGGGAAGCAAACTCTCTATTGTAATTATTATGTAAGGTGTTCTTCAGTACTGATCCATAATAGTACATTGTACAGTTATAACTACTGTACTGTACTTTAAAAGATAGACTGAAAAGTGTCACTCGATGGAAGGCAATGAATGTTTGTTTGTTGTTGCTCCTCAAGACTAAATTGGCACCTTCAGAAGCATGCAAAAGGCACCATACTCTCCCTCTGGCTCTTCCTTCAGCTTTCCGCTTCCACGTCCTTTGATCACTCCAAACAGGTTTTTCAGCACGGTAACAGGTAAGGATCTCAGACAGCGATAGACGCGTGTATGTTTTGTGGGAAGGTTCCGACGGTGTCCTTGTAAACACACCACCACACCCAGACTTGAACCAACCAACCCACCAACCACTCGACTCGTATGACTAATAACGCCAGCCAGCAGAACGTACAGGTCAAATAAAAAACAAAACAAAAAAAAACATATAAAAAACCACCTGCTCTATGCCCCCCCCCACTACCAAGACCGACAACAACCACTACAAACAAACAACGTGGATGGACAGATGGAGGGACGGATGGATGGATGGATGGATGGATGGTAAACAAACAGGACAAGGCATTATGTTGTTGTTTTTGTTGTGTGTTGTTTGCAGCTACCTTGCCGCCGACTCTTATGGACAGTCACGTAACCTGGCTCCCTGATTGGTGGCCGAAGTGGCTGGACCTCAATGTGCTGGTGCCCGTTATTGCCACCATTGTCGTCATCATTGTGGGGATAGTTGTCGTCTGTGTGGCCGTAACTCGTCGCAAGAACGGCATTGAGAACTTGAGGCTGCGAGGTGAGGCAGAGGCCATCCCGCTGCTTGTAATAATATTTCTAACGTCCCTCTTCACCCTCACCTTTATCCCTCCCATGCCTGGTCATCAACTTCATTTTTATGTAGCTTATTTTTGTATACTTAAATCTTAATCATTTTCACATTTAATACTTGAATAACCTGAAAGAAGTTGAAATTACAGAGTCCTGGTAAGTTAACCATAATAATTTGTGTACATTCTAGTAGATCCCATTCTGCCCTGTTGGAAAGTAAATACAGTAAATAATAGTGGTCAATTATTCACTGTAAAATATAAATAATGTGTAATTCTTTGTTGCTATGTTATAAGACCTTGCTCTAATAACCAACCAAAGTTATGATCAAGCTGTGAGTATTAATTTATTTGATGGTAGTGTAAGTTAAATTCATTCACTAAAACTGATTACATGGGTCAGATATTTTTGTTTATTTTTTTTTGTTCTCAACATCCCAGAGAGCCCTAAGAAGACGAGTGAATTATTAAGCTGTTTTGGAGAGAAACAATGTTTAGTTTCACTGTTTAACAATTAATATTAAATCATGCTGTACAGTACTTTAATTTATGTCCTGTACATACAAACATGCGAGTGAAATTATTATGACTCAAATTGTAGTAATAATTTCCTTGTACAGTACAGTACACAGATTTTAAACAAATAGTATCTCGAAGTACAGTATTACCATTTAATATCAGTACAGTATTATTATATGTGCTGGCAGAACTTTTTTTTTACCGTATAAAAAGATAATTGGTGTACAGTAGATATAAAAGGTATAGCTAATTGAAGAGACAGTTAGATACCGTATATGTCAATACTGTACAACATACAAAGTACAGTAGTGTGTATTATAGATAACCATAGCATGCTAACTTACCTGTAGTTTATTAATTATAATGATTCAAAGCAGAAATACTCTCCTGCTTCCCATTAACTAAGTGTTGTATGTATGACAGTTAAGGAGACAGTCTTGTCTACTGTACAGTACTGTAGTTGGAAGGAATCACACAACTTCCAATTCACCAACAAAATTACTGTATCTCACTTTAAAGAGACATTTTCATCTGTGAAGGAGTTTGCTGATCATGTTCTGATGTTGGTACTGTACATATCTATTACTAAACTGTAAATAGTGTTTATATAATTAATATTTTTGTACAGTTTATTATACTGTACTGTAGTTACAAATATTTGTAACCGTGGTTACAAGTTTCCAGTTATATTGATAAGAATACAAGTATTAATATATATATATAATAATGTGTGTGAGCTTTGCTGAAGCTTTCTTCTGCTTTCACTCTATATCTCAAGGTTTTTACAATATAGAGAAATCATTTTTAAATTTATCTATGCTTTCTATCATGCGGCACTTAGCCTACACCACTTTACAGTATCATCTATTTAACCTTAAAATATCTTCTGCTAAAAGTAGTGGTTTTATAGTATGTTACATAAAAGTAAGCATATACTGTACTGTACTTTTAATCTAATATAAAAAGACATTAAAGTAGATTTGTCATATAAGTAAGTACTGTTTGTAATGAGGGAATTTCTGCTGCAGGAAATACACTAATCTTGCTCTTCTTTAACTAAAAATTTCTCAGAATAAAAAAGGCTATGGTATTGAAATCTATATATCTAAATGAAGAGACTGTGTTTGTCTGTCGGGCTATACAAATTGTCATGTGACCTCCTACAGCGCCAGGAATTCACACACGGAAAGTGGACGTACACGAGGGGAGACAGAGGTCATTTTCGTCACAAAAAACACCCCACTATTTACTTAATTACACATACACTGTACTTCACTTTTATGGTCTAGTCCATGCCTATGATACATATATGCCATCACTTTTGTTGTTATATTGTATTTTATTATGAAAGTACAATTTCATATGTATACAGTACTTATAAAGTCAACAAAGAAAACAAAACAAAACAGAATCAAACTAGAACCTTAAAGAAAATCCCCTGTTACAGTTTTATCATTAATCTGTACAGTATATGTTTACTGTTGTGTAGATTTCTCTGTTGTCACTGTTATTAATAATACAGAAATCAAACAGTAATTGAATCGTGATGGAGTCTGATACATTCATAAAACTACAGTATTCCACTTGTCACTAATTTCTTGTCTAAATATACAGTGATGTTAAACAAAAACAAAAGGTTTATCCTATGTACAGCCACAATCAGATATCCAACAACACTTTCCTTTCATCGTTGTAAATATCTTGGTAATAAAGAACATGTGTATGATTTTGCAGCACCTCATATTAATAATTGAGGGGGTTGAGTTGACATAAAGTGTTGTATGATATAATATTTAGATAAGATACTGATATATTTGCAAGATGGAAGGAAAATGTTGGTGGTTATTTGATTGTGCTGTATTTCTTGAGGTTGTATGATTTATATTAAGTATTACTCTATTCAAAATTGCACCTTATCCAATTCCAGAGATGTTTATAGTGAGTTCCCTCCCAGGCACAACTTAATATCACACACACACACACACCTTGGAATTTTTGGTGATATTCGCGTTGGTTTTAAATGTCAACGTTAAGATAGATATTTATTAAAGCCTTTGCCATGCTCTTTATTGCAGTATTAGTGTACAGTACTTAATTTGTATCTTATATAATCAAATCTAAGCATAGTTATTTGTTTGTTATTCATTATTAGTACAGTACATGAAAATTAACCATGAAGTTTGTTTCATTATTATTACAACATAAAGGTTAGCCATGAAGTTTGTTATTCATTATTATTACAACATGAAGTTTATTCTTCATTATTATTACAACATAAAGGTTAGCAATGAAGTTTATTATTCATTATTATTACAACATGAAGTTTATTATTCATTATTATTACAACATAAAGATTAGCCATGAAGTTTGTTATTCATTATTATTTGTTTGTGTTTGTTTACAACAGAGGAGGTGTACCAACAATACCAATACAATGCTAGTATGGCTCCACCCTCCACCATGGACAAACGTCACCCCGGCTTCAGGGAGGAACTTGGATACATTCCCCCACCCAACCGCAAGCTGCCCCCAGTACCCGGCTCCCAGTACAACACCTGTGACCGCATTAAGCGAGGTAGGACGCTTTGTTTGTGTGTATGTGTGTGTGTGTGCTATCGTTCAGGGTCTATCACATAATTATATATCGATATTCTTGGTATGCTCTGAGCTTTAGCCAATATGTTACATTTTTTTCGACCAGTAAATAAATTAAGGATTAATAATAAAATATAATAAACATGAACTTATTCCAATATCCAGTAGTGTATGATTGATAGAGTTTGTTTGACCTAAATATTATCTGGTAGTGTGATGTAAACTTCAAATGTCACATGAGCATTTGACAACCTTCGCCGCACCCTTCATCAATCAGAATGCCACCACACTTTTATTTAACTCCAGTCTATTTACCCTCACCTAACTTGATGATGATGATGATGATGATGATGCACTCTTTCCAGTCACCGTGTAAGTAGTAATTCATGGTTCACGAGGACGCTGTGAATTGTTCTCTTCCCTTTGACGTATACTTTTGTTGGCATTTTTTGAGCCCCTTCCCTCCCTCCCTCCTCTCTTGGCTTGGTAGTTGATGCGGTGGAACTTGTGTTTTTTTTCCCCGCCACAAAATATGGACGATTTTTTGCCCCTTTTTTTCCTCGTAGCCGAAACGTTTCCTCTCCAGTCCAGTACAGTATAATTATATATAGTGATTCCCAGTTTTAGTTTTTCTTGATGCCCCTAGCTCCTCTTAATATAATATACAGTACTATAATATATATGCAGTATATTATCTGTAGTTGTTGGGCCAAACTACAGTAGCCTACAGGTACAGGTACAGAAGAGATCTACAGTAGGTATGGTGTGAGTAAACAAACAAACAAACAAACAATCAATATACAGGCAAGTGGTCTAGTACCTACTATTCTATATACTTCTCTCAGAACTACAAAGGCTTTTTATATTTGCATGATTCATTTCAATTTTGCTTTATCAATTTTTTGGTATGGTTATTATTCACCTTTTGAATGAAATACTTTGATCAAAGACTGACTTTTATCAAGGTATTTTGTGATGATATTTTCCCGGCTGATACAGTACTCTCTATACGGTTATACTGTCCGGTATAAGTGTAGATTTGAATGTTATAATTTACATTCTTCAAATTTATATTATTATTATTACGTGTATTTATTATCCGGTACTGAATTTTGATACATGTAATTACAGTACCTGGTTTGTTTTTGTCATACATTTCCCTATTTTGCTAGTTTTGTACACACTATTTTTATTACAGTACATTTTTCACAGTGGTACATGAATTGTTGCAGATACTGTACAATGTTTGACAATTACTATTTTTATTATTTCTCAGGCAATTTTCATACTTTTAATTTTGTTTCAACTATATTTTATAATTATTGTAAACGGCTTGTTATTATGAGCTCTGGTCCTAGCTTACTCACTTACTCACTCACTCACTCACCTACTCACCTACTCACTTTTTCTACTTCCCTCTTTTCACATCACTCATTCACTTGATCACTCGTTCACACACTCACTTTTTCATATTCTTTCTCTTCACCTCAGTCAATCACTAACTCATTCATTCACTCATTCACTCACCCATTTACTCATTCACTCACCCACATTTTCATATATTTTCTCTTCACTTCATTTATTCACTTGCTATTCTTCTTTCACCACCATCATAATAATCTTTCTCCTGTTTTAGAATACATCATCATAAATGGGATAATGAGTTTGGGAAATGATTGGTTATGTGTATTTGACCATAGAGGTAGGAAGGTGATATACCGACACTAAGTTTGTCGTGTCAGTGAAAATATGAAGTTTTCTTTATTTAATACCAACCTACAGTAAAGTCTCACATCTCACCACTAATAGGGACCTAAATATCATGGCGAGATTTGAATACAACTTCTTATGGGGAAAAATACAATAATAAAAATTTGACTCTCCAATTAAGCACTATCAAACATTTCACATATGTACAAGATAATGCAAGATAATGGTTGTATACAAAACAGACCGACAAAAACACCTTGGTCGACACAACCGACAAACACACGTACAGACGGCTGGTGAACTAGTGTTACTATAGTGTACATGTGGGTCCTACAGGCTGTTTATATATGTTATGACTTAGGCCTATCTCTGTCAAGTGAGGTGAAGGGAAGGGAAGTAAGGTGAAGTGAGGTGAGGTGAGGTGAAGGGAGGTGAGGTGAGGTGAGGTGAGGTGAGGTGAGGTGAGGTGAAGGGAGGTAAGGTGAGGTGAAGGGAGGTGAGGTGAGGTAAGGTGAGGTGAAGGGAAGGGAGGTGAGGTGAAGGGAGGTGAGGTGACGTGACTGAGGTGTGGCTCCTTTGTGAAATGCTACAATGTCATGGTGTTAGATTGAAATACAAGAATATATAATGAATAAACAAACTTCCTACAACTTCTCATTTTAGTCTCAACTTTCACGGGAATGTAGATGGTAGAGCGATTGTCTCGGCTTGGCTCAGTAACACTCGGCTCAAGTCGGTTTGTGCGGTCGATTTAAACGGTCAAACGGTGGTGAGATTAGGGACTCAATGGCGAGAATTGAGATTTAGGAGATTTGGGGAGAGGTGGCGAGATGAAAGTTGGAGAGATGTGGGACTTTACTATATTATATTTATATGCTTTTATTGGTAAAACTTTCCATCTAAAATAAAAGTTGGTGTTCTTTCTACTGGCTTCCCACATTGGCTATAAAAACCCTGAATAGTTAATGCTTTGTAACGTTTTTCCAAAATTTTGCAAATCCAAATTTTTACATTTTAGTTGAATTTCAAGTGCTGTACTGCAGGAAAACACACAGTTATACAGTACAAGTTTTTTTGCATGCCATCTCACTGTCCCCAATTTCTAATGTTAATGCGAATATTATGCATGAGGGATGATTATATATTAGACAAACCATGAGAGGGAAGTTCACGACAACACAGCTAATAGTCCTATAAGGGGGGGAGTATAGGCCTAGTTTTGGTACATTGGAGTGCCTTGATTCCTCCAAAGTATGCCAGGAAATAGGACCAGATTAACACAAATAATGGTGTTCTGTTGCTTGGAATAGTTTGGAGGAATTATTATCTCCAAATATGACCAAACTATTCCCACACTTCCTTAAGATAAATGTGTTGTGTTTACCTGTTCTGTAATGGGCATGATTAACCTTCTCATCTGTTGACATGTTAGGCTGTTATATTACCGTTATTAAAATATTAGCATTGTTTATTATTATTATTATTATTGTTATTATGAAATTACTATAAGGGAAGGCACTGTATAGTATGTTCGTAATTTTCCCTTTAGTTACGAATTCAAGGGAAATGATTTACTTTAGTGAATGTAAAACAGTGTGTCAAAGATTTAAAAAAAAACAATGAAAACACTAAAAATTTAGGGTATTTTATGTTGTTTATAAATTTTTTTTTCCATATCTTCACTTTTTCATGTAGGGTATTTTCTGTGTTTATATATTTTTGTTTGATATGTTCACCTTTTCATGTCTCATCCTTACCTCAGTGTTGTATAATGTGTTCAGTTTATATTTCCTGGTCGTACATCTTGCATCACTGCTCAAACTTTCGGTCCGTATGCAAGAACATGGGTGGTGTTGATGAGGTCATGGTACCGATACGATGGCTCTGTAGTATTGTCTAGGGGGCCATCGTACTTGTACAGTTGGGGAATAATGTATCTGAACACTGTTGGCAGCTTCTGACAACATACCCAAAAGTAAACACATCAATGAGAGAAATTATTTATGAATTGAAGGATAACTTTGATTTCACTGTCTGTGGTTGGTCAACGTCACCCAATATCAGTTATTTTTATGTAGTAATGAATGAATTTTGTCTATTACTAACATTTCTATCACTGACATTGTTACCAGAAGCCGTCAACAGAGTCCAGATACTTTGTTCCTCAACTGTACCACACCACAGTCAACACCAAAGATGTTCTTGTATATCGTTCTTCATGTCACATACTTTACCACACCACAGTCAACACCAAAGATGTTCTTGTATATCGTTCTTCATGTCACATACTTTACCACAACACAGTCAACACCAAAGATGTTCTTATATATCGTTCTTCATGTCACATACTTTACCTTCCTGTCCATTCTATGTCACCTTTTACCATTTGTCTGTGTCATGTAAGTTTTCCTCTGTTTTCATTTATCTCCTTTGCTTGTCTTCTTCTCTTTGTTTTCTGCTAATCTGCATTCTAAAATTATAATGTCATATATTTATTTATTTTACCTATACAGTATTTGTGCAGTTATATCATTACTATTTTTATACTTTTTTTTACCTATATTTGTGCAGTTATATCATTACTATTTTTATTTTTATTTTTACCTATATTTGTGCAGTTATATCATTACTATTTTAATACTTTTTTTTACCTATATTTGTGCAGTTATATCATTACTATTTTTATTTTTATTTTTACCTATATTTGTGCATTTATATCATTACTGTTTTTATACTTTTTTTTACCTATATTTATGCAGTTATATCATTACTATTTTTATTTTTATTTTTACCTATATTTATGCAGTTATATCGTTACTATTTTTATATTTTTTTTACCTATATTTGTGCAGTTATATCGTTACTGTTGTTTCGTACGTTGATGTTATTCTTTGTGCATCTCTTCTCTACTCAGCTTTTTGTGTGTCAATTACTGTATATATAGAGTTTTTTCTTTGTAACGTTATCTTGGAAATCAAACCTATTGCAGGAGAATATAATTATAATTTATAGTACAGTAGTTTCATATACATTATCTCATTTTTAGTAGCAAATAATAGAAAGGTATCACAAGAAATTGTTTGGATTTAATTGATGGAAAAGGATGATTAAATTGACAAAACGTTCACTACTAAAGTTGTCTTGTTATAGAAGGGATAATTTTTAGAAGACTGGTTGAAGTCTTATGTGCTATACAGTGCCATTTAAGGAGTGATTCTATTGTTGGTGAATTAAAAGGTCTGTGAATCCTCCAAACTATACCAGGAAACAAATCGCCTCGTTGTTACTGATAAGGGATTTGTTTCTTGGCATAATTTGGAGGAATCAGTAGCACTCATATTCACCAACTCGAGAATCTCCCCTTAAGGACCCTGTGATGTGATGTAGTCAGAAAATTGGAGTTATACGAGTCCTTCAAATATTGCCACGAAACACACACGCCTACTGTATATGGAAGGAGCTTGTTTCGTGGCATGGTCAGGAGGAATCAGAAGCCTCCAGTTATCATACACAATCACAAGGTCCTTAATTAATGTTATACAAAATTACATGAAATCTTTATGATACAAAATTTACTGTATTGATACCTTTATCTTACCTTCCTTCTATGTAACTTGGATATATTTGTTGTTTTATGAAAGTAATTAAATTTTATAAAAGAATAAAGAAAAAAAAATAGTGTAGTGGAGACATTCAAACTTATCAAATGAAGATATTTATTTATCTTAACATTAATTAATTAAAGAAGAAATTTATCCTACATTAGCTTAAATACAGTAAATCGTTCAATGTTATAATGGAGTGATATTTTTATTCCTATCGTCCTGAGAACATTATTGACTTGATAGCCTTGGGATTTATTTAGTCTTGTGTTTCTTTTCCTTTCTCTGTGAAGCTGGGACCAGATTTTTTATTTTTAATGTTTTTGTTTACACTTGCATAGTCACAGCTTTCACTATCATCAAGCTTTGCACTGCAGACCTCAAGTAAACAATGAATTAAGTTATTGTTGTAGAGCTTATAAATATAATCACAGTCACTTGTTTATATAAAGTAAACAATGAATTAAGTTATTGTTGTAGAGCTTATAAATATAATCACATCACTTGTTTATATACAGTACAATCCAAAATGCAAGCTTGTGGTATAGTGTTACTGAAGACAGACTGAGAAACCGCTTGGTGTTGTTGTAGTTTTTGTTGCGCTTCTTGTGTGTTGAGTGGGCGGCTGTTGATTGTCTCTCTAGGTGGGGGGTCGGGTCGCAACACACATGCCACCTGGGACCCAAGACGACCCATGTACGAGGAACTCTCCCTCCATCCTCCCCCCGGCCGTCGTATTCCCCCCGGAGGCCCCCCGCCACCCATCCAGGCCTCACAGGACACCTTGCGTTCAGGTGAGGTTGAATTAACACACCATGACACCAGAACGGAACAGGACGCATCAACCAACAACACTTGATTCACTCATTGATTGGGTCACGGAAAATGTTAACTTATACAAAGAATGCTGTTGGTTTTTATACAGTAATGCTGTTTATAATGTAACTACTGGTACTATTTTATTATGAGTTCTCTACAGTAAAGTAAAAACAATCATTATTTATAAATTATATAAATGAGGTGCTTTGGAATTTTTTATAAAGAAAAGAATAGCTGTGTCTTCTTTACAGTTAATATTATGCTGCACAGCTGTTTGTCTAGAGTCTCTAGACGAACAAACTTCATAAATTCTGTAAGATATTAGTACATATATATAATGCTGTGAGAGTGTATAGAAGTAGTGTAAATAGTATGTGAGTATTCATTATGGTGACAAATACTGTACTAAACCGTAATTTCTAAGTCATGTACAGTAATCAGAGGAAACTTTTCAATGAAGTAGAATTCTTAGTTGAAATATGAACTGAAACATTCATTACAACCACAGCAAAAATATGATCATACTTGCCACATACTGTACCTTATGAAAAACATTTGTGTGTCATATACTGTAGATTATACATAACATTAATGTCGTCCGTTCTGGGTCAGTTTACAACAAGATTCACATGAGACCATTTTCCTCCATCCTCTGGTCAAAGAAAAGTTTCGTTCTTCCTACAACTTGTTCCTTTGAGAGCAGAGAATGTCAACAAATCAGACCGGAGTAATTTTGTCCCAAGGTTGTAGGATGGAGGATGAGGGACCTGGGGTGTACTATTGGCCATAAGAATTTGTACACACACTGTTGTTATCAGGGATTTATAATACAGTAAACTCTCACATCTCAAAACTAATAGGGACCTAAATATCATGGCGAGATTTGAATACAACTCCTTATGGGGAAAAATACAATCAAAACTTTGACTCGCTAATTAAGCACTATCAAACATGTCGCATACAAATTTAGTCATTATATTTGCAAGATAATGGATGTACGAAACCGACCGACAAACACACGTACAGGCGGCTGGTGAACTAATGATACTATAGTGTACATGTGGGTCCTACAGACTGCTTATATATGTTATGACTTAGGCCTATCTCTGTCAAGTGAGGTGAAGTGAAGGGAGGAGAGGTGAGGTAAAATAAGGTAACATGATTGGAGGTACAGTAAAGGGAGGTGAGGTGAGGTAAAATAAAGTAACATGATTGGAGATACAGTAAAGTGAGGTGAAGGGAGGTGAGGTGAGGTAAAATAAAGTAAAATGATTGGAGGTACAGTAAAGTGAGGTGAAGGGAGGTGAGGTGAGGTAAAATAAAGTAAAATGATTGGAGGTACAGTAAAGTGAGGTGAAGGGAGGTGAGGTGAGGTAAAATAAAGTAAAATGATTGGAGGTACAGTAAAGTGAGGTGAAGGGAGGTGAGGTGAGGTAAAATAAAGTAAAATGATTGGAGGTACAGTAAAGTGAGGTGAAGGGAGGTGAGGTGAGGTAAAGTAAAGTAACATGATTGGAGGTACAATAAAGTGAAGTGAAGGGAGGAGAGGTGAGGTAAAATAAGGTAACATGATTGGAGGTACAGTAAAGTGAGGTGAAGGGAGGTGAGGTGAGGTAAAATAAAGTAAAATGATTGGAGGTACAGTAAAGTGAGGTGAAGGGAGGAGAGGTGAGGTAAAATAAAGTAAAATGATTGGAGGTACAGTAAAGTGAGGTGAAGGGAGGAGAGGTGATGTAAAATAAAGTAAAATGATTGGAGGTACAGTAAAGTGAGGTGAAGGGAGGTGAGGTGAGGTAAAATAAAGTAACATGATTGGAGGTACAGTAAAGTGAGGTGAAGGGAGGAGAGGTGAGGTAAAATAAAGTAACATGATTGGAGGTACAGTAAAGTGAGGTGAAGGGAGGAGAGGTGAGGTAAAATAAAGTAAAATGATTGGAGGTACAGTAAAGTGAGGTGAAGGGAGGTGAGGTGAGGTAAAATAAAGTAAAATGATTGGAGGTACAGTAAAGTGAGGTGAAGGGAGGAGAGGTGAGGTAAAATAAGGTAACATGATTGGAGGTACAGTAAAGTGAGGTGAAGGGAGGTGAGGTGATGTGACTGAGGAGTGTCATGGTGGTGGATTGAAATGCAAGAACGTGGGAACGATTTGGGAGATTTGGGGAGAGGTGGCGAGATGCAAAATGGTGAGATGAAAGTTGGTGAGATGTGGGACTTTACTGTGTAATAGTATAGAAAATGTAAGACTACCATACGTAACTTCAATACAACATTATTATTACTAAGTTTGTTGTTTTGTAATGTAAAAATACGTAACTCCAATACAACATTATTATTACTAGGTTTGTTGTTTTTTAATGTAAGACTACCGTACATAACTGCATTATTATTATTATTATTAGGTTCGTTGCTTTGCCAATCACAGAGTCACTTAGTAGACCATCCATTGCAGTACAGTAGTTCCAGAATAATGACCTATTTGTCCATAATTATAACCTGTGTAAGAATTTCTGTGGCCAACTGTACATGTGATAGATAACCCTTTAAAAACATAGAGAGAGAGAGAGAGAAAAGACTTAGTATAGAATGTAGTGTAGTTTCTTGCACCCATAGCATGTTTAATAATTCACTCTTCCCCTTAGCATGGCATGTATGTATGTATGTACAGTATAGTTCTTTCTACTCCTCATATAAATCCATTGGTAAGTAAGTGTTGGTTGGCTTTGTAATATTAGGATGGTGTTTTGGTTTTTAGTCTTTAAGGGGAGGGTATAGTTTGGACATTTTTGGAGATAATGATTCCTCCAAACTTTAACCAGCAACAGGATACCATTATATTTTTTGGAGATAATGATTCCTCCAAACTCTAACCAGCAACAGGATACCATTATATTTCTTCATCTGGTCCTGTTTCCTGACATACTTTGGAGGAATCAAGTCGCTCCGATGTACCAAAAGTGTATTACCCCCTTAATTAAACAGTGAAGTAGGTACCTGTATAATAACTAATCATTAGAAAGTTGTCATATAATTAAAACAAATGTATATATTGTATGCTTAAGGAACCCTGTGATGTATGTAGTCAGAAAATTGGAGATATACGAGTCCTTCAAATATTGCCACGAAACACACACACCTACAGTATATAGAAGGAGTTTGTTTGTTTTGTGGTATAGCCAGGAGTAATCAGAAGCCTCCAATTCTTATACACAATCACAGGGTCTTTAATTAACAAGTAATAGAGTAACTACAGTATATTTGTTATAATTTAGCAGCTTGGTTGTATTGTGTACAACTAATGTGTTCCATTAAGGGGCTGTGGGAATAGGGGACAGGCTTGGGGGTTTTTTGGGGGGTGCAGGAGTAGGGGGACAGGCTGGGTGGGGTTAGGGGGGTGCGGGAATAGGGGGACAGGTTTTTTAACCACCCAAAGTCTGTCCCCCTATTCCTGCACCCCCCCCCAGTCCCCCCAAGCCTGTCCCCTACTCCCACACCCCCTTAAGAAAAAAAAATCACTTTTCAATAGTAAAATCATAATGAACACAAAGTTAAATTTTTAGTGTTTATAATAATTGCAACTTGTATATACGTACTGTTTGGCTTATCTTTAGAGTAGAAATATAAATATCTCCTTTATTATTAACATGATCAGGATTCATAGGTAAATATTTAACCATTAAAGGACCCTGTGATTGTGTGTGAGAATTGGAGGCTTCTGATTCCTCCTGTCTATGTCATGAAACAAACAAGCTCCTTCCCTATACGTAGGCGTGTGTGTTTCATGGCAATATTTGAGGACCTCGCTAATCTCCAATTTTCTCACTACAACACCGGGGTCTCTTAATTAATAGTATTTGTATATTGTTACCCTGCAGTAAATCATTTCACAGTTGTAGAATTTTAAACAACAATAAATTAATCAATACTTGTATATATTTTTAAGGGAATGTCTGAACATATATTTAACAATTTAGCTTTGACAAATCTGTGTTTATTTTCTAACTACTAAAAAAGGAAAAAAAATTAAATCCTAAAAATAATTCTATTGACTAGACTAAGATTAACTAACAATAGCTCATTGGTGCTAAAGTGACATACCAATTACATTTTTTAGCAAATTATAGTAATACATTTTTAGCAAATTATAGTAATACATTTTTAGCAAATTATGGTGATACATATATTTTAATAATTTATAAGATGAAACATATATTTTAGCAAGTTCTACTAACTGACTTGTAGATTTCAGCACATTATAAGATATTAAGGATAAAAATAAATGTATTGAATTATCAGAGCATCATAATCTTCAAATTGTTGAGATAATAATGGTTTAGTTTGTGTGTTTATATGTTAGCAACTATTCATAGATTCAAAAGTGTACAGTACGGTATAAAATTATGTCCATATACATAATTATTTTGAGAATATGATTGTTTGTGTACAGCTTTGTTTTGTTTTATTCAGCGCATTGTGTATTCCTAAGGTTTTATGTATATACTGTACTGTACTCTATACTTAATACTGTACTGTACTCTATACTTAATACTGTAAGTGATTTGCTCTGGGTTATATGAGATAAATATGCAGTCGTAATCTACCAGCTGGTGAATATCTCCCCTCTCCTCTAGGTGATAATGACCAGTTTTATTCCATTCGATGATTCAGTAACCATTACATTCTATAGTTAAGAGTTTATCCCTTTAAATATACTTATGTTTATCACCTTAAATATCCAGCCTTTCCAATTTTCAGTCAAGATTGTTTCCCCTTAAATATAAACCTATTCCAATATACCATGGAGAGTTTATACCCTTATATATTTAACTCAAGAATATGTTCACTTCCAATAGAGTGTTATAACCGTGTGTGAATTATCCCTCTGTTTACTGTAGGTGGTGATGATGAGATCTGTCCCTATGCCACCTTCCACCTCCTTGGTTTCCGTGAAGAGATGGACCCACAACAAGCCGGCAACAACTTCCAGACCTTCCCTTACCAGAACGGCCACGGATCACAGCAGCAGAACTTTGTCAACTCACCCGCCTCCAGAAGCATGGTGGGTGGGATGGGTGGGGTGGGGACGGGGCGCAGGCAGACAGACAGACAGACAGGCAGGCAGGCAGGCAGTTCTGTGTCTCGGATCTCGGTTAACATCAAAAGAGTTCAGGCAGTGTTGTGTCTGATCTTGGTTAACCTCAGAGCTGTTCTGCAATGGGACTTCATGGTTGTTGGGTTGAGGTGCCGTTTTTAGGGTCGGATTATTAAACAAAGATAAGGCTGTTTGTCACTCGGTTTCTATTATTTTATACATAATAGCAATTTAGCGACAAAGAGCCTAGCCTTCTTCTTGTTTAATAATACCTCTCTTAGCCTCTCTTGTTGTTCATCTGTTGGTATTTAACTTACGGTTTGGATGTCTTCAAATGTCGAGATTGCGTTCAAAGTCTCTCCGTTCACAAACTTATCTTCAAATTTTGTGGTTGTGTTCAGTGTCCACCATTCATAAAATTGTCTTAAAAAATAGAGGTTGTATACAGAGTGTTCCCAAAGACAAACTTGTTCATAAACATAGAGGTTGCATTCAGGATTATTCCATACACAAACTTGTCATCATGCAAACATTTCAGTCTTTTGTTTATTATTATATCCGTACACAAACCCGTCTTGAAATGATTATTGAGTTTGAATGCGGCATCTTGCAACAGGAGAGGCTAATTTCCATGTCGTGTGATCATTGCATTCTTAGTTCCCATTAACCATGAATGAACCTGAGGTATTGCATGGTGCTATTGGTATAGTGCAGTGTATTGTTTTTTTATTATTATCCTCATTTGTTTATTGCATATTAACAACCGTATATTATACTGTACTGCAAATTACAAATATGATAAAGCTTGATAGAACTCTTATTAACGTGGATATTTATTGATGAATTGATTGGATTATAATGATATCACTGCACTGTAAACAATATTTACTGACTGACGGTAACTAGGAATACTTGGCTCTGCAGCTAAGGGCTTACACCAACTCACCCTCACCTCGTACATTTATTTATTTATTTATTCTTATTTATATTTTTAGTATTTAAGTTCTTATTAAAACTTGATATTTGAGTGAAAAACAAACTACTGTAAACTGTATTTTATCCTTTTTTTCTATCAAATTTTTTCCCAATTCAATATTATTAGTGAGATCCAGAAGTGTAATCATGAACCAAAATAATTAATGGCAAACAGAAATGTAACTGGAATTTGTTTCACTGAGCTTATAATTTTATATTAAATTATCTCTTGACAAACGCCTCACAATGTAAGAAATATTCGTTCCTATTGTAAAAGACTGTGTTATTAATTTATTTATCAGTAACTCTTTATAATTATTTAATAACGTATGATTTGCATTTGGCACGAATGATTTAATTGCCCATGTACACGAGTTTGTTCATTGTGTACAACATAATATTGTACATTATTTATTATGTCCCCTATTCCATTCCATGTGCCAATCCCCCCCCCCCCCCTCCATCTACCCCATTTATTTATCTGTTTACTTTTGACCATCCTTGTACCAAATGCTCTTTATGGCCCGGTACTGTATTAGTCTTAGTATTATTGTATTGAATTAACCTACTGTACACTGGATATATTATTATAAACCTTCAGTATTATATCACATTTCACAAAAAAAACAGAATACAGTACAGTAACGTTTGACAAAAATTAAGATTGTATCCCTCCCAAAAAATTTCCACCACAATTTCATACAATCAAGAAATGTTTTCCAATACTAATTATCAGCTTTATCATAGAAACGATGTGTTGATGAATTGTATTTCCACATTGAGGTTTTCCCCAAGTCTTTTTGCATGTGGCCCTTAACTGCTTGGCTAACTATATCCCTTTTAGATACTAATTCCTGATATCGAGGGTTTGTATAAAAGGAATGAACAAAAAATGTCTCCCTAAATCTCTTATAAGTATTTATGAAGTGAGAAATATTTTTAAGATAATTTTAAGATGACTTTTACTACTTTTACTAGTTTTGACAATTAGAATTTAGAACTGTATATATAATTATTTAGTTCCCATCTCCACAGACACACAAATTAAATAAAAGTTTGTTGTAATGCCCTTGGTAAATTTATCATCACAAACTTTCCATTCCTACACCACAGTGACCATTTTTTCTTGTTCAATTTTGGAAATACATGTCCCTCTTGGCCCTAGATACAATAACACTTCCTATGTAGTCATCGCTCCTCCATTAACCTTCATTGTCCAAAGCTCCTTTAAGGGACATTGTGTTGTAGTCAGAAAATTGGAGATAAACGAGTGCTTCATATATTGCCACGAAACACCATCTTTATGGAAAGAGCTTGTTTCGTGGCATGGTCAGGAGGAATCAGAAGCCTCCAATTATGATACACGAGCACAGGGTCCTTTAGGGGATAATTCTCTTTTGGTACGTTGGAGTGTCTTGATTCCTCCAAAGTATGCCAGGAAACAGGACCATATGAACAAAAATAATGGTGTTCTGTTGCTTGAAATAGTTTGGAGGATTCAATTGCTCCAGATCTGCCAATACTGAACTTCCCCCTTAAGGACCCTGTGATTGTGTATGAGAATTGGAGGCTTCTGATTCCTTCTGACTACAGCCATGAAACAAGCTCCTTCACTATAGGTGTGTGTGTTTTATGGTAATATTTGAAGGATTTGGTAACTTCATATATTCTAACTGCATCATGGGGTCACTAGTCTTAATGTAAACAAGAAGATTTTTTGTTTAGTTTTGTTGTTTATGGGGATAATATAATCAGGGTTGAAAATACATAATGGCAGGCGTTTGAATCCTCCAAACTGTGCCGAAAAACAGACCACCCCAGTATGCAGAATAGGGATTTGTTTTTTTTAGCATTGTTTGGAGGAGTCAGTAGCTCTCCAAAATGACCACAAGAATAATACCAGAAGTAAAGTTAATTATATTAATTGATTTCCGTAGTACAGTTGCCAAAAATGGTATTGCGACAACTACAGTATTGATACAACATTAAATATATTAATGTCGATAGTTGTTTGTAGGGATTATAAGTATGTATTACAGAAGGATATGTATATTTCCTTCTGTTATACATGCTTATAAGTATGTATTATAGAAGGATATGTATATTTCCTTCTGTATATACATGCTTATATGTATGTATTACAGAAGGATATGTATATTTCCTTCTGTAATACATGCTTATAAGTATGTATTATAGAAGGATATGTATATTTCCTTCTGTATATACATGCTTATAAGTATGTATTATAGAAGGATATGTATATTTCCTTCTGTTATACATGCTTATAGTCCATATACAAATAGTTGTGGATATTACTATGATTAAAGTTTCATGAAGATTTGTCGCAATACCATTTTTGTCAACTGTACAAAAGGCTGTATAACCTACCTGTCATAAATAAGATTAGATAAAGGAGCTTTGACTGTGTTTGTGATTTACCAATTGCTTTATGTTAGTGGTGAGGTGCATGCTTGTATTCCTGGTGATCTGAAGGGGAGATTCTTTGGTTGGTGAATTAAAAGGTCTGATTCCTCTAGGCTAGGCCACCAAACACATTTCCTAGCTAGTTATTAGTAGCATTGAGAGGGTACGTGTTTGTTTTGTGGCCGAGTTAGGAGGAATGAGTAGCTTTCCAATTCATCCACCAGAGTATCTCACCTTTAGTTAACAAGTGCGTGTGATCCTCCTCGTGCTTGGTGTATAAATTAATTAACCCTCGGCACCGTTCGCTTCTCCAGCCACGTCACGGGTCTGGCAACTACTACAGCTGCGTTACTGGCGACTATAACTGTGGCCATACCCCCAATGAAGGTCACCAGGTTGGTTATGACGACATACATGAGGCTGGTGGCAACATGTCGCTCGCATCACTTTGTTCTGTATATATTATTATTATTATTATTATTATTATTATTATTATTATTATAGTGCCACATAAACATATCATCTTCCACCCACAGCCTACAGCCTGGATTGTTATTTATAAGCAGTTCATGGCGAGGGCAACAGGGTCATATTACTATTGTTATTGTTATTGTTATTGTTATTATTCTCTGTGTATGCTCTTAGTACCTCTTGTGTGTTACAGGCTTCTGGCCAAAGTCAACAGGAGTGCTGGCTGATTTATAAGCCTAACACAACAGTTGATGTAACATGTATCTCTCTCTCTCTCTGTATCTCTGTTTATCTCTCTGTCTGTTTCTCCTTCTCTTCTCTCTCTCTCTGCCTCTCTGTCTGTTTCTCCTTCTCTTCTCTCTCTCTGCCTCTCTGTCTGTTTCTCCTTCTCTTCTCTCTCTCTGCCTCTCTGTCTGTTTCTCCTTCTCTTCTCTCTCTCTGCCTCTCTGTATCTCTGTTTATCTCTGTCTGTTTCTCCTTCTCTTCTCTCTCTCTCTCTCTCTCTCTCTCTCTCTCTCTCTCTGTATATCTCTCTGTCTGTTTCTCCTTCTCTCCTCTCTCTTCTCTCTCTCTCTCTTTGCTTCATTATCTTCCCTTACTTAATAGAATATCTTGCTGAGCCTTTTATCATTGTGCTTGTAAACTCCCTGTGATTATGTACGAGATTTGGAGACTTCTGATTCCTACCGACTATTCCACGAAACCAGCTCCTTTCATAATTATAAGTGTGTGTGTTTTGTGGCAATATTTGAAGGACTCATTTGTCTCCAATTTTCTGACAACATTACACACAGGGTCCCTTAATATTCTTGTTGTTTGTCTTCCCTTTCTGTTGTTTTCTCTCACTTCAGTTTCACCATCTCTTAATTAACACTTAAGGAGATATTATATATACAGTAGTGCTGGTAATAAATCTGTAGCAACCGACTCCTCCAAACTATTCCAGGCAACAACAGGCCAACATTATCTTTATTACTCTAGTCCTGTTTCCTGGGATTCTTTTTTGGAGGAATCAAGTTGCTCCAATGTACCAAATGTATACTATACTATTCCCTTAAGGTGCATTAAGGACCCTGTGATTGTGTATGAGAACTGGAGGCTTCTGATTCCTCCTGACTATGCCACGAAACAAGCTCCTTCCATATAGGTGTGTGTGTGTGAGTGTGTTTGTTTCGTGGCCATGTTTGAAGGACTCGTTTACCTCCAATTTTCTGACTACATCACATCGTCCCTTAAACGTTATCTAAATCTAAGTCGTCCTTCTCTTGTTGAACTTAAATAAAAACCTCATACATTTATACATAACACAATATATATACAGTACAGTATATGTATTAATTTTAAACCCAACAGTGAACTCATACATTCCTGTTTTACAAAATTACTGTTGATCTGATTAAATTAATTACTGTAAATAAAATAAAATACAGTATATATATGTTTTATTTATTTTTTCTTGTTTAAGAGATGATGAAAATATACTGTAGCTTTGAAAACCTGTAGATGTTCACAAAATATTATTAAATGTTGGAGTATTAGAATTTATTGATATAGTTGACTCAGATCATAGTAATAATAAAAACACGTGTAAATAAGAAATGTAGATGTTGAAACTCTAGTTGAACACATGTTGATTGTATTGTATTTTTCTGTTTCTTTATTATTATTTGGTTGTTACATTTGAGGGCTACTGATTCCTCCAAACTATGCCAGGAAACAAATCATCTCAGTGTTACTAATACAATAGAGGATCTGTTTTGTGTTATAGTTTGGAGGAATCGGAGACCTCCCAATTCACCAAAAAGAGAATTTCCACTTAAGGGACCCAGTATTGTAGTCAGAAAATTGGAGGTAAACGAGTCCTTCAAATATTGCCAAGAAACACGACCCATAGAGAAGGAGCTTGTTTCGTGGTATAGTCAGAAGGAATCAGAAGCCTCCAATTTTCATACATAATCACAGGGTCCTTAAGATGGTATATGAGTTTTTGTGGATGTATGAAGCAAGCTGTATAATTCCCGTCAATAATCGTATGCAGTGTTAACGTATTACTGAATGTATGTATGACCTGCTCAGATGTATAATGAAGGGAAAATAATGATGTTAATTAATGCAAGTGAACTCCTCCTCCTCCTCCTCATACATGTCAATTAATATAAGTGAACTCCTCCTCCTCCTCCTCATACATGTTAATTAATATAAGTGAATTGCTCCTCCTTCTCATACATGTGAATTAATACAAGTGAATTAATTTTCCTCCCATTTCAAGTGGTTTTTAGTTACAAATATTATACAGGATGCGTTACACAGTTGGTGATGTTGATAAAAGGTTTAATATAATTATTTTGTGTGCACTTCTCCAACTCTCACTTGTTTTATGAAGACTAATAATAATAATGGATTCTCTACAAATATTTCCTTCCTCATATTGTAATTATATTCTTGCTTATTTGTGTTGTTGTCATTTGTTTGTTCCCGTGCTAACCTAACCTAACCTAACCTAATCAGCCATTGTGTCGTCCGCTAATGCTCGTTGTCTCTTGCTTACAGCCTCGTCATGGTTCAGGCAACTACTACTCCTGTGTGGCTGGAGAATATGGCTCCGGTGGTGTAAGTTGGTCGTTGTTGTTGTTGTTGTTGTCTTAATTAGATTTGTATATACAGTAGTGTAAATAGTGTGTGTGTGTCGTGTGCAGGAGAAACGAAAAATAATACATGTGTGGTGCAAAATATAACTAATATATAACCAAAAAAGTAGCCCAAAATAATTAAACCTTGTCCAAATGGATATAGCATTCAAATTGGCACAAAAATTTTAACAGATATGGTAGTCATTATAGAAAAGAAAGTAGTGTAGTGTGATTTTTTTTCCCAGTGAAATAATAGATAGACAGAGAGTTCCAAAATCGTGTCCATTCTACCCCCGAAGCCTGTCCCCTATTCCTGCACACTCTAAACCCCCTCCAAGCCTGTCCCCTCTATTCCCACACACCCCAAGCCTATCCCTCTACTCCAACACACCCCAAACCCCCTAAAGCCCCCCCAAGCCTAACCCTTACACCCACACACATCGCCCAAAACCCCCCAAGCCTATCCCCTCTATTCCCCCCCCAAGCCTGTCCCCTCTATTCCCACCCCCCCTTAATTAAGACATATAGTATTATATAGTAATGTTTGTGCTATATTCCACAGCCTCCCAGCTCCACTTATTACTCCACTGTTCCTGGCGACATGACTTCCTCCCGCATGAGCAACTCCACCTTCTCCCCGACCTATGACGACCCAGCCCGCTCCGATGAGGAAAGTGATCAGTACGGAGGCTCCACCTACTCCGGCGGTGGACCCTATGCCCGCGCCATCGACTCAGTCTCTCAGAGCGGCACCGCCAAACGTCTCAGTAAGTACCGGAGAGAGAGAAAGAGAGAGACAGTGAAAGAGAGATAGATAGAGAGAGAGAGTTGTACTGTAGATGTGAATGGGACGGATATATTCCATTTTGTTTTATTTTTGTAATTTGTTGACAATGTTATTTTCCATTTATTTTATTTTTTATTTTGATCTGGTGAATAAGTACCGACTCACTCATTTGATTTATTTATTGACTCGGTAACAGTAAATGTAATGCAGTCGGTGACAAATTGTACCAAAATTTTAAAGCAACTTAGTACAGTACTGATGGGCAACTTTTATGTACTACAATGTACACAATAAGTATTCTTAAGGTCATATTACTTTGAAGGGAATCAATATATTTTCACCTCGATAAAAAACAAAACAAAAAACACACATTTTAGTAGTAAATGTGGAAGTTATTATTTATATTGATTTGAGTAGCTGGATGATGATGCATATGTACAGTAAATAGATCAATGTTATGAATGAGAGAATGATATATTTATGTCTATTAAAATAATATTGGTATAGTATTGTAGTTGGATATAATTTTTACCCCCTAATTAGTTTGACCCAGAAAAATATGTAGTTTATTTGATATCGTTTGTTACCCTTGCTTTTCTTTGTGAATCGAATTATTGTATGAATGTTGTTTATCTATTATTATTATTATTTTTATTTTATTTCTTTTTTTAAGGCTGTCGTTGCTTGTCTATATGTGTTTTTTTTTTTTATATTAGATGATAAAATACAGGATATGCTTCATACATTATTTTTTAAAGTCAAGAGATGCCATGTTATCTAGTTAATATTTAATTTTATCTCCTGTTTGCATGTGAAAGTTGATCATCTTAGAATTTTGTATACCACAGCTCTTCATTCATTATTTAAATATCCAGTATGCACACTATTGAATTCTATATACCATAAACTTAATACTGTAGTAGTGTAGATTATGAGTAAAAGTAGTTTGTGTATGCAGTGATTAGAAACTTTATAGGTATGATCCCTAAAAATGAGGAGAGTAAGGGCGCGGTATACACTCTGCTCTTTTTTTATTACAGGTTAGGTTCCTGAAGGGGTCGCATAAAGTGAATTTCGCATAAAGTAGATTGTACATTTCCATAAGAAATAATGGTACTTTAACTTGAAAATGGAGCCTCCTTGTTCATGTTATTTTAAGAGTTCCTGTAAATTGCATTGATTTGTTTTTTTTTCATGATACACACTATTTCAAATTCGCATAAAAAGAGAGGAGAGTGTACTTAAACTACTTCTTCAAGGAACAGATTTCTTCGTCACTCAGTTCCTAATATTTTGCAATGCGAATGTAGCAACGAAACGCCTATTTGTCTAAGAAGTAGTTTAATGATATATACAAGCCTAAAATGTTTCCGTTCATGATCCTACATCATAGAAGGTGAAGTGAGCATTGTCACATTTTTAAAATTAAGGGTCGAATTAGGTTTTGGAGACACAGACGCAAGACACGTATACAGTACAGTAATAAACTTAATTGTTCCTCTCGTTATATCGGTTATTATACAGTATTACACTTTGTTTCTCTCGTTATATCGGTTTATCATATTTACATTTTGTTTCTCTCGTTATATCGGTTTATCATATTTACACTTTGTTTCTCTCGTTGTATCGGTTTATAACATTACACTTTTTTCCTCTCGTTGTATCGGTCATTATATTACACTATTTTCCTTTTTATTTATATCGGTTTATCATATCACACTTTGTTCCTCTCGTTGTATCGTTTTTGTTTTTTATCATCATTGCATCATCCCCGACTTTTGATGAATGTGGTCCAGAGATTTTGAGATAGAATAACACCCAGCATTGTACCCAGATGGTGGTCCGTACCCTGTTGGTGCCGCAGCCCCGGTTCCTATGTGGGGTAAACAGTTCTGTAAGTCGCATCCATTTGTCATATTAACCCCCTGTGTGTGTGTGTGTATGTGTGTTTGAGAGAGAGAGAGAGGGAGAGACTGTGTGTGTGTGTGTGTGTGTGTGTGTGATAGAGAGAGGGAGAGAGAGAGAGGGAGAGACTGTGTGTGTCTGTGTCTGTCCATCTGTGTGTGTGTGTGTGAGAGAGAGAGAGGGAGAGACTGTGTGTGTGTGTGTGTGAGAGAGAGAGAGAGAGAGGGAGAGACTGTGTGTGTGTGTGAGAGAGAGGGAGAGACTGTGTGTGTGTGTGTGTCTGTGTTTGTCTGTGTCCGTCCATCTGTGTCCGTCCATCTGTGTGTGTGTGTGTGTGTGAGAAAGAGAGAGGGAGAGACTGTGTGTGTGTGTGTCTGTGTCCGTCCATCTGTGTGTGTGTGTGTGTGTTTTATTGGCGTCTGCTTCGTCATGTGTATAAATTTTGAAGGAGGTGGTTTGTTTTGGGCATTTTGGAGTCTATACATAATCCTCTGAATAATGCGGCAACAAAACGGATCCTCCTGCTCGTATGCTGAGGTAGTAGTTGTGTTTTTTTTTTTTTTTTTTTTTTTTTTTTTTTTTTTTTTTTTTTTTTTTTTACCGACATATTTTGGAGGAGTTTGTAGACTTTCAATTTGCCCCAAACAAACGCTTGCCATAAATTGCTTGTTGCACCGTGGCACGAATTTAATTGGTTATTGGTTTTTGTGTGTGTGTGTGTGTGTGTGTGCGTGCGTGTGTGATACTAAAACAGGGGAGAATTCTGCTCTTCCTTAAGGGGATAGTACAGTGTAGCAAATGATTCCTCCAAACTACTCCAAGCAACAGATCCACCATTATTTCTGCTAATCTGGTTCTGTTTCCTGGCATACTTTGGAGGAATCAAAACACTCCAATGTACCACAAGTGTATTATCCCTTTAATTAAATCCCAATATGACAAAACATAGTCATTATACAAAGGAGAGTACAGTACTGAATTAATATACAAGTATTAATTGTATAAAAACATAAAACTACTGATGGTGTATGTACAGTATTATATATTTGAGCTGGTCATGAATCTAATAGTAATAGATAATACCTGTAGTTCTGAGTGTCTATTTACATTGTTTATGCATTTCAAGGCAATTCTTCGGTTATGAATTTAGCGTTACTGTATACATAGAATAATTTGTATGTGCATTTCTAGTATATTCTCCAATGCATAGTTAGTGTATTAAAACTTACATTAAGTTCTAAGGATGGTATTATTAAACTTATTTTTCGAGGTAATGGCTTTTCGTGACTCATTTTGTATTATTTTCCAATGTAAAGTAAGTGTCGAAAAGTGTTTTACTCGAAGAAGGAGTTTTATTATATACGAGCCTAAGGTTGGTGGTCTGTTTGGTTCTATAAAATTACCTCTTGACTTCTCTTTTATCAGGTGAATAAAATAAAATACTAGAATACATTATTTTAAAAGCATAATGCAAAATTAATTAATATCACTACAGACAGATGGTTGTATTAATTATTTTAAAGTGATGGTATACCTTTGTTACATTAGAGCTCTGTGATTCCTCCAAAGCATGCTAGGAAACAGGAACAAAATAAAAAAAATATAATGGTATCCTGTTTCTTGAATTAGTTTGGAGGAATCAGTTGCTCCAAATTGACCGACATCCACCCCCAGTACTTCCCCATTAACCCACCTAATAAACTAACTGTGTAAAACAATTGAAAGAGGAGATACAAAGATAATTATTATAGACCAAAACAGCACGGTAATGTTTGTGGTAGAAGTAGACGTAGATGAAAATATTGACAACACGCAATATTGGTTTGGAGAGAGAGTGACGTATTAAGGGGAGATTATTTTATTGGTGAATTGGAAGGTCTCCGAGTCCTCCATATTATGCCATGAAACAGAACCCCTATTGGTAACACTGAGGGTGTCTGTTTTCTGGCACATATATTTAGTTATTAGGAGGATTCAGTAGCCTTCCAATTTACCAATAAGAGATTCTCCCATTAAGGGGTTAGTATGTACAAGTAAACAGTATACAGTACTGTAGTAGTAAAGTAAGACTGGGATGTAAATAAATTCAATTGTTTGATTAACTATTACGATGCAAAAGGCCTACTGTATTCAAGAACATCCATGGTGTTGACAGTGGCATGGTACAGTACACTCACCAGCACTGCCACATGGTACAGTGACTCACACATATTGAGAGATGTAGCACCATTGTCATTATTTATCTCAAAACAATCCACGTGTGTGAGATGAAGTTTCCTCAATACACTTGTACAGTACATACATGAAATGAAATTTGTTGCTGAAGGAACTGAAAAAATCACTTAAATCTCTTAAATATATGAGCCCCTGTTGTACCACGTGGCAGTGCTGGCGACTGTACCTGTACGATGGCCGTTGTACTATGCCACCGTCAATACCACCAATGTTCTTGCATACAGCCCATAGTGTTGTTGTTGGTTGATGAAGGGAAACGTGAAGTATAAGGAGTATTAACTAAGGACCCTGTGATTGTGTATGAGAGTTAGGTGGCTTCTGATTCCTCCTGAATATACCACAAAACAAGCTCCTTCAATATAGGTGGTGTTTCGTGGCATTGTTTGAAGGACTCGCTAACCTCCAATTTTCTGACTACATCACAGGGGTCCATAAGGGAAGTAACTTTTTGTGTGGTCAATTTGGAGTGAGTGTAGGCCTCCAAATTAAGCTATAAAACACATAAATAAATATCCTTTATAATTTCAAATGGATGGGGTTGTGTTTCCTGGCATAGTTTGGAGGAATCAGTAACCTTCCAATTTCCCATAATAGGTTAATTACTCTTCTTAATTAAACCAGTCCGGTATAAACTCTTGTCTTTTCTGTACCTCTTTATTTCTTTCATTCTTTCATTCTCTCTACAATATCTATCTGCTTAAAGTTTCGCCTGGATCGTAAATCGTCTTTGCTGGTTTGTAAATTATTTCTGCTGGAATGGCAATAATTTTCAGCTGAAGTGTAAATGATTCTCTGCTGAAGTGTAAATAATATTTTTTGATCTTAAATTTTTTGATGCTGGAATGTTGATAAAAGAAAATTAAATATAATAAAACATGATGAATGATAAAATAATCCCTAACAACTGCAAAAAATTACTCTGGAATATTGAAAAAAAAAAAAAAAAAAAAAATTGTGGTGGATGGGTAAAGTAATTCCTAACAAATGAAAAAAAAATAATTGTGCTGAAATGTTGAAAAAAATATATAAATAAAAAAAAATCTTTGTTTGTGGTAGACTAAATGTTTTGTGTTTGTTTGTGTTTGTTTACAGTGAACCGTGGAAGTACCTCTGGCAGCGCTGGTCAGGGATCCCCCGAGCCTCCCCCCCCTCCCCCACCCCGCAACGGTGACCTCCCCCTCGACTCCTCCGGCCTGGGCTCCTCCCTCAACGACTCCAATAACTCCACCGCCTCCAATCAGTTCTCCGAGGCCGAGTGCGACCATGACTTAGTCCAGCGCAACTATGGAGGTTAGTGTCAGTCATTTGTTTATTTATTCTCAAGTGGGTTTATTTATTTATCTATTTATTTATTTCAGTAGCTGTTCTCTCAAATCCATAATCGGTGTAATTTTTTTTTTTTTTTTACAGTATGTGATTTTTATTTTATTTTTTATTGGGACTCGATATATTTTTGTGTGTATATATTTTTTTCAGGTTCCGTACTGGTTGGTTTTTCGTAGTCGGTAGTTGTGCTCTTTATAACTGGTCTGATTATTTTCATTTCTTGGGCCGTAGTTTGTGTAGTTTTGTCACAAGTATTTTTGCAAGGTTTCCCAAGGAGGTTCAGTACTAGACATACCCAAAACAAAATGGTAAGAACAGAGTGACTCATTTAAACTCATTTAATTAATACAGTAGATCCTCAATACATAATGAATAAATGAATAAAATTAATAAATACAAAAATGACTTGTATCCACCACTACATTAAATTTACACACGGTCAGTCCCTCATTGGAGACCACTAAATATTTGGTGTGTTATTTATTACCATACAGACTTAATTAAGGGGATATATAGCACATTGTTTTGGGTGGTAAATCTGGAAGCAAATGATTCCTCCAAATTATTATAGGCAACAGAATAGATACCATTATTTTTCTTCATCTGGGTCTGTTTGTTTCCTGGCATACTTTGGAGGAATCAAGGCACTACACTCTATTAAAAGCATACAGTACTGTAATATTCCCTTAAGTGTTAAAATATATGTACAGTTGGACACATGAATGGATGGTACAGCACAGGTGAAAGATACTTGTCCCATTTGAGTAATCAGTGTCTATTATCAGGTACTTGATTTTTATTACCATCCTCAATACTGACTTCTGCCCCTGATGTCTCCTATTTGGCACTAATAAGGAACACACACACACACACACACACACACACACACACACACACACACACACACACACACACACACACACACACACACACACACACACACACACACACACACACACAATCCTCAATACTGACTTCTGCCCCTGATGTCTCCTATTTGGCACTAATAAGGAACTTGATATTGGGAGAAATTGACCATCTTTCACTTCATGTGTCCAACTGTACTAAATTTATTCCTATTATATCGAGGACCTACTGTACATCAATCCATCAGATTAATTAATATTCTTATATGTCTACTTGTCTTGTTATTTCTTAGGCTGTGTGATTCAGGAAGACAAATATTCTGCATGTGTGTGTGTGTTTTTTAAGAATATTACTACAGTATCAAGTTGGTTAAGGACTCTGTGATCTTGTATGAGATTTGGTGGCTTCTGATTCCTCCTGACTATACCATGAAACAACATCCTTTAATATAGGTGTGTGTGTTTCATGGCAATATTTGAAGGACTCATTTACCTCCAATTTTCTGACTACATCACAGGGTTTCTTAAGTTTATAAAAATTTACATAAAATTACACAAGAATATTAATTATAGACAGTTAACTACTTTTGAGGAATGAATTAGGTTATTGTACATTAGAGTAAAAATATACAGTGATATACATTATACATTAATCTAGAAATTTGAAAAAAACATAATAGTAGAAATGAATTTATAATACAGGTATTTATATAATACTTGTGACTAAAAAAAATATTAAAATGGAATAGATTTTGCATAGGCTTTCAGAGTTAGTTTGTATTAATTGATTTACACTTACATTTCCCCATAGCATAGTAAACATTGGAATTAAAATTTACACTGTGTTTTGATTATATGTGGGTGATGACACACATACACATTATTAAATTGACGTGTGTGTCGTGATTATGTGTTGGTCACGACACACTTACACATTATTAAATTTACAGTGTGTTTTTATTATAATTATGTGTTAGTCATGAAACACTTACACATTATAAAAATTTAAAATGTTTTGATTATATGTAGATGATGAAACATTTACACATTAAAAAGTCAAATATGTGTTTTGATTATGTGTATGTGATGAAACACTTACTAGTTATTTATTTATTTATTTATTTCAAACTCCCCCACAGAGAAACATAGTGTACAAGTCAATCCAGGTATGTTTGTCTGATTGTGAGACTTAATTAAGAGGATGGTATATTTTTTTTGATAGATTGGAGAGCCTTGATTCCTCCAAAGTATGTCAGGAAACACACCCACATAAAGGGAAAAATAATGGTATCCTGTTGCCTGGAATAGTTTGGAGGAATCATTAAATTTGCTCCAGCTAGATTTACCACCCAAAATAATGTTGGTGGTAAATTTGGAGTAACTGATTCCTCCAAAGTTTATTATATTCCAAGCATCAGGAAACCATTATCATTTCTGTTCATCTGGTCCTGTTTGTTTCCTGAGATGCTTTGGAGGAATCAGGGTACTCCAATCTATTAAACATGTATTACCCCTCTTAAGGAGATATTCTCTTGTTATTATTGTCGTATGGAGGAGCTAACGGTTCCTCCAAAATCCTCCAAAACTTTGCCAGATAACAACAAACAGACAAATTCCCTACTTGAATATAGTATTGAGGTTGTCTAGGTGTTTCCTGGCACACGTTTGGAGGACTCTGTAGCACTCCAGTCAGACAATAACAAAAGAATCCTCCTCTTACCATTGTTTATAAAGAGTTTGAGTGAGGTGGTGTAAGTCGGTCTGTTTTATTTATATATATATATATTTTTATCATTTATATATTTTTAATCATAGTCAGTCGTCGTATATCCTCCTCCTCCGCTTCCATGCTACAACATATAGTATCCCTCCCCCCCCTATCCCCCCCTACGCCCCCCCTGCCCCCCTTATCCCCCCCCGCTGCTGCTGCCAAATAGAAATGTTCATAGAGCTCGTTTACCCATACAGTACAGTACTCATAATTATAAAGCATTGGATTTATTGAGGAGAAACACAGTTATTTATCTAATGATGCGATAATTGGCGGTATGCAAGGATTTCTGTGGTATTGACGATGGCATGGTACCGATACGATGGCTCTGTTCTGTTGTTGGTCTACGGGGTCGTCGTGTCGTTGCCACGGCGTCGTATGCACCACGATTGTTCTTGAATACGGCCTTTTCTCTTACGGTTTAGTGGTGAATATGTGTGAGGTTTTTCCAGCAAGGTATTGGTAAAATCTAATACCCAACCAACCAACCTACAAACCAATCCGACTTTGGACTAATGTGGCTTCTGTTGTTTGTTTCCATTGAGCCTCAGTCCTGTTATGTCCCTCCAGCCTTCCTTTATTCTTCATGTCTTGTCTCGGCTTTGTTTTGGTATTGTTTGGCTGCTCGTTAGAAAGAGACGTTTGTGTGTCGTGGTGGTGAATGGAGCATAGTGTACTGTACTGCAATATTCTCCTGTCTGTTATGCCTTATTTATATTTATATTAGGGGAGTAAACAGTACTTGCAAACATAAGAATTTGTTGACTCACTAGGGCATTTGTCACTTACTTAAACCTTTCCATGTCTTATGTTTCATTACTGCATCAACATAGAATAGTTTGCACATTTCTTACTTAGTTTCTACTTAATGAATGAACACTACAACACTGCTATAAATACTGTGTTGTGAGTAGCATGTATTTCTTTATATAATATGAAATTAGTTATGATATTGTCTGTGCTAAGTGCATGCTTCTTAAAATTTCTTATATATAGCTTATTCAGTGCAGAAGCATGACGTGCAAGACTTTCAACCAAAAATTAATATTGACAATTCTTACTCAGAGGAGAGAGAGAAAAAAAAAAAAAAAAATTGCCAAAGAAATCGTCATTGATAAAATTTCCTAGCTCACAGTAACTAGAGATTGGTTTATATAAGGTTGTTACACTGAGATAACAGTAGTGTACAGTCAGGAATTAAATATCAAAGTACCGTATCAAACTCACCCACAACAAACACACAAACAGCCTTCATTATTTTGTTAGCATGATATAGTGAACCTTAAGGGGAGAGTACTGTATATTTTTGGTACATTGGAGTGCCTTGATTCCTCCATAGTATGTCAATAAACAGGACCAGATTAACAAATATAATGGTGTCCTGTTGCTGGGAATAGTTTGGAGGAAGTATTATCTCCAAAAATGTCAATACTATACCTTCCCCTAAAGTGGCAAATACCATGAATGATAGTTTTAATGACAATGAATGATAGTACAGTATTTATTTATTTATTACTTTTTTCTTAAGGGACCCTGTGATGTAGTCAGAAAAAATTGGAGATAAACGAGTCCTTCACATATTGCCACGAAACACACACACACACACACACCTATAGGGAATGGGTTTGTTTCGTGGCATGGTCAGGAGGAATCAGAAGCCTCCAATTTTCATACACAATCACAGGGTCCTTAAGCATATATTTTCCTTTGAGTTTAATTTAGTACAGTCTCATATTATGTCAGCCTTTAGATATTAGTACAGTATTACTATTTTTATTTGTTCTGTGTTTTTTGTGTTAATTAAATATCTTTGCAGAGTACAGTATAAAGTATTTCAGTTACAGTAGTCTATAATTATTTCCATTAATCTTTACTCAGATAATATATATATGCATGATCTCATATTCTGTACAATATGATTTTAGTTTATTTATTTATTTTCATTTAATTTTTGTATTTTATGTACATATGTATGTATTTTTTTGCCACAGTCTCATATACAGTAGTCACTTGCATTTAATACTTCACCAGGGAAAATAATGAATAAACCTTATTTTATTATATTTATCTAAAGCAAAGTTATGTAAATAGTTATATCTTACCTGGGCATGTATGTATGTATGTATGTATGTACAGTAGGGATGGTATTATTAAACAACAACTTATTCTTTGATGAAAAGTTCTGTTCGTCTCTCGGTTACAATTATTTTTGCCATGTGAATGTAGCAATCGCCTCGACGTCAAAGAATATTTTTGTAATAATACGTATCCCTATGCATGTTCACTTTGCTTCACGTTATCCTTCACTATTTGCTGTTCACTAAATAATTATACAGTATTATTTAATGTTTATGTTTAAGGGGGGGTGAGAATAGGGGGACAGGTTTGGGGGGTGTTTTGGGTGGGTGTGGGAGTTAGGGGACAGACTTTCTACCTACTCCAAGCCTGTCCCCTTATTCCTGCACCCTACTAGTCCCCCACCCAAGCCTGTCCCCTCTATTTCCACACACTCCCAGTCTCCCCCCCAAGCCTGTCCCCTACTCATACACCCCCTTAAGGACCCTATGATTGTGTATGAAAATTGGAGGCTTCTGATTCCTCCTGACTATACCACAAATTACGGGACTTGCATTCTTGTGGTGTTTCGTGGTAAGGTTTGAAGGACTCGTTTACCTCCAATTTTCTGACTACATCACAGGGTGCCTTAAAGTGAAGAGCAGATTGTTTGTCTTCTTACAGTGATGATATTATTTTCTCATAGTTATTGTCTTGGTATTAACTTATTCTTTATTTTCAGTGTCACTCTTTAGTATGTGATATTTATAATAAGTGTTAATTAAGCATGATATTGGTTGGTGCTCTTCCTTCCAGCATGTGTTTTGCACACTATTGGTATTTACAGTCTTAGTGTCGTATTAGTAAATTAATTCTTTGAGGAAATGGGGTGTTTGTTGATCAATTGTTTTTACCTTGCAATGCGACTTGAACAACAGTAAGCCTATCCCTCAAAGATGAAGTTTATTAATACAACCTTTTAGTCGAGTCAAGTCATTGTTATAGAAAATAAGTGTTACTCAAAATTCTTTATTTGTAGAGTATAGTATAGTTTATTTGTTGTGTGTTAGTGTATGATAATGATTCCTTCACTAGATATATCATTAGTTTGTGGGTTTAGCTATTGAATATTTCAGATGCTTTGGGTTGTTCTAATGTTTATGTTTTTATATTGTTATACATTATTTTAGATGTCTAAAGTATTTTGTGTTATTATTTTATATGACCACTGTAGCAGCTTTTGGTCTAATGGTCTGTGTTGATTGTCTGTATTTCACACTACTCAACTCTTTAATACTAATGCCTCCTTAGACTGGAAGGCAGACTCTGGGATACACAATGACTTTTACACACAAGTTGTACTGAAATGACAACTTTCCTCTTGCAGTGAAGGCTACCAAGAGCACAGAGGAGATGCGCAAACTCCTGGACAAGTAAGTCCCTGAGAGAGAAGTAGAGTTGAGTGATGATGATGATGATGATGAGGGCAGTGTGATCTTTCTAACAGGGCTGCCAGTACAGTAGTAATTTTGTGTGAGCAGCAGTGTGCTCTTATAAAGGAACTGCTGGCCTGTGCTCACTTTCTATTTATTTACATCCTCCTTGTAACTTTGTCATGAATTTGTACAGCATTAATTAGTGGTTTATAATTAACAGCAATGTAGTTTGCAATTATTAATACAACATTAACCTTGCATATTCCTGTATGAGATGAATTAGGCATTACATTATACTGTATTGTGAGACATCCATTGGGCTTTATATTTACATCATAATACTAAAGGGGGTGTGGGAATAAGGGGACAGGCTTTGGGGGGTTTAGGGGGGTGCGGGGGGTTTTGGTGGGTAAAGAGGCGTCAACAATTAAATTATTACTTTTTAGTAGTTAATAATTAAGTGGGTAAAATAGCGATAATTTATTGGAATTTAGTTAATATTTAAGTGGGTAAAAAAGCGATAATTTATTGGAATTTAGTTAATATTTAAGTGGGTAAAAAAGCGATAATTTATTGGAATTTAGTTAATATTTAAGTGGGTAAAAAAGTGATAATTTATTGGAATTTAGTTAATATTTAAGTGGGTAAAAAGGTGTTAAGTTATTATTTTTAAGTTAATATTTAATTGGGTAACAAGGCATAGGTAATCCATTGTTTTTTGTTTTGTTTACGTTGCACCTTGAGCTTGGAGAGTGAGCCAGAGCCAATTTTTGCAGTGGAAAATGATGCTAATGAATTATACATTTTCAGTGATGATGTATAATATTTCCTAATTAATAATACCACCATCATATTATTAACAGCTTCTTGGTACAGTATTCCTTCATCCCAGATTCTATGATAATAATAATAATATACTCATGAGTCACTTAAATATTTCCATTAATTAATATTTCTGTACATTATGAAGAGGCTAATGTGATCAAAACAGTATTTCAAGTCCTTTAGATATTTCCATTCATATTTTTGTACATTATGAAAAAGCTAACCTTATCAAAACAGCATCTCAGTCACATAAATATTTCCATTAATTAATATTTTTGTACATTATGAAAAGGCTAACCTAATCAAAACAGCATCTTAGTCACATAAATATTTCCATTAATTAATATTTTTGTACATTATGAAAAAGCTAACCTAATCAAAACAGCATCTCAGTCCCATAAATATATCCATTAATTAATATTTCTGTACATTTCTATTATTGGCTAACCTGGTCATTTATTACTTTACCTTTCACGAGGAAACTGATCAAGACTTGTAAGTTGTCCCCCACCCTCAGCTCGCTGTGTTTCCCCCCCGTGCTTCATGGATATATATATATACATAACTTATTTGTCAACATAGCAATAGCCATTATGTAAAGCTTTTTTAGCTTGTTTAGGTCTGCTTATGATTACCCATTTGCTTCCCTCAAACAGCCTGACATTTTAGTTTTAATACTTTGGCACAAGACTCATGGTATCTGTATTCTCATTATATCTTTAGAAAAATGAAAAAAAGATCATAATTATGTTGTTTATAATGGAAAATCCCCCTTTGAGTCTTTTTCATAAGTTTCCTACAAATTAAAGTACAATATTAACAAATTACTTTGGTGGTCGGCAAAACATTATCCGGGATGTTTACAAAAAAAAAAATAATATCAGGCATAAGTAAAGAGAAGTTTAATTGGGTATACAGTAGTATGTACAGCCACAATCAAATATCCACCCACACTTTCCTTCCATTGTGGTAAATATCTTGGTAATAAAAAACAACACGTGTATGATTTTGCACCACCTCATAATAATAATATTTGAGGGGGTTGAGTTGACATAAGGTGTTGTTGTATGATTATATATTGATATGATACTAATTTATTTACACGATGGAAGGAAAGTGTGGGTGGTTATTTGATTGTAGCTGTACATGCTTGAGGAGTTATTAGATACTTTGTGAGACGGATTGCTACTAACAACGTACATACCAGATTTATACTACATTGTGTCCAGAGATTCTTGAAACACAGTCACCATCCAGACTTAGGAGAGTCTTATGGAAGGATGGAAATTATATATAGCCTAAATTTGACTTGTGTACAAAGAGAAATGGTGTGTTATACAGCTAGCGTTGTCTAATGCTTCAGTAATGGGAGAATTATTATTATTGTCTCCTTTTATACTTCAAGTTTAATGATGGTTTGCATTGGGCCATAAACCTGCTCTTGTTGATGCACCTTTGTATTGTCAATTAATTTGATGTATGTACTGTACACCTTTTCATTGCATGGGCATGAGACTTGGGATGTTGCTTGCTTTTGTATGCTTGCATGTTTCTTTTATTGCAGAAGTATACTCTACTGTATTAATACTGACTAAAAAATGAAAATGCTATAATTTTAATGTTTTTTTGCTTATAGTTATGTATTCAGCTAGATGGGAAATCATATTAGTAAAGTTATGTTCACTTTTATTGTCACATTTTGGCACCACAGTATTAAGGAACCCTGTGATGTAGTCAGAAACTTGGAGGAAAACGTGTGGAATGAGATTGTTTCGTGGCATGGTCAGGAGGAATCAGAAGCCTCCAAGTTTCATACACTATCAGAGGGTCTTTAAGGCCATCTATTGACACCACAACACATTTAGTATCACTTGCTTAATTTACTATATTGTCAGACTCCAGAGAACACTGCAGAATTTTCAATTTTATATAAATTATCAATTGTTAATATTGTCACTTTATGCACCAAACACAGCAGTAGAATAAATACCACTAAAAAAACTATAAAGATATTAAGGACCCTGTGATCGTGTATAAAAATTGGAGACTTCTGATTCCTCCTAACCAAGCCACGAAACAAACTCCTTCCCTATGGGTGGCGTTTCCTGGCAATGTTTGAAGGACTCCCCAAACCTCCTATTTTCTGACTACATCACAGGGTCCTTAAGTCTGAATATTTTGTAATGAAGCAAATATATTTTTGTTGAAACGGCACAATTCAAAACACACAGTACTGTACATACAAATACTTCACAGTCAATATAGCAGCTTCATTATTTACACTGCAATGGAGATTTTGGGATCTTATATATCAGGAATGGTTAAAATCTTGACTATTGTACAGTAAAGATACATTACTGTACCTTCAGGAAACAAACACATTTTACAGTTTTGATTATTTTTTGGATGTCATGTTTTTCTAAAGGAGTTATGAAATACTTTGGGAAAATGAGGAACTTGTTTTTCATAATATTTAGGTGGATGGCATTTTTTATCAGAGTTTGGTAGGTAGCATCAAGTTAGCTAAGATATGATATTATGAGCTAATTAAAGGGATACCAATTCCTTTAATTAAACTATATAAAAAAACAGGTTCAGTTAGCTAAGACTATTATTGTAGTTTAATTGATTTGTTTTGTAGGACATTGTGGAAGAATGAGTCAGTAGGTTTCACTTTTGACACAATCACAACCCTCTATACCATATGGTTTTATTTAGTATAGTTTGTATATGTACGGAGTTAGTGTGCAAAATTATTACATACATTGCAGTATTTTACAGTAGATTGTCTGTTGTTGTTGTTGTTGTTGTTGTTCACACTGAGCATACAACGAGGGGCGGTATGCGAGAATATCCGTGGTGTTGATGAGGGCATGGTACCGGTACGATGACTACACACACACACACACACACACACACACACACACACACATTACAGAGTCGTCCGTCATGCTAGTACAGTCGGTGGCAGAAGTCCTGTTGTCTCACTTGCTGCTTCACCGAGACTCACAGTGTTCATGGACTCGAGAAATAAGCACGTTTTTTTACACTTAATAATCTGGAGTCTATGAACATGGTGTACCTCGGTGAAGTAAATGAGGCGTCGGGACATTTGCCGTCGTACCGATACCACACCATCGTCAATACCACACCATCGTCAATACCACACCACCGTCAATACCACACCATCGTCAATACCACACCACCGTCAATACCAAGGATATTCTTGCATGCGGCCCAAGGCTAAAAAATGGTTTATTGATGACGGTATAGAATGCATGGTGTTGATTGCCTGAGTTTGTTTGTTTGTTTGTTTGTTTGTTTGTTTGTCTTCTTGTCCTAACCCAAATGTTGATGTGTCGTGTGATCTTAAACATGATCGGATCATTATAACAACAAATCTCAACTTAGCTTTTCTCGACAGGATTGATATGTGATGTTGTATGTGAGCTTAAAACTGAAAGCATAATTATTAAAAAATCTCAACAACAACATAACTTTTCCCGATAGGATTAATTGATTGATGTGTATATACGGTATGTTATAGGATTAATTGTAAAAAAAAATGAGAGGATAATCTCTCCTTACAGTATTATCTTTCAGAAGGTGTAGTGTAGTAGCGTATGTTTGTTATCTATTGATGTGAATGCTGGAAATTGAAAGCCTTATGAGACCAACTTACTTACCCTTACTCACACATTAGAAATACAATAAAGAAAAGTAAAGTAAAGTAAATTTATTGCCATTATTTACAATTATTAACATGTGAAGATAACAATAATACATTAGTAAGGCACGGTCTGTTGAGTCGTAACTCCTGAGACAGACAGACAGTAAACTGATATGTATAATTTACTGTATAGATTGTGTAACCTCGATCAAGTATTGTATATATATAGATACAGTATTGGGGATTTGTAGTATTGTAGACTGTTGTTATTTTGTTGTTGTTGTTGTTGTTGTTGTTGTGTTCAGTATAGTTACAGGCAGCAGCAGTTGTCATGTAAGTTTCATCATCATAATGTAATGTGATAGTCAACAGCATAAACACATTTTCAGTCCCATATGTGTATAGTGTGAGGATAATAATAATGTTTCTGTAGCTAATGTCTATCTATCTATAGCTCTGATAGATAGACATTAGCTACAGAAACATATTATTATTATTATTCTGTAGCTAATATCATGGTAGTAAAAGGTCTCGGTAAATTTGGCTCATGTCTGGGTAGCAAGCGTGGGCCAATGTTTTTTATTTTATTTTATTTTTTAAATACCTATTGACTTACCTTGACAATAATAAATGTTAATATCATGTAGAAATGTGTGGGTGAGAGGGGGGGAGTGATTATGTGTGTGTGTGTGTGTGTGTGTGTGTGTGTGTGTGTGTGAGAGGGGGGAGTGATTATGTGTGTGTGGGTGAGAGGGTGGGATTGTGTGTGTGTGTGTGTGTTTGGGTGAGAGGGGGGGGGGGGGAGTGATTCTGTGTGTGTGTGGGTGTGTGTGTTGATTTTTGCTAGTTACTACCTTACAGTTTTTATCACAACATAAAAAGACACAAATTACTCAACTCATGTCGGCTAAAAAAAATGATTTTACTCTTTATTCTTCATAACAACATTTTTCTCACTCATCTGCAAGTTTAGGATTTTGAAAGTTTTTGCTTACAGTATATAATGATTTGGTTTTTGGTCTAAACGCTTATTTTGATGTGATCTGAATGTTGTAAGTTACTAATCATTTACAGTTTGAGAATGGTATGATATTTGAGGAATGTTTTTGAATTTTCGTATTAATAATCTTTCTTTGTTACATTGCATTCGGCCATTTTCTCAGATATATCAGTAATTAAAACAAAAATTTATATAACTTAGCGAGACAACAATGAGGCAGATAGATAATGTCAATATTGTGATTATCTAAACTTACATTGATACAAAGGAGATAAAAATTATGATATCGGATTTCTTCCTCATTTGATAAAAGTTTTTGTCATCAATATAGAATTGTTTGTTATACAATACTTACTATACAGCGAGTAGTATATTAATTTTATAATTTGACAACGAGCCCACAGAGTGTGTTATAAATCCTGCCTTGTGCCTTTGTTATGGATCATTCATATATTTATTGACAGTCATCATACACTACACTAACTTATATTAATATCTCTAGTAGTACGACATATCTTTTAGAAGAACTTGGTTATAGTAATGTAAATATACTCTTGTATACATTAAGACTCTTGACATTGTAAGACTTTAGGAATCTTATAATGTCATGGATTTCATACAATAATTATTTCCCCTTTAAATGTTTCAGAAATGAAGCAGCCGCCCACATTCAAAATGGAGGCTTAAAGATGGTGAGTGACGAGATGAATGTGTGAGATCCTGGGGTTGGGTGGCGGAGGATCTCGCCCATCAACCCTGTGCCATAAAGAGGCAAGCTGGTTACCGCCCCCTACGTCATAAAATTAACCACGTGTTGTCAACCAAGAGCGCCCCCTGCCGATTGCAGATACTCAACAACAACAACAACACCACCATCTGGAGTTTTCACGCACCAACCAACCAACCAACTAATTAATTAACCAACGAAACAGTGTGAAGAACTAACCTGGACATCCCTGCAACACCTTGATTGATAACGATATAATAAAGAGCACAGGAGACCAGCGAGTACAAGAAAGACATGCAAGGAATTACAACGACTGCAGTTTATTGAAGAAGCATGTATTTCTACTTGTCCTACTTGGCTACACTGATGCTCTACACCTCAGCTCTTCCATGACACTAAATGCCAAAAAACAGGAAGTCGTATCACTGCAGTCTACGAGAGCGGACAAGGACTTTGTATCAAGATCAAGCTTGAGGGTGAGCGAAAAAAATATATATGGGAAGTTTATATATTATGTGTGTGTGTGTGTTCAATCGGGGTGACTCGAGTCTTCTTCAGTGTTGCGTCACGACCACCCTTCCCTCACCCTCACCCTCACCCCTATCCCCCATCCCCCATCCCAAACCCCCGCTCATAAGATTTACCTGCAGTGGACTCCATAATTGTATTCCCAGTCCCACCCAACACAAGCCCACGCTGATTGACGTTTTCTGCTTTGAGTGTTTCTTGCAGTGTTGTGTATCACAGTCATAACAGTAGCAGTATTCCTTTTACCCTGTGCTATACTTGGCAGTCTGATAATGAAAGTGCTTCAGTTGTAGTGCTTTTGCACAGGTATTTTAAAGGCACACCGTCACTAATGCATTCTTATGCATTTAGTAAATCCTTACCCATAGCAGTTAATGGATAGTCTTCATTGGCCACTGGACCATATGTGCTGTGCGATAGTATGAGATGAACTAAGTATTGCTGTGTGAATCATCCATGACGGTGCTACTTGGAAGTGACTCTCGACTTTGGTGTTCTGTGTACATTGTGATACATACCAAGTCTAGTCAAGAGCGGGGGACAAAACTGTGTGTTGTCAAAACCCTTGTGACGCAGATGTAACCAGTACGCTCAGTTATAATATTTTTTACAAATTCACTCGCAGCAATTTGATTGAGGTGTTAGACAGAGAGAAAGGCAGGAAAGCAAGGGATGTCTCTGGGAAATAAAAATGAAAATGCAGTGTTCATATTGTTCTGCAGAATCCATTTATTGTGCTATGGATGTTTACATAATACTTGGCTACATATATATACATATTATGCTACTCTTTACCTTCAAGTATCTTTGAAATTCTATAACATTACTATAGTGGCCAGATGTTGTTATGCTGACCACCCCAGTACAGTACATCCCTTTATTGCACAAACCTGATGCCATCTCCCTGTCTGCTCATTACTGCAGCGTTCCTAGGTGTTGCTTCATATCCTCTGCTTGCAAGACAATATGTGACAACCAGCAACTTTGGACAACACTTGGTTCTATACTGCAAGAAATATATGGCACAAAAAAATATACTGAAACAAAATTGCTGGTTGTATCACACTATTCATATATACAGTATAATGTAAGGCATCTTACTAGGTAATATGTTATTTGTATATTGAATTAATCAGTCTTAGAAACAGCTGGCAAATTCTCATTGCCTGTTTCTACTTAAAGATATTTCCATTGTAAACATTTTAATGAATCTAAGACAACAGTGTTCATGTGTAAGTATGTGTGCATTGCTTCTTTATAGTGCTAGAATTGTGTGAAAGTTAATAAATAGTATATAATAAATAGAAATAAAAGTCTTACAGCACAGATGGACTGTAAGAAACATTGGCAGGCTTCTCATAACAGGTGTCCAACAATAGCTGTAATTTCAAAGTCGAATAAGAATCGTTTTGGAAATCCGAGATGCTTTACAGTCTCGGATATTCATGCTTTCTTTTCTTTAGCTTTGACGTGTGATCTTAATTTAAGAGTATTTCAGGGGTGGTGACATTTTTGAGATGAAGAGCAGAAGAGAAAGAACAGCGACTTGACTACTACATACTAGAATGTGATAATTATTAGGTTGCAACTTTCTTGGTACCATTTTATCTCATTTAATCCAGACCATGTTGATATCTTCCATAAGCTCAAGTGTAATACATGTAGTCTCTCTCTGGACCGTATGCAAGAACATCCTCCGTGGTATTGACGACGACGTGGTACAGGTACGATGGCCATGGAGTCGTCGTATGCACGGTAATTGTTCTTGAATATGGCCCTCTTTCTCATCATAAATGTTGCCAGTGTGATGTTTTCCCGCCCACAGTTGTTGCCGTTCACTTGTCAGTTTTTACAGGTCATTGGTAAAGGAATTCTTGAGGAGATATTATTATTATTATATAAACTTGTAATTGCCAGGTCGTGCTTTCTATCTATGCATATGAATAATTTAACCCCCGTTTATCAGACCAACTTATTCCCCAAAAAAGTATAAAATGCTCAAATTGTTTGAGTAGGTAAATGAATGCTTTTTCTACTGCTTTTAGATAGGATAAATTTAATGTTGAAATCTCAGTATTAGGCAAATAGACATACAGTACATGCAAGACACTCAAAGCACATTTTTTCTTGAATTTCCATTATGAATTTTTGTATGTACGTTAATCATTGTCTGTTACTGATTTGTTTGTACCATTTCTATACATTATAGGATACGTGTGATTAAGCTTTATAGTAGAAAGTAGACAGTGCTCGTCATTACCTTATTAAAACCAGGGAGGGCGGGTGCTAATGGGAGGAGGACAGAAAGGACAGATGGGAAGTAAAGAAAGGATAGAAAGGACAGATGGGAAGTAAAAAAAGGATAGAAAGGACAGATGGGAAGTAAAAAAAGGATAGAAAGGATAGAAAGGACAGATGGGAAGTAAAAAAAGGACAGATTGGAACGACAGAAAGGACAAGTGGGAAGTACACCAATGACAGATGGGAAGTACAGAAAGGACAGATTGGAAGTACAGCAAGGACAGCACCAGACAATGAGTGGCTTATGTCGGAAAACCATAGTGTAGTAATTATATCAGTTTATGTCGGAGAAGGAGCTATTAATTTATGTCAGAAGGAGCTATTTATGTCAGAAATCCTAATTATCTCGGCTTATGTCAGAGAAGGAGCTAGCTATTTATGTCAGAAATAATAATCTCGCTCGGGAAAGAACGATCGAATTATTTGGATAAGAAAGCGAGGTTAGCGTCAATCTCGCTCAGAAGAGAACGCGTTATTTCCATCAGAGAGTGAGTTACTTTTTTAGCTACTGTACTTGTGTCTCGGAACGTGTTATTAAGAGTCGGAAAATATTTATATAGTGATCATCTCCTTGTGAAGTTATTTGTCAACCCACAGTCAGCCAGGGAATTGAGTCAGTCAGTTCAGATATATAGCTTAGATACTGTAATATTATAATGTAGTAAACACCTCACTCATATGATATAATTCCCAACTAATGATTAATGTTTAGCAAATGGACTGATTATTGATATTTCACACAACGGAGTGTAATGACTTCAATATTATACAGGCAATGATTAATTATATTATGATGTATAGAAAATGTGACTACTGTATTGTATTGATCAGATTATGGTAATGCATTCTTAATGATAAGGAAAAATAACAGCTGTGTGTTAAAGATAAGAAAAACAAACAACAGCTGTATGTTAATAATAAGGAAAAAAACAGCTGTGTGTTAAAAATAAGCGGAAAAAATAACAGCTGTGTGTTAATAATAAGGGGAAAAAAACCCAGCTGTGTGTTAAAAATAAGGAAAAAAAAACAGCTGTGTGTTGATAATAAGGAAAAAAAAACAGCTGTATGTTAATAATAAGGGAAAAAAAACAGCTGTGTGTTAATAATAAGGAAAAAAACAGCTGTGTGTTAATAATAAGGAAAAAAACCAGCTATATGTTGATAATGAGCGGAAAAAAACTATAGCCAATTCATGATGGGAATAATGTAATGTAAAAAGATCAAACCCACTGATGATTTTTCACTTCTGAATTTGAAAGTTTTACAGGGGGACAAACTACCTCAGATTGAGAAATGAAAACTGTAAACAGACTTATAACATCAGTGGCTTTGAGATTTGTAACATTAATTAAGATAATTTGTGGTACTGTATAATAATAATAATAATAATAATAATAATAATAATATGGTGCTGGTTGGTATATACTGAAATAATAACCATAAAGGCTGAAGTAGGTTATATGTAAACATCAAATCCACAATATGGAAGAGAGTGACTTGAGGAATTACAATGAGAATAAGAAAACAGTACAGTACAGTAATGTTGAGATCTTTATAGAAGACTCAACTTATTTAAGGTTTGGATGTCCCTCTTCCCAGTAGTTTTTTCTTTCCCTGTAGACTAGTTAACACAGCCATGGTTTCTTCAGTAATGTCAATGTAACCACACATTAAAGAATATTGATACTTAAACACTGAGATTGTTAGATGTTGAGTTATACTGTAGTAAGTAGAAGGACTTCAAGTATTACCACTGCATGAACTGTAACATGTTCACAATATATAGCCAAGTTTTTCAATGGTAAACATTGCACCATTTGGTTTATTGCACTCCAATGCATTTATAAAAAATTAAGTACAATTAAGTAATTAAGAATGTTTTGAGTCTGTGCCACTTGGAGCCGGAAAAATATAAAATTTGCTGACTGAAGTCAACATATCTCATGCTGTGAAGGTAGCGCTAAGTAAGGCATTTATTCCTATGTTTTATATAAGAACATTTGCCTTGACTTTGCATGATCTGAGGCCGTCTTTGAATTAATAAAATGTTTACCATCGAGAATCCGTTATAAACATTCTCCATGTACTCGGACAGCTGTGTTGCTTTTAATTATGGCAGAAGTTGTAGACGGTCAACACTGAGGGGATGGATGGATGGATGAAGAAGGTAATAATAACTCTATCAACTCGAAGTGAAGAACCTACATTCTATTTGGCCTTAAAGGATGTCCAGGGGTATTTATGGTATTTATAAATATTTTACACATATTTATAGATAATATGTACGTATTTATGGTATGTATAAATATTTTACATATACATATTTATAGATAGTATGTACGTATTTATGGCATTTATAAATATTTGACATATATTTATAGATTCTATGTACGTACTGTATTTATAAATATTTAACCTACTGGTATAATTTATAGATATTGTGTATGTACATGACCAAAGATACTGTATAATGTTGCTGGCCATTTATAATATATTATATACATAGAGTTGTAAGCCATTAACTCCTCCATCTTCTTAGTGTTGATCAGCTGGAGGTTCTGTGATCTGTTTCTCATATAGTTTGTGACATTGTGTTTTGCCTGTGTTATCATGGGCTTTAAATATAAAGAAGTAAATCTGCCCTGAGGAAGAAAACCATTGGAATCTTAGGAACTTTAATAAAATGTTAGTGCAATTATCTAGGTATCAGTATGTATGGTTGTCATGGCCCAATATTATGAAGATTAATTAAGTGAATATTAGAATACTATTATTGTATTTAGGTCTGGTGATTCGCCAGAGGAATTAAACTACCCAATGTATACAGATGCTGATTGGATTAAGATATAAATAAGGTGCAGTAATAGTTATTCCATAAATATTATCAGCAGCATCATCATGGATAGACTGTATTATTCTCTGATTATTATTATTATTATTATGATTATTATGATAATAGGACAATACAATACATGAGATAAATAAGGTAGTACAGTACTATAGAAACTTGGGCCATTTTCATAATTAAATAATAAACTTATTGTTTTATTATATGAATGAAGTGTGAATCTTGTAAGTGATTTTTATTTGCTTAGCTAATGACGAGTATTTGATATTATGAAACATGTTTTAATTAAGATACGGTTATATAGAAACTCTTCCTTAGGGCAGGTTACAAGTGTTTTGAGATCGTCTGGTAAACATTATAAATAATAATAATAATTATATATAGTATTGTGTAATTACATATGATAAATAAATAAGAAAAGGTTCAGTCAGTACATATATACACACATGAACTTTTATAATTATTACTGTATTGTGGAAACGCATTTTTAATTACTTTTACGTTGAGACTAAAAAAAAAAATGCTATTGATGACGAATTACCATGACCTCTCATTGCACTTGTAAATTGTGTAGTGACAAGGAATGTTGAACTGCCATGTACGTAAACGGTTCAAGATCTCTCGTCAGTTCACATTTTCTACCAAATATAGTGTAATTATGTATCATGAAATAAATAAACAATGAGATTAAATGGGAGTTCTCTCAGTTTATTTATATATTTATTGGTTTTTGATGTTTGAAAAAAGGGGAAAGAAAAAAAATTGAGGAGATTCAATGCGAGTTCAATTTATGTATACTGTATATTTATTTATTTATTTATTTATTTATTTATTTATTTATTGGTTATTGATGTCCTAAAAAAGGGGAAAGATAAAAAAAAATTGAGAAAGAAAGAAATATTGCATGATTTTTTTTTAAATGGGAGTTTTCTCAGTTTATTTATATATTTATTTATTTATTTGTTTTTGCTGTTTAAAATAGGGGAAATATATAAAAAAAAAAAAAAATAGGAAAGGACAGAAACATTACATTTTTTTTTTTTTTTTTTTTTTTTTGAAATAGAGAAGATGCAATTTTGACACTCATTTGAAATTTTATGAGTCACTAGGATTAATTAAGTACAGTACACTCACTCCAAAAAATATTATTGGTGAATTACTACTGTTACTCTCCCTCTCTCCCTCCCTTCTTCCTCTCTTCCTCCTTCCTTTCTGTCCTCTCTCCCTCTCCCTTCTACTCTCTCTTCCTCCTCACTCTCCCTCCCTCCTTCATTAATGTAAAACCTATCAACTCATTTCATTCTCTCTGTCTCTGTCTCTGTCTCTGTCTTTCTCTCTTTCTCTCTATCTCTCTCTCTCTTTCTCTCTTTCTCTTTCTCTCTCTCTCTCTCTCTCTCTCTCTCTGTCTCTCTCTCTCTCTCTCTATCTCTCTCTCTCTCTCTCTCTCTCTCTATCTCTCTCTCTCTCTCTCCCTTGCCTCATTCATAATAATCCTCCCCTCACTGTCCACCTTTCCCCTCTTTACCAGCCAATACCTATCTTCTCCCCTTTTACTTCATTATCTCTTCTTTCCCCTTTTACTTCATTATCTCTTCTTCCCCCTTTTGGTGTTGTCTCTCCCTTTCTATGTTATCTCTCCACTTCTCTGTTGTCTCTCTCTTTCTATGTTCTCCTTTCCTTTTTCCTCTTCATTGTAATAAATTAAATTATCTTTATACTTTCATCCATTCTTTTATTATCTCTCCTTTCTCTTTCATCCTCTTTCCCTTATAAATTTAGTTATAATCTCCTCTTTCTTTCATCCTTTCCTTTATTATCTATCCTTCCATCCTATCCTTTCTTCCTTCTCTCTTCTCTCCTCTCTCCTTCATCCTCTCATTCTCTCATCCTCCTCTCCCATATAATCTCTCATTCTTCCTCCTCTCATTCTCCTTTATTAGTATCTCTCCTCCTCCCTCCTCTCTTTGACACACACACACATTCACCAGCCAACAAATCACTTACATCACCTCACCCTTCCTTCATTTAAATAACAACCTTAATTATATTCCATTATTTAGTGCCCTAGATAGATAAATAAATAGATAGGTAAATAAATAAATAGATAAATAAATAGATAGATAAATAAATAGATGAATAAATAGATAGATGAATAAATAGATAAATAGATAGATAAATAAATAGATAAATAAATAGATAGATGAATAAATAGATAAATAAATAGATAGATAAATAAATATAGATAAATTGTTAGTGTATTCAACATGGCTTCCCCTTGGCTTCAATCTCATCTTTCTTCTTTCATCATTTCCTTTATCATCTCTCCTTCCTGCCTTCTTTCATCCTCTTTCCCTTGTAATCTTTCCTTCCTTCCTTCCTTCTCTCCCTCCTCTCATAATACAGTAAAGACATTATTTATTATTGCTTGTTGGGTATTTTATTTAAGTTAATTAATGTGATTGTATATGTGTGTTTATTTTTTTTTTATCATATGTCAAAAAGGAATTCTAAATATTGATGGAAAATTTGTGCACGTGGATCGAGATGAGATAAAATAATTCCATGGCAATTCAGCAGTGTTGCCAGATGTAAGGAAATATTCTCTATTTTAGGGAATTTTGAATACCACACGGGGAAATAAATATATAAAGATTATTCAACAGGAGTAAACAAGGGAAATTTTCTACCACACAAGCAGTAAAAATAGTAAAACAGGGAATTATTGAGGTAAAAAGGGAAATATTAAAGGTAAAAATTTAGGGGGAATTCCGACAAGCACATCTGGCATCACTGATATATTAAGAGAGATTACAATAGAAATAATTGTTTATGTTGTAAAAAAAGTGATATTTCTCTTCAACTACGTGATTTAAGACCTTCCCGGGACTCTTATAAATGGGGTAAGTTATCTAAGTTGTCTCTGGTTTTATTATTATGGTTTAAAATAAGGATAATTGATCGTAAAACTCGAAATAAAAAAGGAAAAAGTGAAATAATTACAAGATGGTGGTGAAAACGTGTGTATAGTTGTGTGTGTGTGTGTGTGTTGTTATTGAGGGGTGTGGGGGGTGATTGAGGGTTGGGGGTGTGAAGGTGTGGTTGGTTCGGGAGCATCCTAACAAACTATGGTAATAATGGAACTACCCGACAGTGTGGTTGGTTGGTTGGGGAGCATCCTAACAAACCCAAGCCACTGTGGAGTTTCATAAATGGTATAAAATTATTCGAATGAATCACAAAAACATTAGTTCACCAAGGAAATGAGATAGTGAACCTTATAGTCTCTCGTTCATAAGGTTTAAAGTCCCTTATTACCCTCGCTAGCTAGCCTCGATACAGAGAAATTGCGATGACAAACCTTATGCTCTCGTATATAAGGTTCATAGTCCCATACCGTTGTTATAATGAGAAATAAATGAGATATCCTTCCTTATGCCCTCGTATATAAGGTTCATAGTCCCATACCGTTGTTATAATGAGAGATAAATGAGATATCCTTCCTTATGCTCTCGTATATAAGGTTCATAGTCCCATACCGTTGTTATAATGAGAGATGAATGAGATATCCTTCCTTATGCTCTCGTATATAAGGTTCATAGTCCCATACCTTTGTTATAATGAGAAATAAATGAGATATCCTTCCTTATGCTCTCGTATATAAGGTTCATAGTCCCATACCGTTGTTATAATGAGAGATGAATGAGATATCCTTCCTTATTGCATAGAATCACAGACCACAACACACCTTACGGTACACACACGGGGTGATCTGATTAGAAGGTTACTGGTAGAGAATGAATTTCTCCCCAGTGATAGTCGTAGATAAGGATAGCAAAGTAGAGAGAGAGAGAGAGAATACATTTTTCCCTAGTGATAGTCGTACGTGGATGATTATTATTGACCACGACTGTATATATATGCCAGAAGAACAAGAAATATAATAATGGTGTTCTGTTGTTGTTGCTTGGAATAGTTTAAAGGAATCATGGAGACAGTTTTTGTAGTGCTGAAATATTTGCCAGTGTCCATTAGACTAGACTAGACTATTTTTTTTTAGGCTACCGTACCGTACTGGCCAAATTTAACAGTGTTACAGTGAATGTCGACTTTGGGAACATCAACTTTGAAACTCTCTCTCTTGTTACCTCAGTGGCCTAATGGAATATTTGTACCTGTTTCTTCCTACTCCATCTCTCTCTCTCTCTCTCGCTCTCTCTCTCTCTCTCTCTCTCTCTCTCTCTCTCTCTCTCTCTCTCTCTCTCTCTTATTCCTACTAGCTCTCTCATTCCTACTCTCTCTCTCTCTCTCTCTCTCTCTCTCTCTGTCAGTGCGTGTGTGTGTGTTTATGTATGTGTAGCCTATCTATTGCATCCGTGCTCTCTCTCTCTCTCTCTCTCTCTCTCTCTCTCTCTCTCTCTCTCAATGCGTGTGTGTATCTTTTTGATTTTATATTGCATCCATACTCTCTCTCTCTCTCTCTCTCTCTCTCTCTCTCTCTCTGGATATTGAGAAGATAATTGTAGTAAAAATTCAGCTACAATGTTAAAAGTTAGACTAGGATAGCAAAATTTAAGTTAGAACATTAAATAATATAAATAATTGGGTTAATACAGATTAGAATTAGGCTTGACAGATTAGAATTAGACTTGACAGATTAGAATTAGATTTGACAGATTAGGATTAGGCTCTGCAGATTAGAATTAGGCTCTACAGATTATAATTAGGTTCTACAGACTCGAATAAAGTTCAGTAGATTAGAATTAGGCTGGACAGATTAGGATTAGGCTCGACTGATTAGAAAACTAGGCTTGAGAGATTAGGATTAGGCTCTGCAGATTAGAATTAGGCTCTACAGATTATAATTAGGTTCTACAGACTCGAATAAAGTTCAGTAGATTAGAATTAGGCTTGACAGATTAGAAATTAGGCTTGAACAGATTAGAATTAGGGCTCAACAGATTAGAAATTAGGCTTGACAGATTAGAATTAGGCTGGACAGATTAGAAATTAGGCTTGACAGATTAGAATTAGGCTGGACAGATTAGAATTAGGCTTGACAGAATAGAAATTAGGTTGGACAGATTAGAAATTAGGCTCAACAGATTAGAAATTAGGCCTGGACAGATTAGAATTAGGCTGGACAGATTAAAATTAGGCTGGACAGATTAGAATTAGGTTGTGTTAGTAGAGGTTTAAGTATAAGCTGATTCCTTAACATACAAGAGAGGGGATTAACTATGTATGTGTAATGAGGGGAGGGGGGGGAGGGGTGTATACGTGAGGGGGGAACTTTTTACAGGGGAGGAGAGGGGAGAGGGGAAGGAGAAGGGAGTAGGAAGAGGAGGAGGGGAAGAAGGAAGGAGAAGGAAAAGGAGGAGAAAAAGGGAGGGAAGGAAGAGAAGGAAGAGGAGGATGAGCAGAAGGAAAAGGAGGAGGAAGAAAAAGAGAAGGAAGGAGAAGGAGGAAGAGGTGTAGGAGGAGTAAGAAGGAGGAAAAGAAGGAAGGGAGGAGTAAGAGGAAGGAAAAGAAGGAAGGAGGAGGACGGAAAAAGGAAAAGAAGGAAGGAAGAGGAGTAAAAGGAGTAGGAGGAGTAGTGTGACAACTTTGGGTTTGGACATATACTCTGGTGGAACCACTAGAGATGAATATTGGAACACCAGTAATACACACACACACACACATTACACACACACACACACACACACACACCAAACTTGTATGTACGTATGTATACCAGTGCATAATGTATGTATGTGTGTGTACCAGTGGATAATGTATGTACTTGTATGTATGTGTGTGTGTATGTGTACCAGTGGATAATGTATGTATACCAGTGGATAATGTTGGTGTATGTATGTTTGTGTGTGTGGTTTCTCTTTTATGTCTGTATATATGCAAGCAAGGGTTGAGGTGTGTGTGTGTACTGGTATTCCTCTCTCTCTCTCTCTCTCTCTCTCTCTCTCTCTCTCTCTCTCTCCACACATCTTATTCCTCTCTATTTCTCTCTACACACACACACATATGCAAGCAAGGGCTGATGTGTATATGTGTATGTGTGTGTACTTATCTTCCTCTCTCTCTCTCTCCACACACACACACACACACACACACACACATAAGATTCACTCACTAGCCAGCAACCGTTACACAAGCTGGTTTTAACACCCCACTTCGAGTCCGTGTTATGGTTTGCCTTCCTTCACACTTGTTATTTCACTCGGGTCTGGCCTTTTCCTTCCTTCTCTTCCTTCCTTCATTTCCTTCCTTCCCTTTCCTTCCTTCTCTTCCTTCCTTCCTTCCTTTTCTCTTTTCATTCTTTAGTTTCCTTCCTTCCTTCCTTCCTTTCTCTTTTCATTCTTTAGTTTCCTTCCTTCCTTTCCTTCCTTCCTCCCTCTCCTTTCTCCCCATCTTTTCCTTCCCTCCCTCCCTCCCCTTTCTCCCTATCTTTCCTCCTTCCCTTCCTCCCTCCCCTTTCTCCCTATCTTTCCTCCCTCCACCTTTGCTCCCTATCTTCCTTTCTCCCCATCTTTCCTCCCTCTCCCTCTTCTATCTTCCTTCCTTCCTTCCTTCCTTCCTTCCTTCATTTAAGAGCCTCAACTTCACCACCACAACACCCTTCCTAAGTGGACATATACAGTAGTGCAAATGTTGTTGTTGTTGTTGTTGTTGTTGTTGTTGTTGTTATTGTTGGAGCAAGCAAACAAGCACTGATTTTTTCCTCCAAACTATTCCTCCAAGCAACACACATACAGACACAATACAATACCCCCCATCACCTCTAAGTCCGTGTATTATTATTATTATTGTTGTTATTATTGTTATTATTATTAGTATTATTAGTGTTTTTATTATTATTGTTGTTATTATTATTATTATTATTATTATTATTGTTGTTATTATTGTTATTATTATTAATTATTATTATTTTTATTAATTGTTATTATTATTATTATTATTATTATTATTATTATTATTATTATTATTATTAGTGTACTTCCAGCCCTCCACTTAGCCTTCCATTTCACCTCAAGTGTGGGTGGCTTTTATTTTCATCAGCTGAACTTTTCTCGTCTTGTTCCAGTCCTTGCCTCTATCTTGTTACACACACACACACACACACACACACACACACACACACACACACACACACACACACACACACACGTTGTTCCAGTCTTGCCTCTATCTTGTTACACACAACACACACATACACACACACACACACACGTTGTTCCAGGCTTGATTTTTACACACACACACACACACAACACACACACACACACGTTGTTTCCATACTTGACTGTCTCTCCTTACACACACACACACACACACACGTTGGTCCAATCTTGACTTTATCTCATCACACACACACACACACACACACACAACACACAGCATATGAATGAGGTGAGAGTAAAGTAGAGTTATCACAGGGGTTTATAAACTCATCCTTCCAGTGTGAAGAGAGGGACTTAAAACCACTATAACTATACCTATAAAGTTAAGGTCTGTGGGGCTCTCACCTCACACTTACCACAATATACTAAACGAATACACACACTTATACACACCACACACACACAAGAACACACACTCTTCCTCTTCCTTCCCCCACACCCACTCACCCCTCCATCCCCATACCCCTCACCCCCTCTTTCTTTCTCTCAATACACACACAGACACACTCTCTTCCTCTTCCTTCTCCACACCTACCCACATACACACCCACTCCCCCCTCCTTCCCCATACCCCGCACCCCCCCCCTCCTTCCCCCACCCCTCTTTCTTCCTCTCAACACAAACACACACACACACACACACTATTCTTCCCCTCCTTTCCCCGCACCCCCCCACCCCCCATCCCCATCCTCGTAAAACCCCTCTCATTATCGTTTACAGCCTGCTATAGCTGCAAGGCCTCAAATTTATGCCCACGCCCCGCTTGATGAAATTAATTTGTAGCATAAGTTTTCCAAAGTTGGGAGCGATACACCTGTGGTCTTGGGACATTCTCTCTTAGCTGGTCCCCCTCCCCCCCGCGCCCCCCCCCCTGTCCCCCCCGGCCCTCCTCCTCCCCCCTGTCCCCCCCTCCCCCCGCGCCCCCCTGTCCCCCCGCCCTCCTCCTCCCCCTGTCCCCCCCGCCCTCCTCCTCCCCCCCTGCCCCCCCCCCCGCCCTCCCTGTCCCTCCCTGCCCCCCCCGCCCTCCCTGTCCCTCCCCTGCCCCCCCCGCCCTCCTCCTCCCCCCCTGTCCCCCCCGCGCGCCTCCCTCTGTCCCCTCCTATCTTCCATTCACCCATCCATATTCCTTACTCATGCCTGTCTCTCTCTCTCTCTCTCTCTCTCTCTCTCCTCTCTCTCTCTCTCTCTCTCTCTCTCTCTCTCTCTCTCTCTCTCTCTCTCTCTCTTCTGTTTGCTGGTTAGAGTTTGGAGGAATCATTATCTCCAAAAATGTCCAAAACTCTATTTATTAAGTTGTTTTGGGGTGTGTTATGGGTTTTGTAAAGGTCATTCGGGTGTGTGTGGAGGAGGTGTGGTAGGCTCGTTAAACTAACCCCCAACCCCCCCATTCCCCCCATTCCGTCCCCCTCCCCCCACCCCCCATTCCTCATTTCCCCCCCCTTCCCCCACCTACCTCCCCCCCCAATATCCAATTTCTCCCCTTCTTCTGACTTCATTTTTCTCTTTCCCAATTCGTCATCACTTTTTCTCTCTCCTCCAGTTTCTCCCCCTGTCCCTTCACTTTTTTTTTTCTCTCTGTCACTCTCTTTCTATCTCTCTCTTTCTCAAACACACACACAAACACACACCGACACAAAACACATTCTCTCAAACACACAAATATATTATCTCTCAAACACACAAACACATTCCTCACTCTCAAAACACACACACACACAAACACAAACACATTCTCTCTCTCTCTCTCCTCTCTCTCTCTCTCTCCTCTTCCTCTCCTCTCTCTCTCTCTCTCTCTCTCTCACACACACACACAAATGCACCATATAAATGCATGACTAAGTGATACAAAGAGATCATTATTTATACCTCTGAAATGCAACAACAACAATAACCAACAACAACAACAATGGAAGCCAACAACCGAGCATTGAAACATATGTACAGTTGCCAAAAAAAGGTATTGCGACAAATCTTGATAGAACTTTAACCCTAGTAATATCCACAAACTATTTGTATATGGACTATAAAGCATGTATATACAGAAGGGAAATATACATATCCTTTCTGTAATATATATACTTATAAGCATGTATAACAGAAGGAAATATACATATACATCTGTAATACATACTTATAATCATGTATAACAGAAGGAAAATATACATATCCTTCTGTAATACATACTTATAAGCATGGTATATACAGAAGGAAATATACATATCCTTTCTGTAATACATACTTATAAACATGTATTACAGAAGGAAATATACATATCCTTCTGTAATACATACTTATATATATCCCTACAAACAACTATAGACGTTAATATATTTAATGTTGTATCAATAGTTGTCGCAATACCTTTTTTGACAACTGTACATTTGGCAGGGAAAATAGGCAGGCAAGGCCACATCAGTGATTACCATGCCTCCTCCACACACACACACACACACACACACACACACACAACACATAGAGACACGATATGTAAACAAACAACACAGATAGAGTCACTTGTGCTAAACAGAGAGATTGTACTTAGGACCTCCTCTGTGTGTGTGTGTGTGAGAGAGATAGATAGATAGATAGAGAGAGGTAGAGAAAGAGAGAGAGATAGAGAATGTAAGACTTTAAAACATGAGTGGTGCAAAGGCATGAGAGAGAGAGAAAGAGAGAGAAAGAGAGAGAGGAAAGGAGGGAGTGAGGTATGAAATAGAGAGAGAGGAAATGAGTGAGAGAGAAAGAGAGAGAGAGAGGAAATGAGTGAGAGAGAAAGAGAGAGAGAGAGGAAAGGAGGGAGTGAGGTATGAAATAGAGAGAGAGGAAATGAGTGAGTGAGTGAGAAAGAGTGTGGGCCTCACCACTTAATAGGTTCGCTCCTGGCTCAAAGGAAAGTGAGTGAGTGGTAGAGAGAGGGAGAGAGAGAGAGAGAGAGAGAGAGAGGAGAGAGAGAGAGAGAGAGAGGGGGGATGTTATATAAAGTGCGTATTGAGAAGGAGAGAGCTAGTATAAGTGTGTGTGTAACTGAGAGTGAATGCGTGAGAGTGTGAGAGAGAGAGAGTATATGTGTGAGAGAGAGAGAGTGTATGTGTGTGTGAGAGAGAGAGTGTATGTGTGTGTGTGTGAGAGAGAGAGTGGTGTATGTGTGTGTGTGTGTGTGTGAGAGAGAGAGAGAGAGAGAGAGAGAGAGAGAGAGAGAGAGAGAGAGAGAGAGAGGCAATTACTGAACATGATAGGCAAGGAAATAACATCTTTTTAGCCAATCCAGTAACACACCTTATGACCACATTTTGTAAGCCTTCTGATTCCTCCTAAAGTATCCCACAAAACACAAAAGCCTATACACAGAAAGGGGGGTCTTGTTTCCTGGTAGTCTTATGGAGGACCTAATAGAACTTCTTGGTGGTATAGTTAGTTAGTTAGTTTGTGAAGAAAGATTAAGGCTATATAAATCTGTCACTTGCCTCTCACTACCATTCACTCACTCCTTCCTTCTTTCCTTCCTTTCCCCCTATTTCCTTCCTTCCTTATTTTCTATGGTATACCGGCACCTTTCACACACACACACACACACACACACACACACACACACACACACACCACCTTTTCATATTTTCTTACCTATACAACCTTGTAATTTTATCCCATTCTCTCTCTCTCTCTCTTTCTCACTCTTTCTCACACACACACACACACACACCTTATTTCGTCCCCCTCACAACCTCTCAATTTTATCCCATTCTCCTCTCTCTCTCTCTCCCACACACACACACACACACACACCTTTTCATATTTTCTTACCTATACAACCTTGTAATTTTATCCCATTCTCTCTCTCTCTCTCTTTCTCACTCTTTCTCACACACACACACACACACACACCTTATTTCGTCCCCCTCACAACCTCTCAATTTTATCCCATTCTCTCTCTCTCTCTCTCACACACACACACACACACACACACACACACACACACACCTTATTTCATCCCACTCACAACCTCTCAATTTTATCCCATTCTCTCTCTCTCTCTCTCACACACACACACACACACACACACACACCACACACACACACACACACACACACACACACCACACACACACACACACACACACACTGACACAAGGGTATATAAACCATATCAGAAGGACAGGGTAATGGTGGCTGGTGCCTCTGTGATTGCATTTACTGTACTCTCTCTCCTCCTGTGTGTGTGTGTGTGTTGTGTGTGTATGTGTGTGGAGGTTTTTTATGTGTGTAGGGGTCTTGTATATGTGTGTGTGAAGAAGTTTTTGTGTGTGTGTGTGAAGAAGTTTTTATGTGTGTGTGTGTGTGTGTGTGTGTGTGTGTGTGTGGTGTGTGAAGAAGTTTTTTATGTGTGTATGGGTCTTGTATGTGTGTGTGTGTATATATCACTTATATACACAACACTGACTGGCTTATACTAAACTACCTAATACACAATATACAATACACACCTCACCTAATGTATGTATGTATGTATGTATGTCTGCCTCTTACCTGACTGACTGACAGCTTATACTAACCTGACTAATACAAGTAGACCTGCCTTCCAAGTGGACTGCATGGTATATAAATAAAAGTGGTCTTAATCTATCACTAACAAGCTAACTACCCATACACTCACTGTCTTGTTTACATAGTTTTATAACACTCAGTATCTAAATTAATAAGAAGCCACATTATTATTATTATTATTATTATTATTATTTTTATTATTATTATTATTATTATTATTATTATGTAGTTTTTTAGTTTTTATTCATTCATATTATTATTATTATTATGTAGTTTTTAGTTTTTATTCATTCATATTATTATTATTTTTATTATTATTATTATTATTATGCATTTTTATAAGTTTTAAAAATTGTATTCATTTATATTATTATTATATATCTTTTAAATTTTTATTCATTCACATTATTATTATTATATATTATTATTATATTTTTTAAATTTTTTATTCATTCATATTATTATTATTTTCTTTTTCTTTTAATTTTTCTTTAACTCCTTCCATGACCAAAGACTTATCACCCAGGGAATGTAAGACTGTATGTATGTATGTATGTTTGTCTGTATGTCTGTATGTCTGTATGAGCCACAACCCTTTGTTTATAACGAGGTTTATATCTCGGAACCGAAGATTTATCGCTTGCATAAATTAGGGGAGAAAACAAAACCTATCTTTTTTTTTTTTTACTATTTTTTGGAGTTTATTTGGTTGTATTGTTGAAAGTGATGTGTGTGTGTGTGTGTTCTCTCTCTCTCTCTCTGTATGTTTTGTTTTTTTTTCTCTCTCTCTCTCTCTCTCTCACACACACACACACACACACACACAGCTTATGTAACTCCAATACCAAAAGTCTCCAAACCCCAGTCACTTGATCAATTAAGACCCATTGCCATAACCCCCCTCCCAAGCCTGTTATGTGAAAGTTTTTGTGTTCAACTGGGTCCACAGGCCAATATCTCAAATGTAATTGACCCCCAACAATTTGGAAACATGAAGTCATCATCAACCACCCACTGTCTCATAAGCCTGCTTGGACTTCATATACAGTAACCTGGAAAAAAAGAAAGACCTCAGTTGCCCTTGCATTCATTGATTTCAGAAAGGCTTTCGATTTAGTAGACCATAACGTAAATACTTAGGAAAGCTATCGATATTGGAGTGGAGCCCAGTCCTAGTAGCATGGCTGGCAAACTTCGTGTGTGGACAGACGTCAAGCAGTGCGTCACAAGGGTACATTGTCTACACTACAACACCCTCTCATGTGGCGTGGCCCAAGGGACACGAGTCGGACCCCTAAGCTTTCTCATCCTAATCAACGACGCCTTGACAGATGCAGATTTTCGCTGGAAGTATGTGGATGATTCTACCGTTGGGGACAGTCATCAACAACATGTCTCCTGACTACCATCCCTTACAACAACATCTTAACAACCTCCAGACGTGGACCAACAACAACAACGTCTCCATCAACCAAGACAAGACAGTAGTGATGCAATTTCACACTGCTATCACACCACCACCACCACCAGTGTTAACATTAGGACAACAACAACTACAAATAGTGAAACACCACCAAGTTATTAGGTGTCATGCTGGATGACAAACTTAACTGGAAAAGTCACATCAGCAACCATCATCCAGTCAGCCACATACCGCCTGTTTATTTTAAGGCGACTGAAGACTCTAGGGACACCACAGAAGGAAACTGGTGGGAATATATAACACCTTCATCATTCCCAAACTTACTTACGCCTGCCCTTGTTTG